>MU391970.1:292898-339263 GCA_022578705.1 Xylariaceae sp. FL1019 | reverse complement strand
TGAATTGACTGAATTGACTGAATTGACTGAATTGACTGAATTGACTGAATTGACTGAATTGACTGAATTGACTGAATTAACTGAATTGACTGAATAGGTGACTGGACTGAATGCCACCTGAAGGTGACTGGAGGTGGCTGGAATAAATGGAATAAGTGGAAATATGTGGCTAGAAGTGGCTAAAAGTGGTTAGAAGTGGCTAAACAGTGGGGTAGAATTATTGAGTGCCGGCACTGATAATAAAGTGCAGTTCTTTACCGGTTAAGTACGGTTTATAACTATCCGGTTTACAACTATGTCCAGCCTTGAGCTGTTCAGCGCGCATGCGTTCCCCGAACAGCAAGCCGTTCGAGCATGAGTGGCTTGGCTCAGAACGCAAGCTCCCTCAACGTCCATTGGATGCTCCGAGATGTCGTGCACGCAACCTATGCGCGCTTGAGACGGCGTGCATGCATATGTTACTGACGTGTCAAGCCCATATTGCTCGTTCGCTCGTTCTTGATCGATCTCAAGCCCGTGAACATGGCCTGGTTGACCGAATTTTCCCCATATTCCCGTCCCCGCTTAATAGGGGCTGTGCCACATTATGGGAAACGATCTCTAGGCGGAGATGTCAAGCATGCACCCTCGCTTTGGACATCCGGCACTGTCAGGATTGGACCGATAAAGAATTGAGCCGTCTAATCGAGTCTCAAACTGCAGTGCTATCTGCTTGGACTACTAAACACGTCACCAAGCCCTGCTCCCCAGGGCTTGGGCCATTAATTAGCGAAAAAGCATATGGAATCGCAACGCTAGGTCCCGATCGGGATAGATACATCGATTCAGGCCTTATGTCATAAGGGATGCATGTATACTGTCCGACGTACTGTAAGTAGGGTATACTGCGATATATAACGTGCAGCCATATAGGCCCTCATTCAATGCATGATGTGCAAGATCTGTGTTATCGAATGGGTTAAATCCGCACGGCCATGCCTCTAACCGAGGTACATCATTTTCTCACTGAAGCCAGGCTAAAACAGAAGTACCACGCTAGAGCGAATACCCCCCCGTTTTTTGCTAATTAATGGCCCAAGCCCTGAGGTACGAAGGGCTTGGTGACGTGCTTAGTAGTCCAAGCAGATACATGCCAAAGTGATATGGAATTTGACCTGCCTGCAGCTAAGTGGAAAAACCATATCTGCCTTGGGGACAACCTCTTGTGGCGCAGCAGATTCAGTAGAGATCCTGGAGTGCAGGTATCCTGTAGATATGGCGAGGAATGTTCGCTGTCACAAGAGATGCGTGAACCCCGGAGCACTTCTGACTTATGGTTAAGCACAGCGTGTCAATCTGGACTCTACCGCATTATCAATTCAAGATCTATGGTTCTTTGCCCTTTCTTGCTGTCCCAAAGATGCTACAATCGCCGAATCGACTACCTACGTTTCATCCACGTCGTCAAAGGTCTAGCGACGACAACTGTGTAAGCGTGACTATAGCTGTGTCAACACTTCTGTCATTCGCCTGATGAACGTTTTGCATGGGGATTGCAGTATACATTTTCTAAGAGCGCTTCGGAACATCTCTCCTGTAGTATTTCCACATGTCCACAGAGGGTAGCGTAGACACAACATTGACAGAGTGTAAAAACCTGCTTCAATGCAGGGAAATGAGGCCAAGGACTTGATACTAGTACATTAAAAGGGAAAGTGAATAACAGCTCACAGCTCATATATAATGGAGACATCTTCCCAGATATCATACACCTGGATCATAATTACAACTCCTCCACCATTTCGCGATTTAATAGGTATCAGTGTTTGCGCCCTCTCGTGAACTTGATCCCTTTCACTTCCAACTTACTACCCGCTACGACCCTTGTGATCGTCCCAATCTTTGGCGTATCGTCAACAGTCTCATTGGCGCTGATTACGGTGGCACCGTCAAGACTGTCCTATCAACAAATCAGCATAACGAACCAAGTTCTTCAAGCAGGTTCAACATACAAGGTCTGAGCTGTCAGGGCTATCTGTGCCATAATCCTCTTCTTTGGTATTAGTATTTAAGCGCCACTCAGTTTATGTTGACACCAACCGTGTTCGATGATTCCATCTACTTTGATCTCGTGGCCGATCATCGACTCTTCTACCGTCTCGGCCTTGATATCGACCCGCTCAGGTACAGCTGTAATGACCGCCGGCGATGCCTGATCGTGTCATGAGTGTGGGCATTCAACAAATGGGGAGGCGATGCGTGTTACCTTCCTGTCAGTTGACGGCTTCGGCAACAGACCGTCTTTTAGGGTTGCACCATGTGAGCCCGTTCCGCCTTGAAACGTCTTGGTCAGGGTGGTCGAGCCATAACCAACACGTGGAGAGTTCATCATGATGAGATTTGTGTAATAGCGTAGAGATGAAATGATAGATGATATGTTGAGAGTCAACCTTGCCGTAGGGCTGAGTTGTGCAGACTGGGGAGTCTATATACTAATTTCTCGGAACGTCGCGCAGTGAGAGCCATTACTCTGAGGCATAAGTAGACACACAAGATAGCCTACCTATGTTGTCTACTCAGCCTGCCTTGAGGCGTTCAAGTCGATGCATGCAGCTCGAATCAGGCAATCAAGTTGCTCCAGGCTACTGGACGGCATAGTCACTCGCGTGTGCTGTCATGCATGAGGATAGACGCACCACCCCGTGCCGTAGAAGGTAGAGCAACCTTTAAGAGAGGGCATGAAAGAAAATCCTACCTCTTCCGAAAATATTCAGGTTGTATTTCAATAGAGAAGAAGGGATTTCTATGCAATGTTGTTTAAACTTAGCGACGAAAACAGATCACTTAGCGACAGCTGGATACGCGAGGTGAAAGACGTTTTCACAGACCATAAATATGGTATCAAAACTTTACACAGCCGGGTCGATGCGATCGTTGAGTGAGTTAGATCTCACAATGTTTGATTGGGGTCCTAAACAGAACGTCACAGTATCGTCTTCATCCATGGGATTACAGGACACCGGGATCACACCTGGACGAAAGGAAAGAGCAGTGAAAGTTGGCCGCGGCTCTTTCTGCCTTACTCAATTCCTGAGGCCCGAATCGTAACTTTTGGCTATGATGCTGGGGTGACGGGCTGGCGAGGCATTTCAGGCAACCGGCTAGGCGACCACTCGATGAATCTTCTGTCGGCCCTCGCAGCCTACAGAGCTGCAGATGAGACTGTGAGTCAATTGTGTCATTCCGGGCTTTCGTATGGGAGGGCTGACTTGGCGCTGTAGGATCAGCGACCAATCATATTCATAGCTCACAGTCTGGGGGGCCTGGTGGTTAAAGACGCATTGCTCACGTCGAGAATCAGCCCTGAGGCTCACCTCCAACAGATAGTGGAATCTACATGCGGCATACTGTTCCTAGGCACTCCGCATCTGGGATCTAGTCTTGCGGCTGTCGCGAGTAAACTTGCCAAATTGGCTGGAACGACTGCTCGAACAAATACCAAGGTATTAAACGTCCTCAGAAAAGACTCTGAGGTTCTGTCACGGATACAGAGCGACTTTTACTCTCTTCTTCGATCACAACAGAGCGCGCGACAAACACCGTGGGACATTACGTGCTGCTACGAAGAGCTGCCAATAAACGGAATTGGAGAAATTGTCACGAAGGAGTCTGCCATACTTCCGGGATACCCCGCCATCGGGATACATCAAGACCACAGAGAAATGGTTCGGTTTGCGACACCCCACGATCCGGGCTATGTCAGCGTTGTTGGCGAACTGCAGCGATGGGTCAAGAAATTACAGTTCCCAGCCAGTAGGGAGGGAGATAATCTATTAGATAAGAGAGACGCCGAAGACGGATTCGGCAAGGTGGTCATCTGGGGAGACGTTTCCAGGTCTGTCGTCGTCAGTGGCATGCAGACTATACATGGCAATATTTCATTTAGACGTTAATGCGCAGTATGCACGTCAAAGGCACAGAATGTCGAATCAATGCCCCAGTCAAGCGCATCGTGCATTTACCACCCGTAGTCGTCCTGTTCAAGACACATGATACCAGCAGTCTGCCTCGTCCGAAAATCTACCGCAGAGATGCTGGAGAATGGAATTGTCTGGCCCTCATGCGCCACAGCTGTGTGCCGCGGAACACGGTTCTCCATTGACATGACACGACAGGTGACAGCATCGTGATACCAACCCCATTTCAGTGGTACGAGGCAAGATCGGAGGCCTACAGATCGAAGTCCAAGATGGGAAACATGCACCTCAAGAAGAGAATGGGCTGAGCACCAATATGGACCCGATGAGTGCGACTCTTCTCCACTGCCCATATGCAGATGACTATCAAGTGCTGTGCACCAACAGCATTGGAATAATGGTAGCGTTTTCCCATCAGTGGAGTAACTCTGATGGGTTGCCTTGTCTGCCTTATTTACATACGACTAAATGTCCGCGTAGTGGACTGTTGAGGTCATGGGCATCCGAATTGCTCGACGTTACGATGATCCTCTGAAGAAGTACGTGAGAGCCTAAGAGACCTATTGCGTACTTTATTGCGTTACGATGAGCTCGACGAAGAGCTCACGGAGTAAACAGGTACGATTGAGCCTCTTTTTCATTGAGAGAATGAACAATCGCTGACTACATTTAGACGGCGGATACAGAAGATGTTTCTGACCACGAATCAGGTTTCGCCGCTCGACGAAGCATAGTACGAGCGTACAATCCTCAGCAGACTGTACTTGCTCATACATTCACAAGCAACGGGGATATCAGTTTCGGTCTGTACCCTTAGAAGGCCATGAGTTTGAAAGACTAATTCTGTCAAGCAGCGTCCGAAGGAGGACCTCCATCTTCAGTTGAAGAGGCAACGTACCAATCGATACATGCCAGTACCGTCAGCGTTGGAGGCGGGATCACCTACGGTAAGGAGAAAAAGCTTCTTTGATGGTATCCCCTTTTGTTAAGAAGGGATCCCCTTATTCGGGTTACTCAACTGAGGTAATTTGCTATCCCCTATGGAGCATGATATAAGAGCTTAGGTGTGTATATAACAGCGTTATGCGCCAGGTATTGCGGCAGTTACTTGAAGGATTATCCCATCATTACTTGTTCTACATGAGCATTGCAGCACTGCTGAGGCTTCTCCAATCAGTCATTGCTCGCCTCCGTGAGACCATCTTGTTTACTCGTATCCCAAGCTGACAATTCCACCCAGCGACCAGCAACAATTACTGTTAGTACACTGAATACAAAGATCAACACTATGCTCATTACAGACTAGATGGCGATAGAAGCCAGCGTAAAATATCGATACCGGAATGGCTCTCCTCCTCCTCGCCACTTCATTTCGATAGGAAGCATAGAGATACGATTGAGATATTCAGGAAAACGCCAGAAACCGGCCAGTGGTTTCTGAGCGACCCAAAATTCCAAGCATGGAAACGTAATTCTTTTCACAGATTGCTTTGCTCTGGGATTCGTAAGTTACCTGAGCCATGTGGTTCTTTATGGTACTAACAAGAGATAGCCGGTGCTGGTAAAACCGTGCTTGCGTGAGTGACCCTCGCCTGGAGCAATGGTGAAGCATTTGTAGCTAACATCATAGATCAATCGTGATTGACCATCTAAAGGCTCGCATCAAGGGAGACAGCAGAGACAACAGTGCAGCTTGCATATATGTATATTTCGATCACAACGACCGGGAGCCCTATACCATCTTAAACTTGTATCTCTGCTTGCTAGCGCAGCTGGTCCAACACCGTGATCATTTTTCCAAGGAGCTCAACATCGCATTCCGACACTACCAGGAAAAAGCGATGTTTCCGTCACCGTCGGAAATCTTAGACATACTGATCACGGAAATGAGCTCATTTTCAAGGATTGACATTATCCTTGATGCTCTTGACGAATGCTCTTCTGAAGTTGGCAACATCAGGGCCGAGTTCATGAAGACCGTTCGTATTTTTCCCGACAACGTATTTATACTGGCCACAACGAGACCTGATTTGGAAATTTCCCGAGAGATGAAAGCCAGCGAGGAGCTGACGATTGCTGCCCATGACGAAGACTTGAAGAAATATCTCGACGGTTACAGAAATGATGCAGCACAAGGGAAACTGCAAGCCCTTGTCGCGAGTGCAGGCGAAACGTTCTGGCCGGAGACGGTCGACACCATAATTGAGAAATCTCAGGGAATGTAAGACAAATATGTTTCCCAATGAAGCGTCACTCCAGGTTAAACATGATTAGGTTTCTGCTCGCACAGCTTCATATGGATTTCCTCAACTTACGCAACACGATTGGAGAGTTTAAAGATGGCCTAAGGACTCTCCCGGGATCACCCGAGGGTGTCTATCAACGGACATTTGAGAGAATACTCCGAATACGAGACGACTTCAAGAAAACACTTGCCATTCGTAGCCTGGGATGGCTCATATTTGCTGAACGACCGTTGACCATATCAGAGCTTCTGTGTGCGGTCGCTATCAAGCCCGAATCGCAAAACCATGCCGACTTGGATATCGTGTCAAAAGAGATACTCAGTTCAGCATGTGCGGGCATTATCGTCATTGAATCAAAGACTAAAGTTGTGCGTCTAGCACATTACACGGCGAGACAGTATCTTGAAGACAATGAGGCTTCTCGCTTCAGGAACTTTCAGTCTGTGATGGCGGAGTCGTGTCTGACTTATTTGCGATTTAACGACTTTACGCCCAGCTCACAAGGGAATCCAAAAGAGCAACCTCTGCTGAATTACGCTGCAAACCACTGTAAGTATTCTATCTATGTGTCTATTAGCAAGATTGATTATCCGTGTGCCTATTCGAACGTTGTCATACATAGTTCCCGACTAAGTGTCTTTGATACAAGTTTCTGGTCTTACGCAATTTTGCTTCTAGCATTGGGATGAGGGACAAGGCACAGTTGAACTATCAGCTAACGCAGCGAGGTAGGGGGTGACCACGTCTTCCAGGGCGTTCTCGGTACAGTGCACAAGCTTGCATGCGAGTTTCTCGCGGATGATCAACAGAGGAACAACGCGTTAGACGCGATGACGGAGACCCGGCTTGCACCAGAAGATCCGACTGCTCTACATATCTGTGCGTACTTTGGGGTTGCAAATCTTGCCCGAAAGCTCATCAATAGGGGTATGTGTGACATCAATTCCCAGACCGTTGGTGGCAAGACTGCTATGCACTGGGCGACATTTTACAGACAGCACCACGTGCTCAAATTACTGTTGGCAGAGAAGGCAGATGTCAATGTGAAAGACAAACGGGGCCGCACTGCGCTTCATCTAGCGGTAGAGATTGAAGACGCTTATGTCGTCAAAGCAATCTTGAAATCAAAGAACCGTGTCAAGATGGATGTGGAGGAGCTGGACAGTGGCTGGACGCCACTTCGCTACGCTGCAGCATGTGGGTTGAAACGAATTGTCAGACTCTTGATCGATAACAACGCAGATGTCAACGCCGAAGACAAGGATGGGTTCACGGCACTGAGGTGGGCTGCGTATCGAGGGCACAAGAAGATTGTCGACATGCTGGTAGACGGCGGTGCATCGTTAGACAGGCCCAAAAAGTGTGCTCAGGGATGGACTCTCCTCGCGTGGTCAGCTCGCGAAGGACGAGACGCTTTCGTACAGTCAATGATACAGAAAGGAATCGACCTTGACGAGCCGAATGCAGATGGCGAAACAGCGCTGTATGGGGCCGTCAAGTACGGTCGAGGAACTGCCGCTTATCTGTTACTTCAAGCGAAGGCAAACGTGGAGCTGCCTGATCGAAGATTATATACGCCACTGCACGTCGCAGTTGACGTGTATGACAAGTCAAGCGATAAAACCTTGATCTGGCTTCTGATTGAAAGTGGCGCGAACATCAACGCAAAGACCAGACAGGAGCTTACCCCCTTACACATTGCCGCCTCCAAGGGCTATGCAACTGTCGTCTGGCTTTTGCTTGAGAAGGGCGCAAACCCGATGGTCAAAGACAGCGTGGGCCACACACCTTTACATGAAGCCGTCATCAACAACCATGAGTCAGTCATCCGACAGTTAATACAGAAGGCGCCCGCTCTCGTAAACGAGGTAGATGGCGAAAGTCGATCGGCACTCCATGATGCAGCTTCAATGGGCCATCTGCCAATCATTAAGTTATTGTTAGACAACAGCGCGAATATCAACGCAAAAGACCGACAGGCGTGCACAGCTCTTCATCGCGCTGTGACACAGGGTCATTGCGCTGTAGTATCCTACTTGATCTCAAGAGGAGCTGATCAGAAAATACGCAACAAGGCCGGCCTGACTGCCTCGGACGAAGCAAAGGACACGGGTGTCGAGAAGATCACAGAACTATTCTCCCGTCCGAAAAATCGGCAGGGTAGAAACAGTTATTGACCTGACCATCAACCCATATCGGGACAATCCCCATGATCACTATGCATGAACCACGGTATTGGATTACACGTGTATATATAGGTTAAAGATTGATGATGCCCGGTTATCGTATCCATTACCGCACTCTGCGTCTAATTTGAAGATAGTTCCTCGCTCTTGTTCTAGTGCCTAGTGTACCATACATTGGATAGAATATCTTGCCAGAAGATGCATCACTGTTATCGAGTGCAGCCCCAGAACTTGAACTTGTCTCTTTTACTCAGTTGGAACCCTATCTCATGTTCCCAGCTGCAACTAACATCAAGAACCTCAGAGGAAAGGATGAGTCGTGACGGGTACGCATTGCCTCTATTGCCCTCAATTCATTCTTGCGTCGTAGATGGGCACCATCAGCATCGTTTGTGATACATCCCGTATTCCGAACAGTCGGCGCCATGAGAATCGTGGTCTTCGCACTGCAAATTAGGGCAGTAAGGCGTTTGGACGTAATCAGAGTCACAAGTTGTCCTCCAGTAGTAGATCCCCTCGCCGTTCAGCGGGCCTCGACCACAGCGCAGGCAATAGTACCACCAGCGCCAGGCCTGACACATTTCGTAGCCCGAATTGTCTAAAGTCTGGTGGCAGAAATGGACGTCGTGAGAAGTAAAGCTTGAATCGATGTGATACATGTACTTTCTGGTCCTAATGATCTAGTCAGTATCCTTGAAGACAGCAGTCATAAGAGCCAAAGGTCCCCGGCTACGTACCATCTTCACATGCAGCAGGCTGTCAACCTCGCGTGGTCCTCGTCGCTCTCTTCGTAATTGGCATCGGCTTTCGTTCAATCTGTAGTCACGATAAAAGGACCATGCAGAAACGCAACAGGCACATCCTGAAGCAGGTAGCAACCCAAACGACATACCCCTCTCAAAATACCGAAACCTGCACACCTCACAAGTGCCGTCCTCAACCGACATATATTGCAGTCGCAGCACGGCGCCCTAAACACCCCTCATCCTCCATGTGCAATTTCATCATGTACGCAGTTCAGTACCGACGCGATTCGTCGTGATGCGGAGAAGCGCAGGGGTTCTCGCAAGTGCGGCGAAAACGTTCCAGTGATCGGACGAGAACGCAGGGCCAAGCGCGAATGCAGCCCAATGCTTGCCCGGGCCCTGACGATCGCTTGCTGTCAGACCTACGCGTTGGGCAGAGATCAATCGCTCTTGCTCTCGGCTAGTCGTGGCAATCGAGGTGGTGAGAAATATCGAAGTGAGTAGCAGATGGTGTAGATTGATCGGATCGGGGACGAATTCTTTGGGAGCTACTGGCTTTGGTGGTGACGTGACAACTGTAAGGTAGCTGACGCATTTCCTTCTAGGGTGATGAGATAAGCTACTTGGAGCGTCGCGGGGTTTCTGCCCATTTCCACTTCCGCACGCCTTCTGGAAAAGATCGAAGCAAGCTGTTTGTTACGACCTTCCTACACTACTCTTTGCTTGAAGGTCTGGCCTCGGATGTTTTGCTACCGTGATGGCGGCTCCGCACCGGTTGAGTGCGCCGTACTAAGGGTACTACTTCAAGGGCCAGCCAATTCATCAGCAGCAGTATTAGAGTCGCCAAGGGATTTTTTTGGTCTCATATCACCCGCCCGTCGAAAGCGCTTTGTTGCTGGAGGTTTACGCACCAAGGACATATCCAGCGCCAATTCATCTGCAGATGAATCTGAGTCGTCAAGGGGTCTTTTTGGCCGCATGTCACCAGCCCGTCGAAATCGCTTTACTTTTGGAGGTCTACGCACCAAGGACATATCCAGCGCTAGTTCGTCAGCAGATGTATCAGAGTTGTCGAGAGAGCTCCGAGCTGGTCGGGGATCATCCGCCTGTCGAGTGCGGCTGACTTGAGGTCTATCTGCCGACGGCGCAACAAGACTTACTTCATCGGCAGAACTGTCCGAGTCGCTGTGAGAGCCCGTTTTCGAACCCTTTCTATCATCTCGTTTGACCTTCTCGTTCGCCTTGTTGATTGCCTCATCCCTCTGCCATTTGGCCCAGTCTCTTGCATTACGATACGCAGCCGCCCCTTGCCGGAAGGTTTCGACATCGCCAGTCAAACTATAACTATTGATCTGTGTCATTACGTATTCATAGGGACCCCCTGTACAATCTGGAGGCAGACGGTGACTGGTGTACATTTTGAATGTACCCGCGTAATAGGTGCATGTTATCGTGTATGCTTTATCATCGGGGACTGGTTCCGCATCGCTATATTGCAGAAGACTGCAGATAGCTCTTGCTCCTAGCGCACCATCGTAACAAGCCTGACGTTCAGCTACGGCAGCCGATTCGTCGGGGCCTTTGGCGGCGAGGAAGAAATTCGGTATAATAGGGAGGTCATGCTGTGTTGACGGGACAATGAGTCTACTCAGCTCTGCCTTGACTCGCTGATCCAGTTGTTCAGGACGGGCGCCATAATACCGATCCGGATTGCCAGGCACGAGTGAGCCATCCGTCAGAGGCTCTAGATTTGTAAGTGGGACGTTCCCGCAAACGGACCTGCCGTCCCTCGTCTCCCCTTCGATTAATGGTACGACACTAGACATCACCTGGCCCTCTTTGAACGCATGTGCATCTGCTCTTTGGAATCGCCTAAAACCGTCAAGGCTGAATCCTGAAGGAGACAGAGAACGCCGCCGCCGTTTTATATATAGCGCGATATCCCCCAGGTTCCTTGGTGGTGGCGGTGTTTTCCCATCAGGGTATTCATACATATACGAATATATCCCATGATCGGTGAGGTGCTGTTGGAAGGCTCGGTCGTGCGGCCCGGTACTTTTAGTGGTAGTAGTATGTGACGTACAAAGGCTGTTCGAGTGGGAAGCGGAGGCACGCTTTTGACGTCCTCGGCTTGATTCCATACTTTGGTTATGTATAAGGTAAAACTAGCCACCTGCGAGGTCAATACGTTGGAGGTATTGAACGCATTATAGGATCACCTACGCCTCGTAAATCAGTTAGGTCTGGACCTCCCTGTCGCGCAAATCTCTTCAAGTACGTCTGCTGGTCTTGATATTGTGTCGAAGCGGCCGGTTGTAGCCACTTGCTGATATCGTTCCGTGTTACCCGCCGGCTAGGTCGAAGAGAGCACGATAGATCTTCTAGGTTTCGTCTGTTCAGCTCTCGTAAAGCATTTCGAGTCAGTGGGATTTCGGAGAGGTTATCCCAGAAAGCCGCCGGCAGACGGGTCGGATGAGTAAACCTATTCCCCCCCTCTAGAGTGTCTATGGGATTGCTGTTTATAGCTTTCGGTTCCGACGAGACTCTTTCTTCATTTAAATTTAAGTCTGTAGACACAGATTGTGACATAGTTAATTAACGAATATTTTTTATCTGAAGCAAATTATTCGGCCCTTGATATTTGTTTCCTGTGATAAACCCGTAGGTTCTGAAACGAGAGTTGGAACCATTTCGAATCTTGGAACCCATAGAAGTATCGTATCAATAGGCTCATCGTTATTGTTGTCTGATTTACCAGTACGCAGACAAAGGGATGTTACAGGTCGTTCCGGATCTGGCCCACCAACCTCAACTCCAACCCTTTATCTCCTTTGCCCTGAACGGCGTAAGAAAATCAGTCAACCAACAGTCATATGAATACTGGATTTATCAAAGTACAATACATTGTGCTAATTACAAAGAATCAGTCACTAGATGGCCACAGGTTAAAGCCAGTGAACACAAAATTCAAGTACACACGATGGCCTCCTATCTTGATGAGCTTACCCGGTATTTTCGCTCTCAGCATAACTCTTGTATGATGTATTTGTTCTTACAATCAGTAGCAAACCCTTGGAGTTGCTTGGCGTCAGCACTTGCGTTTACAATAAAATTATCACCCAATCAGTTTCTTGATCTCTGTTTCTACCTATGATTCTATTCCTAAAGTATAGAGTTCAGAACAAGAATCAGATCAACAGCGCACAGCAAATATCACCAAATTCTGCGACCTAATTAGCCAACTTCAGCTGCCGCCTGAGAAAATATTCGATTGCATGATTTCATCATCTAGTAATGCTTGTTGATTGAGCTGGAGATCCCTCCTTTTGAGATCATGAACCCATGCGTCACTGTCCCACTCCACCAATAGTCTATTCCAGAGATTATCTCTCCCATCTCTTTGCAAATGAATTTTTGTCACCTGGAGAAGCCTCAATTCCACTCTTAGGCGCCATTACGTGCATCTCAGGTGATCTGAAGCAAAATGTGAAAGATCAAGTTCGGGCATTTATGGCGTTTTACTATCTGTGGACTATTCGAACCCGTCGCGACCCCTGTCGAGCCTGTATTTATAGTTTGCCGTGGGTAGGGTATCTTGTGCTTAGGTAGACTGTCGTGATTATACCACAGCAAATCCAAACAAGTCTGGGGCCAGCCCACGTCGCACCCAGAATGCATCAAGTCGCTATCTTCCAATCAATGCACTCAATTTTCAAGGTAACGAACTCTCGATCAAGGTGTTCGGTTACACCTGCGGATTTGGATCTAATCAACGAGATAGTAGACACTTGAAACGCGCGTATACCTCCCTATTAGTACACGCCAAACGCCCTAGCTCTGCCCTTAGGACTATTGCAGGAGTATTCCGTACTGCCAAGCACTCAGATTAATCACATCCTAGTCAAAGCGCTCACACAGATACGCCGGCATCTAAAGAATCCGAGTGAAGAGGATTGAGGGCAATCCGAGGCGAGCAGTAGTCGGCTTGACTCAGACGAGTATCTACAAAGGAAATGCTGGTGCGAGCAGCAGAAAAGATGAACGGTCAGCTTTGGCGAAAGAGACACATTGAGGGGTCCGCGAAATTGAAAGACACATGCAGCACCGACAAAGGCGTATAACACCGGCTTTGAAAAACACGCACTTGGAAATAAATACCAAACGCACCGGCCAGACTCATGACGGGCCGACACATGAAAGACAAATGCTCGGTTGACGCAATTATCTTCACTGCCGCCAGAAGTATGTGCTTCAGACCCCCGGAAAACTTGCAGTGGATTGAAAAGGCCGTAGTCACATAACATAAAATGCAAGGTAGGCTATGACTATAATACTCTTACATCGTATGGAGAGACGACTCTCGTGGCCAACTTCATAATCTGTAGTCGGACGAGTATTGACCCCGATCAATACCTTAACCATGCCCCTACGTCCCATCTGAAACAATACAGATATATCACACGCAAGGCCTGTGAAACACTAGGTTCAGACTCGACTCTTCTACGGTGGATGTCGTCTGCTGTAAACCTATCACTTTATTGATGGCCCATTCACGAAGAGCGAAGTCGAAGGCTCACTGTCAGTCCACACGCAGCTGATAGCACTGCAACCTTTCGTGTACTCTCACGCGCAACGCCGATTGAAGATACAGACTCACCCCAAGTATAGTCGGGCTGATAACCCCGACTTTTTATCCCAAGACTGTCATCTCGTTCCCTATGTCATACACCGCCTAACCTCAGCTGCTTTTGCATCATCTTCTCACATCGGTTAGCTATGCCTCCTTCCAATACTATAGCCGAGACACCCTTATCTACCTCGATTCTACACGTTATTCAACACCAAGCTTAGACTTCACGCAACAGCTGGGAACACATAGTCACAGACAGCGTAGCAGAACTACAGAGGAATGTTTGTTCTTCATACTATTGACATGAGCGCTAGCTAAGGGTATCTATCATATCTTTTTTGCGTGAAAATTTCCGAGGAATGTTCCCAACCATTATGCGCAGCCACTCTAACAAGTTTCCACCGTGAAATTAGGTGACGTTTCGGTATCAAGAAGAGTGAGGTATAAAAGGCGGACCTTGCAGCTGACTTCGAATCCAACACGTAAAGACGCAAACGCAATGCTCCGCAAGAGATCATTCTGTTATTTCTGAGGCTCTCTTCCGCGTATAAGTCAATAAGACGGGGCTTTTCGTTTTTTATTATCAGCTCCCGTACCGTCAGACGTAGAACGCATATCAGGTCGTTTATTGTCGTGTAGCAGGATGATGCCTGTAATCAGTGTTCATCAATTCGTAACAACGAACATCATCGACAAGTTGTAAGTAATACAGCCCTGGTCCCCTGCTGCGGGGAAAACCAGAGGGCAGGAATCGAAGTCGTATTGGGGTTTCAACGACATTGTGTTCATAAGAACCCGCCTTCGTTACCTCCAACGACACCAAGACTACCACGCCATCGGCAGCGTTCTTCTCGCTCACTGGGTGTTAGAGGGCTCAAAGAACCCCGAGGCGTGTTTGGTGAGTCAAAATCGCCACTTCCCCGGCTGCTGCCAGTACTGGTGTTTGTCTGCAGAATGAGTAGACTGCTCGTCCCGCTGAGCCTCTTAGCAAACTCATTGAAGTTCATGTTCTTCACGTCGGATGTCGAGTGTCGCTTTTCATGTCGTCGATGGGACATTTCCTCAACCGGCCTGCTGAGAGGAGATGATGGAAGGTGAAATGGTGGGTTTGGCTGGCTTATTGTCCGCTGAGTTGCCGGTCTCATTCGAGAGTGTGCGGTATGGGGTCGTGTTCCAAGACCCCCAACCCCAGAATCACTATAATGTGACCCTCTCGACCCACTCATAGCGCTGTGACGATTAACGATGAACTGTAACGCTTTGACCGTCGACGAGTTCATCTCGTCGTAGGTCTCGCCTTGGTCAAATGCGTCGTCATCGCTATCGTCATCGTCGACTTCCTTGCCGAAATTCTCGTCTTCATCGTCGGTTTCGTCCTCATCCTCATCCTCCAATGTGTTCTTTGCTGGTTCTCGCACCGCGTCCAATCGTGCCTTGTCCACAGGTCTTCTTCGGTCTTCTGCTTCCCGCATCAAGGCTTCGAACTTCGCGAGAGATGTCAGTTTCTCCTCTCCTAGAACAGGCCGATCAGAGCCTGGAATACATCGCATCTGGAACGCCCGATCTAAGATGGTTTCGCGAGGCTTGTGAGGCATCTGAGGGGAGCTAGAATCCGTGTTCGTCTTGTTTTGCCCTTGGGAAGAGCTAATACTACCCCTGCCTCTTATAGGAGAGCTTAGGGCTGAAGAACGTCCTTGTGCGGAAGTCCATCCTTCTATTAGTTGCAGCTCCTGGTTGTCGCCGATTGTTGAGGCAGGTGAAGGGAGGGCGGAGTGCTGCAAAGTGGTATAGTGCTGCTGCACAAATGTCATCGCTGCAGGTACCATGGAACTGGTATGAGAAGACACATCACTCCTTCGAGAGCGAAGGCTGGGCGCCTCCGACGTGTACGCTGACCCTGGATCTCGTGTAGAAGGCTGTCCCCGACCGGATGATCTGGGCTGCAATTTCGACCGCAGTTTCCCCTTCGTACCTGTAGTGGCTGACGGCGGCTCGTTGGTCGCATCCGGAATTGGCGCAAAGGGATTCATAAAAGACGTCGAAAGCGGGCTTATCGGGCTCATCGGCTGCCCCCCTGGTACCTCTGGCTGTATAAGCGAGTGAATATACCGTGCCCAATCTCCTAAGCCGTATCGCGACGCTTCAGCAGGACGAAAACATAATGTCAAGGGTCCTGGATCCTTCGATGAGGTCAAACCACCTGTTCGGCTCGATCGTCGCTTGCGCAGCTTATCGCTTGTCGGTTCGGGAGATATTTGGACTGTAAGTGTAGGAAGAACATGGCCCTGCTTGCGATAAGCCAGTTGCTGCACTTGGCATTCTGTTATGGACTGCGTCGAGTGTTGGTAGATGGGTTCCAGATCTTCCTGCAAAACAATCAGTCCACTCGATCAAGAATATCCCATTGCCAGCAAACGCACCTTGGACTTGAACACGGATAGGTAAATTGTGTCCGTAGAGATTTTCTGCGGTTGCTTGGAAGAAGCACCGCCATCTTTGATCCGAGCAGCGGACAAGACTTGTGACAGCGAGGAAGTCGACTGGCCACCATCTTTCTGCGGCACAGGGCCAATAACGACGTATCGCGGCTAAAGACAATTAGACTGAATCGATGCGATCGGAGCATAGGGCAATGGCTACCTTCCACACAGCTCTTCCAAGTATCGTGCCCCGATCTGGGGGTACGAGCAAAACACCCTCCATTCGGGCTAATTCAGGGTCCTGTGTGTGTCCGGGATTGGTGATCGTCAAGGCCAAGGTTGCGCAAGTTCTGGCTGGTGCTCCAGCGTAAAGTCGCACTGCACGTACACGACTGATGTCTCGAGAAAGAGTTCGTCGGTTCACCTGCCGTCGCTCCCAGAGCAAGACACTGGTAGGGGAGAAAGTCGGGGTGCGGCGTACGAAGCTGTTCTCCCTGAGTGACTACACATGCCCATGCGCCCCGTGTTGACGGTAGAATTATGAGGACAATGACTGATAGAGGTCCTATTAATTGTCCAGGAAACCACTCGTATATCTTTGGTAACAGACGACGCTCGGCAAGGCTGCGAGCTCCCAAGAAAAAAGGAACCAGTCGCCAGCCAGCAGGAAACGAAAGGTGATCCGCCAGAGATGGATAATCAGAAGGAGGAATGGACAAAAGAGAGGCCCTTGTCATACAAGTAATAGAAAAGCCGGGCTGCTGGATTCACACATAATAGTCCCCTCCACTCTGGAGCTTGGCTCTCCCATTGATAATAAAAACGGGCAGGGTTTATTTTGGTCTATTGCGAATGAGCGAGCATCAGGTACTGGGCGGAGGACTAGACGACTCGCCCACCAGGTCGAAAAAGGTGTAGCGAGCGAAACCGAAAATGCAGGCCGGTCATGATGAAATGTGGGCACAATACCGTCAATTAGGCTCAGCTCGCTATGTCGGAACCAGCATAGTTTGAGGGGTCCCTGACGAAGATTTGACTATACTGGGATACTGACCGGGGGTCATCGTCCAACTAGCCCTGTAGTAAGGGACGAAATTCCGCAGCGGTAACACGTTGTGGACACGACTGCATCAGTACGGGATACCTCCGGCTTACTCAGAGTTGTATGCGATTCCATCGACGATGGCGAGCACAGGTGTGTTGCAGATACTTGACGGCTTCTCTTTGCGAGTAGATGGCCATCATACTATGAACGTATTCAAGAGAAGGACAGCCAGTATCTAGGTGTCCCGGCATCAACGTCGAACGAGCCCGGCAGCCGGGGAATGAGAGACAATCTTCTACTATATAAATCAGGCCAGGTTCAGGGATTGTTGGTACCAGAGCCAGGGACTGATTACACAGGTACAGTACTTTACATGCAGGTAAAAACTCAACTCCAGTGCTCCTTTTGTTCGGTCTATGTAAGGCAACTCGATTGACTTCGAAGCGACATTGGTGTAAACTCTCGAGACATAGCATCATAAAGGCGCGCTCAAGAGTCATTAAACCGGATGAATGTTGGCAGGTAGAGGTCTGAAGAGTACCTAATGGACATTGGAAACATGGCCCCAAGCGAGCGGACTGACTTCGTCTCAATCAACCGGGAATGTGTTCCAGAATAACACTTGGATCTGGAATTTGGTAACATTCCATTCCTCGTGATTCGTGAAGAGAATGTCAACCCCTAGGACCTACATTAGTGCCTCACCGAGCCGACAGGGTGCCTGACCCGCGGTGTCTCACAACTGTTGTCTCTCCAACAGCGCTTGCCGTCGGGTTTCGCGTTGGAATGTAGAAGCATACATAGATTACGGATGTAACCCTGACTATTCGCTCGTCAAGCTCGGGAGCATCTCGCTGATGCGGTATCGGGGAGTGAGTGCAGCGGCTTCGAGTTGGTCGCAGTGTTACAGTATATCAAGATGTGACACGTCTGATTTCTGGTTTGGGAGGGGAGAGCCGAGAGTGCACTCATGGAAGAAAAGGGGGCCTACCTTATTGCCAGTTCATTGACCTGGCGGCCTGTTATGCGACCGACTTTTTCAAAAGGCCAACAAGCATCTACTGTACACATCGCGCAGCATTCCACTCTCTCGGCAACGAGCGGTTTGCTTTATGACAGATATGTAGTTGAGGGATATTGGCGAACTCGGCGCCATCTTGTTCATGAGCGGCGACACGTCGCATACAGACTCACACTTGATAGTCGCTCATCATCCAGACACGCCAAACGACTCGAGTCGCACAGCAGGCCGCTCGAGCCCCTCCAGCTGAATGTGCGGACTATGTACCTAGTCGATGGTGCGCCCGTTGGGACACCTGTCCTTGCTTGTGGGGAACAGAATGGAGATGGGACAGGTCGCAACGCTGAGATGGCAGATGGAGGGTCTGCAACCATCGAAGGGGCACATTATCGCAGCTGTGATTAGTTGTAAGATGCTGCCCATGTGGCTTCCCATGTGTTTTTGTTATGTGCGGCCCCAAGTTATCAGTCACCTGGGCCGTGGTGCCTGGCGAGTTGGTACGATTCGTGCAGCGCAGCGCTAACGTACGCACGTTCTGGCCCCATGTCGTCTCTGCAGGTGTTCTAGGGTTCTAGAAGCACTGGGCAAATGATGGCGGTTCGGGAATTTGGAGTTGCTGTTTCCGGGGATGTCCGTTAAACGGGCCTATCTCTCACAGGCGAATCTGCCGAGTCTCCAAGCCGTGTGGAATGTTGTATGCGTGATGAGGCATCGGGACATACTTCGATGATTACCTACATTCCTTTACAGTACATACCCAGAGCAGAACCAGAGGTATATTATTGCGGCGGATTTCAGGCTGATGGCGATGACAAGTGTAGTTCTGGGTGAGATTGCCGACACGTGCGGTAGGTGAAGATCATATTGCACCCAGGATCAAGGATATATCATATACATAATATGGGCGAATATACATTCCTAACCCGGTTTGAACATCACCCTGTGTAATCCGTAGGTAGTAATGTAGCCTTCTCCTTCAAACTCGTCCAGGGAGTGCCGACACGCGATGAATATACCCCTATGTATTTAGAGACCGACTATGAATAATTGCGTCGTCGGGAGCTTGCAGGTGGGTTCAGGAATTTTCGGAAGACTGCTCACGAAGACCGTTCACAGTTCACTGGGAAACCAGATCGTATTCGCTTGATGCCATCGACCGTGGCTGATGCCAAGACATTCCATGTGTTGTTTTTCTTTTTCCGCAATCGCATCACCATGTGTGTCTGGGGTAATCTGTCGGAGCACATGTCGCAAACAACCAACATGCCATTTCGTCTACCGCCATTCCTAAGGCACAGACCTCCCGGTGTACATGCCGCATCTAAGTCTCGCTTGTCCTACTCTCGGTGGACTGTGCCATCAACCGTTGAGTAATGACCGTAGAGGCCCCTAGTAGGCTTCGTTTCAGAATGTGAGATTGCATGCAACCACGCGCTATTAGCCGTATCGGTTAGCTGTAACTCCACCTGCTTCGACAGAACCAAAGAGCAGCACAGCATGCCGACCATCTTTCAAACGGAACACGGATTATACAGTCCTTCGGTATCAAATGGACCTTGTCGACTACTTGCATCTAGTATCGCTGTGTTCATGTACACGTATCTGTTTGATGTCAATGTCTGTACCAGCGCCATTAAGTAAGTCACCGTGCCGAGAAGCAGAAAAAAAATTCTTTCAGTAGCTTGTATTCATGCCGCGGAGGATTTGTCCTACATAAACTGTACATGAACGCTTCCCTTAAGGCTCCTTCGAATGTACAGTAGTCTCCAGGATCCAAAAGCCCCTTGAGCTTTGATGCCATCATATACATAGCTTAACGAAGCGGCACACCGCCGCCTCCCCGGCAAGCTTCAGTCCCACCAGTCTCGGGAATGCCGTGCACATTGCCGGTATAACGCTCGACTAAGCTCCAAACTCCTCGGCAACAAGACTCACAGCACTGTTGGTGACGAGGCCCGTCATTCTCAAAGATAGGAAGCAATACAGCTATTCAACCCTCAGGGATCGCTTATCTCAGGACGAGCTCATAACGAGAACAGAGCACTTACAGTAGCCTGTACGGATATACATGGGGTTTTACTTGTAACATTTAGTGGAGTACTCACTGCTCACCTCCTTTTCCTCGTTCGATCTCTTCGCTTTCATAAATCATCCAGAATCGTGAGACGTCATGAGCACTGGAAAAATTTCCCACCGTTCGCGAAAGGAGGCGAGATCCCACTCATATCCACTTTGAGTCCCTGGGATTACTGAGCCTGGTTACGAACCCTGGACCGACACGTTGTTGGATCGCGCAAACCTCAATCTTAAGGACCATGGTACGGAATACAGTCGGTCTCTATTTATGGGTACCTATGCCGCTGTCAGTCAAAGTGTTGGCTCGAGGTACGCTCTTAACATCCCTTTGGCCCCGAAAAAGTTGTAGAAAGACGTGTTGATATGAGTGAGACCAATTTCAGAAGAAGAAAAAGAGCCATGCGCTAGGTAGGGACGGGTTGACGGGATCGTCCCGAGTCCCGTTTGTGGGGTACACCACGTCGTCACTTTGATTTTCAACGTTTGTTCTGTTGTTCGAAAGTCCCCATCGTGGTTTTTCGCAGTCGTTGATGCAATGCGTACTGTCTCTGAAAGCTAGAGTCCGACACTAGCGAATCCCGCAATGGCTCTCCACGAGATGTCGCGTGGTCACCAGACAAACGCAGCAAAGTCACTCAGCAGAACCTTGAAATCGGTGATGGCGCAAAAGATCCGTCCCAGATGAGGACGTTCAGGCCAGAGCTTACAGCGACATCACAGAACGCTCTCATCTCATGGCGAAAGATCGTGACATTGTATATCGTAAATTCTAGATCGAAGATCTCAAGTGCATCGAGTGCATGTTCCTGCGCAGGGAGGAGGCCCGAACTGCATCGTCGACGAGTAATGATCCTTCGGTCGTCGGAAAATAAATCTATGCAGGACGATGGCACCGCCAAACTTCATGGAGATTCGAGCTACTGCCGGAAGTCATACCGGCTCGCCCGGTCGCCGGCCGAGACTGAGATGGTATGTAATTGCTGCCCACGCTAACAGATCTTCATCATCCTTCGATATTCAATCTGCAGGTGGAGGCAGAACATTGCATAGAACATTCCATAGAGACAAGTCCTCTTTCCTCTTTTGACAAGCACCAACTGAAACGTAGGAGCGTGGCTGATTCTATATTTATACGCGGTTTCTTGTCAGGAATGGCTGATGATAATGACTACTACGCTTCCAGTGAGCTATCAGTCCTCCAGCGACAAAAGAGACCCGTGGTTCATGCGCCCGCAGCTTATGTAAGTTGTGATTTCAACCACAAGCTGATCAATCTCGTCAGCTTTGGCGTGTTTCTCATATTCAGATTAGACTTCTGAGCTTCTTGAGTCTGTTACATGTGCTCACTGTTCAATCAATAGCGATTAAGACGATGTGACCCTGTGGTGCCTATGAATCCTACCGCCACGTAGGTCGCATGCAGCTAACCACACATCAATGGCTTTCAAAGCGGCAAATTCTGCAACTGTCAAGAGTCGTTAGATGTCGGACAATTATAATAATTTTCCCACACTGTGCATGCAGTCTCTGCATTAGGTAGCTCTCTGTCGTTGCCTTTTGTGCTAGATACTTGGGCTACGGACAGAGCGGCAGGTGCAAAGTATTAATGTTGACGACTACGGTAAGTAGGATCTCCGTTGCATCAGTAGAAAATGATAATTCAGAAGCAGACGGACTAGGAGCCTCCGTCGATGTCTTTCGGTGTTATCAAACTACAGTGTTTCAATGAACAACTAGCACAGAGCCTCTTAAGGTAGAGAGCATCGACACAGAGGGCGCAAAGCCTTCGCGCGATGATCGTTTCGTCTGACGCCAACGGTCGACCCGTCGGCAACTTCAACATTCATTATTCGTGTATTGTTTCTGTCTTTGAAAATGTATACATGTCGAGATGTGGGCAATTTGGGCAAGCGCATAGGATACAGACGCGACACGTCTATACTTAGCACTCTTAAGACGCATTTACAATAGATCAATTAAGAACCAGGCATGTGTGAAAGCCGCTAAATTTTTATATATCTATAGGTTGGTAGCTTTCAAGATATATGTTAAGCATATGTTAGGTCTCCTATCGTATCGCGACTCAGGCCTAAATGTAGCGGTCTGAATCGCGCCACCCGATCATTAAAACGTAAATCTGATTCATTAACCTTACTTCCCAAATTTATAGAGCTCTCACAGGTGACGTCGTACAATCAGTAACGGCTCCGCTCTCGATAGCTATATTGTGGTCGGTAAAACCAATTCTCGACTCTTATCCCCGAGTCGGAAGGGCGTTGGTTGCCTCTATACTCTTGGCTTCGGCTTCTATGATGGCTATGATGGTGGTGATGCTGACTATCGTGTCGCTTTTCCTCATGTTCAGAATCATGGCGGTTGTTACGATGGTTATGAGCGTGGTTTGACGTCTTGGACTGTCTAATTGTCTTATACTCGTGCCGCGATCGCTTCTCTCCATGTCTGTCCGTGCCTTTTGTTGAATAAACGACAGCATGCGCAGTGTTGTTGTTTTTCTCGGGGTATTGCGGGTGATACACTCCTGCCTGCTCAGCGTGATATCCCGCCGAGTAATTGGCGGTTGGGCTGGCGTAAGGTAGTTGTGCCATGTGGTTCTCGGGGAAGGGAGAGAGTCCCTGGGGTCTGTTTCCAGAGCCTGAAACTTTCCATTCGTATTTGCCTAGAACGTATCAGAAAGAAAAAGACGACTCTTTAAATGATTGCTTTAGTCACCATCTGGAGCAAGACGCGTTTGGTACATAAAACGACCATCAGGGTCTAGCATAGACTCAGACCAAGCGAAAACCGCAGGGACAGTGCTTTCATCGAATGAATCTGTCGTTGTTTCGGATTCAAAAGAACTACTAGATGCGTCATCGTGCCCATGACTATGATGGTGGCGACGAGGGTGATGATGGTGATGCTCAGGGGTTCTTGATTTTGAGCGATAGCTATGTGATCTTTGAGGCGGCGTCATGACCGTCGCTAAGCACAGGGCAAGGCTCTACGAAAGGGCTTGTAGGTGCATGACATGGATACACGCTCTACTGCTGTTGTGTAGGGGACGGAATGATTTTTAACATTGACATGAATCGTCTTCACAGCCACTACGCACTGCCCAGCTTGGCAATTTCGGTCGAGTAATGAAGAGATAAGACTTTACGAATCCGGATCACAGGCAAATGCCAATAGTTACTAAACCTGAAAGTTTAACGAAGTACAAGCTGCAGTGGACGGTTTCACGACTCCAAGCCTGACGTGTCATTTCGGTCTGGAATTCTAGATTGATAGGCTTATGACGAGGCAGTGCTGGCAATTGCCAAAACATTTGTAGATTTCAACAGTGAGATAAGGACGATACAATTCCCCTTTTCCAATCATTGCGCCCAATAACATCCAATGGAATTGGCAGAGTTGCTAGTAAGAATTCGGACTGCCGTTGGGAGTCGGTACCTTTTTGCCAGCAGGAACTGTCCAGTCCCCTGAGTCCCGACTCCCCAATCTACAGATTCTGCGAATCTTACAAATGCACGAATATGCAATTATCATTGGGATGAGCGAATGACAGGAGCTTGGGTGTTCCCTAATGATGGAATTTCCAAGAGTGAGGCTGACATGCGAACGATGATTCGTCGCTGGGATTAGGCGGCACGAACCGTTGCCTAAAGGGCCAATCTTTGCATCAGCGTCGTCTGACACGGAGCTTCCATTGTATGTCTGCCTACAGGAACAGATACTAAGTCCAGCTACGGGTTGTTTTCGAGCAATGGACAACAGCAATTGCTGTGCTTGCAACTGATCTTCTAGGCACGCATCGTTTGCATGAGTATGTTGCTCGAACCTACCGGCTGCAATAATGTCTGATGAAAGGCCGACCGACTGCCTTTGAATTTACATGTAGGACGGTAAAGGTGGCAAACCATTATAGTGGCATTGCTCGCGCTCGAACAAGCGCACTTCGAAAAAGTGCCAAAAGCAAAGTCGGGGACCGAAATCAACCCGTAACGGTGAGTAGTCAAACTACTATGCTTAAGCGAGCTACTTTGCTGGTGGTCTGCACTGATATTAGGGTACATATCTATGCAATGACACACCAGCTTAGTTGGGGAGCTCTGAGTGGCTGGGTGAAGCTCGGATATGAGTGACGCATTGAATGTTTGCCTGAAGGTACTCTGCTCGTGCGCGACTCATATCTTACAAGAGGCTGTTTCCCTTTCACTAAACCTACACAGCATTCCGCTCGATATCTCGGGGGAAGCTATCTTTCGGTACTTTAATGAGTGATGCATATGATGAGTTTCAGTCAACACAATTTGAAAGGTCATACCATAGGCCGTTTTACACGATTGTGGCCTCTTCCACGTGTGGTTAGCATCGCATTTGACAGCAGGAGGTAATACTTTTGTAGGTATTTTCATGACAGGCTCTTTGACGTATGATCAGTTCCTTGGAGTGCAAGGTCAAACACAGGTGTAATTAGAGTTGAAGTATTATCAACGATAAAGAACAATCCCACTTCGTCCGCATCTCGCTTCATTCCTGCGTATGTTTCCATAAATCCCAGAACATCTCGTGTATTTACATACGAGCCAAGAGGCCCTTACTTGTCTTCTTTTCGCTGCTGCTCTGCGCAGTGGCAGAAGGCGGCGTCAGATTCTGTGTGGCCTGCAGCTTGGGGACAGCACCAAAACGAGTGTTGCCCTGATCCCAGATGGCGTAGATATTGCGGAGGAAGACATCTCCTAAGATATCGAACGGGTTTGTTCCACGTGACTGGACACCGCCGTACCAGTGACTGTCATCTGCCAAGGCAAAGGCAAGGGATTCTTTCTGAATAGTGAATTGGGTGTCACCGACGGCGATCGTGAAATCAGGTAAGTCGTCGGCAGTTACGCTCGTCGGGAAGATGTATCCTTGTTGAGTTGAGTCATATGTGGCGCCGGGAATTTCTTTGTATAGTGCGTCGACGACTTCGTCGCTGACTAGCATCAGAGTTGTACCGGTGTCCTTAATCACATGTTAGAATTCACCTTCCTCGGGAAACATGAGTCTGCGACGCTTACCGCAATAGCCTTGTTTCCACTAATAGTGGACGTTGTGCCGTTCAGGGAGTATGACGCCGAGTCGAACATCCAAAAGCCTTGCGAATTATCAATGTCGGTGTAGATGATGTCCGACCCAGATTGGGAGACGAGATCTTGGTCGATGAACCCAACTTGATCCCAATATGTCAGCATTTCGGTGCGCAGGAGAGAGCAGATAGTGATAAAGCTCACAGGTATAGAACGACTCCTCCCCGCTGTCTCTCTCGCTGTAGAAGGCGCTCGTGAACAATGGAGCATCTGAAGGGATATCGCCTTGCGAAATCATGTTCGTCACTGGTGTTTGAGCCTGATCGGGCGTGACAGTGTTGATGCTGCTGAATGCGAGGCCGAGTAGGCCATCGCCGGTACTCTGTGCGAACTGATCCGACAGCTTCTCCGCAAGCTCGATTGTCTGTGACTCTACCTTGACTCCGCCAATGTCCAGCACATCACTTCCGCAGGTGCCCGACGCTGAGCTTCCATCTCCATATGAAATACTAATTTTTCAAGTCAGCGTCAGGCCTTTTCGGAGCGCAAGATGTGCAATCATAATCATTTCAAAGCAAAAGATATCGTAAATGATTGGGAGTCGGGATTGGATTATGCAAACCGAGATACTTACTTCCAGCTCTCGCCTGACAAAGCTTTCCAAGTAGAACTCTTCGATGGATCGAAAACGTTGTGGCCTGACTGTATTGAGCTGCTCAGACTGGTGGAGAAGACCTTTGAACGAGTATTAGTGCTGATATATGACTTGTTGATATGGTCTTACCCAGAGGTCTGAGGACTGTGGTACTTTGAATTAGCTTGTATGTCTTGTAGTATGCTGTGAAAAGTTTCGGGAGTCCTGAACTGTGTCTTCAGAGCACTTGCTCTTAAGGAAAAAGAGCCCAACTACCGAAAATCCTCAAGTTAGAGAAGTAATGACTATGGGGATTGCTTACGCCTGTGTCAAAGTCCAAGAGAAGTTTCTGGGCTGGAGTTCCAATCTCCACTTCAACTAAGTACCTGGTGAATGATTAGATTTGGGTTGCGCATCTCTGTGTGAGAGTCACACGATTACTTTCGATATGCTGAGGGACAATTTCGGTAGAGACTCACTCGATATCATTCTGTTGGTCTTCTGCAGTGACCTGTCCTGTCTGAGTATCACTGCCCGAAGCAGCCTTCTTGACGAGAAGGTGCTCTGTGCGAGCACGACCGCCTGCCTTGTGCTCGTTACGAGCGAGGCCTCTTTGCGTGACCCGGTTGATATGGCCATACGGTCCTTCTTTCGTCGAATCGAAACCATACTGGCACTGGTCAATATCCAAATCCCATTTCACAAGACGAAGATTCGCCGCAGAGGGATGGATTCGACTTATTCGAACAGTCGCTTACCTTGTTCATCAATGATACATAACTCTTCAATCCGTGTTTTTGGTAGTTAGGGTTTCGAACAACCCGCAGCTTTTTGATGCCGGCCATTGCAGCTGATCTGATGTGGGACATGAAAGATGGTCTGTTACTGCTTCGAATCTAAATCGATGAGGATTGAAGTACATAGGATAAGCAAACGCGCGAGCTTTCCTGCATATATAGTGGTGCTCAGTTGGAAGAAGACACAGACGTCACCAGGCAGAGCAGTTTCATAAGGCATCGGGATCTCGTTGCTACCACATAGGTCTGTGGATCTAAACCTGTTTCTTTGTCCTGTGACATAGACAGCTGTCGGTTATGTACCGCCATCGTTTCGTATCCGTGACAATGCTCAGGCGCATAGTCGATGCAACCTGAGGTTGTTTAGTGGCGACTGGTGCCCGGTTGCTAGTGAGTACGCGCAAGCATCGACAGGGGACGTGGGCCATTCGGTCGAGCTGTTTGCTCTATTGCATATGGGCATGGGACTTTGAGACCCGTTGTTCGATAGTCCAAATGACGTTTGATCGGTAGATGTGACTCTCGCAAGGATGCGTTCCCTCACTATCTCCGTCTATGATGCAAGCATCTATGCTCTCGCTACAACGCCTATGCTCTCACAAACTGACACAGATACAGCATTAGTGATTCCGCCCTAGATATGCCTACGCGGATCGTGAGATTCCCATATACGTGAGCCTTCGATACCGTGGCAGTGAGCTGGCGGTTGTGGATGATACCAAGCTTTACCGCCAAGACACTGTTGAATACAGGGCTGATGATACCTATAACTTGATGGACAAGCTGGGTCTCGGATGGGCGCGTGTTTCCATTTCCGTACCGCCAGCTTGCACCAAATAGGAAGGTCGTGTTAGGGACGCGTTGCGAGGCTGTTAAACCCGGAATCCACCACGATCGCCATGCGCGACTACTATCACATCAATGCTCGTTCCGACCATATACAGCGCCAGCAAGCCTGTTTCCCTTGGCACTTATCTCAATGCCGGTGACCTGACTGAGTAGTGCTTGCTGATGATTGGTTCGTGCTATTGCCCATGTTGATGTCACGCAACCAATATTGTACACTCGGTCAAAAGAACGATTCAATATAGGTGAAACAGGTTCAAATATTGGTCATTCGCGCAAAGCTGCGACGATAACACACTGGTGCAATGGGCACTATCTGACATCACAGCTCGTCAAGTTCCCAAGACATCACATGCGCGCTTTAGACCATAGCCAACTATGTGACCTACATGTGTTATTCCCGATCCTCGCTCCCGGTACAAGTATCGTACATATGTCCATGCCTTTAAGCAACCAGAAACCAACGGACATGGGTGCGTTACATCCTGGTACGGAAGCATGCGCTGCTAGTGCGATGCATGACATAGCCGAGACATAGCTTCCTGGCCCAACTGGTCATCTGTGAAGCTATCTATATATTTCTTGACATATCAAGCTGCTGATCTGAACAGTTGAGCACCAAAGCCAAGAAAATGTGACTGGACTCGCACGTCTGAAGATGGTGTCGTATATACAGGTATCTATGAACAATTTGCGAACTAAATATGTACAGAAGAAACAAAGAAGATACGCCGGGACCCTCTATAAGACCAAACGCAGCTCTAATAACTCTCAACACGGCCATATCCTCATGTAGGTCTCGCTGTATCAATGCCTACATCTAATTTCCGCTCAGAATAGCGTCTGCAGCCTTCTCCGATATCATCTGTGCGAATAACGTCGTATCAGTACCAGCCCGTAAGTCTTTCTTTTTGGAATCCACGTACCATTGTTGGGAGGTAAATAAATGTCCCAGGAATGAAAGGCCACGAAGAAGCGTCGACAACCCGGAGATTGTCAACTCCTCGCACCTCTGCACTGATAGTTAGCCACTGTTGCCTGGGCATCGGACTTCATCAGCTCGACGGCCCAGACTTACTGAAGTTCTTATCCAGAACTGCCATGGTGTCATTGTCAGCTCCGATAGGGTTTGAGCATCTGTAATCATCAATCAGCATTTGCTCGAAACAAGCAGAAAACCGACAGCAGAAACGTACGAAGCGTGATGGCCCCAAGCTTCCTCAGTAATCCACTCCGCAAGCTCGTCGTCGGTCTGAACGTCGAGAGGCGGCCAGTACTGGACAGGCAGTCCGTCGATATCGGTAGTGTTTCCGTAGAAAGCCTGTGCCATGCGCATGCCCTCGACCAATGCGTACACGTCCTTGTCAGCCTCCTCCTTAGTCATGCCTTCATACATGGAGTGGAAGGTGATGTTAGGCGTGTCTCTCGGATCAGTCGAAAGTAATTGCACAGTTCCGGCGTTGTTGCGAGTGTGAGCCTTAAGAACGAGCCAGCTCCAGCGTGTCTTGTCATAGGTCGTTGCAGCCCATGAGCTGTAGCCAGGCCAGAACCCGTTGAACATGGCCGGGAAACCACCGACCCAGAGATCTTGCTCGCCGTCTTCGGAGAAGCTTGATGCCCAGAATGATGCAGAGTAGACGAGACCAGAAGCATATGTACCTTTCTGGGAGCCGTGATTGTTCGGGTTTGCGTACTGTTCCCTGTTTTAAAAGCAATGTTAGAGCTGTGTGTATGTTTTAAAAGACTTGTGCATAACATGTGTTGCAATCGCAGCTTTATCTGGGGGATTTATGAAACCATCGAGGCAAGGGGAAGACATACCAGCAAGGATCATCTTCGGTGTTGAGATAGGTGCAGTCCAAGATACGGGTGAAATTTGTTGGGTAGTCTGCGTTCACGCTGACTTCGAGGCGGTCTTGCAGACCTGTGCCAACACCGGGGATATCTTTGACAACTGGAATGCCAAATTTTTTGAGCCTAAGAGAGCGTCGAATTAGTCACCACATGTCGATGGTACTAATCAATAGATTACTTACTCGGCTTCCGGTCCTACACCAGAAAGTTTAAGTATCTGCGGTGAGTTGAAGGCACCACCAGCCACGATAACTTCCTTCGTCGCCTTGATCGATCCAGGCTTGCCGGTGTTCTCAGTGAGGTTAGCACGAGGATCAGCACGATAGAGAGACTGGCCAAACAAGTATTCGATACCGTTGGCTTTTGGCTTCTTAGTCGTGCAGTTATACTGTTCGAAGGTAACTTTTGTGACCAGCGTTTCGAGTGCGACCTCGAGCTTGTATTTCTTCGAACCGTCCGCGTTTTTAGCTGTGGCCGTTTCATACACCAGATCACGCGGCGAAGACCGCCTGTAATTCACATTGTCCATGGCGATAGGCAGGCGGCCGAAAGCCTTGATTGTGTCACGATCGGGGCTATCCAGGTTCAGGTCGGGCAGCAGAAGGTCGCTTAATGCCTGAACAATGGGTCCAGTGACGTCCAATGGGAGAAGTTCCGAGTGAGGATCAGCCTCCTTTGCCTCGATGACAGTAGCCATTGTTTGAGTGAGGGCAGTGTTGAGAACGTCGACGTCCTTACCGTACGCTTTGGCAGCGCCCATCAAGGCGGAGACAAATTTGACATCCTGAGCAGCGATACCCAGTGGGTCCCAAGCTACGTCGAGATACCCGTCGAATCCATGGCCTGTCTTGTTGAAGATAGGCGCTTGATACTCGTTGTTCTCAATGAGCTCGAAGTATTGACGCATGTTGTCGTTGTTCCAGGAGTCGTCACCAACAAGCTTGGCGATATTGTCCCAATCGTTCTTACTGGGCAGCATCGTGACTAGGGCGTTGTGCTCGGAACATCCTCCTAAACCTCCATATCGGGGATAGAAACTACCAGCAAGTGTATAGCCTTCAGGTGGGTTCTGGCCGGCTGAGATAGAGATTTAGTTACTTGCTCAAAGATCGATTTCAAAGGTATGAAGCTTATCCCAATCTGATGATCCTCATATCACTCTTGTAAAAAATTGCGGAAGTCCTTTGCGATGGATTTACTTACTGTAATATGTCTGACCATCTGGTGACACCCAACTAATTTTGCGATCCCTCTTTGCCATCTCTTCGTCGGCATAGTGATTCGTGAAGAAGCCCCAGCTAACTTCGTTGCGCTCGGAGCTAGGATTAGCCAAGGCTGGAGCCTCGACCTGTCTAAGATGACCATAATCGTCCCCTGCATCAACCAAGAGAACACTATGCCCAGCCTTAGCCAGGCGAACAGCGAGTGGAGCACCGCCAGGTCCGGATCCGACAACGATGTACTCGTATTCCTTCTGTTGCGGTTCTTCGGCCGAAAGGACTTTGGAGCTGGTTTGAGGAAAAATAAGTTGGTCTGGTAATCGATCTGTGAATACATGGACACCGCTGGCGTTGACGAAAGAGACGAAATCTGAAGCCCTAGACAGATTGTTAGTAGCGATCATATGCTTATTCCGATTTGCTACTTACTGAGCCTCAACGAATGAGGCAGCAGCGCTGAGCAGCGCCAAATAAGAGAATGAATGCATATTGTCAAGAAACTTCGGCAGGTGAGAAGAGAAAAGTAGTCAACAGAGGCTCTGTTATGCCGTCTGTTGAAGGAGAGGAAGAGAACGTCGGTAGAGACTCGAACTCTTCAATCTGGTCAAGTGCCATACTTGAGTATTTTATATCCAAGAATCGAACTTCTTAGATATCGTCAAATCTCCGAATCCTTCTGGACCTCCGCTACGTACTCGACATGTTTCCCGAGAAGCGGGAACCCCAAAATCTGATTACAGGAGGCTCAGTCAATGTGGTATGATGCTTACGGTGATATCTTCAGCCAAGGTCGAAGAAGCCTATCCAAAAAGGAAAGCTCACTCGAAGCGTGTAAGACATGATCCTGGAGATTCTCCCAGCGAGAACCGCGTCGTACGTCGTGCAGCACTGCGGCCGAAATGTGGCGTTAGACCAGGGGACACATGTATCAATATGCACAGCACTTTGTTAGTAAGTGATCACGACGGCACGTATTCTGTACAGTACTCTTTTCGCTCACAGACGAATGCATTAAAGCACACGCTTGAATACCGAAGGTTGAAGTGTAGATCCAGACTCGCCTGAATCCTTGAACGTACGATATAGCCCCACAGCTAATACCAGCATCTTACTCAACATGAACCGTTGCCAAGGACTCAGAGTGAGAATCGTCTCAAACAGTATGTTCATCTTCTTGACGCGGTGCAACTTGAGCAGTCTGATTTCGCTGTTTAGATAGATGTCGTTCTGTTCAGAGTTATAGATGCCACTGATATTCGAATAATGCAGTGTCCACATCTGATGGGACCACATTGCATCGATCACTTGGAGATCCTCCATAGAAATGTCGTTTCTCAGTTTCCAATTCGGCTCTAACAAGTTACCGCCCAGAAGGAACAGTCCCAGTGGTGGCACGGTAAAGTTACATTGGGAAAGCTTGTACGGTTGAGCGTTCCTGAGAATGGAAGATTACTTACTACTGCACAATGGGAAAACCATGGTAGATCGTATGTTGTCGTTCGATTCGAGGTCCCCACAATAGGCTTAAGCTCACATGAGTCTTGGCCGTTTGACTGCTCGACTGCCAAACCTGGACAGTCGACGAGAACGGTGCAACCAATCGAGCCAGTGTGCCACGCCGTACAGCGTATCCTTGTTCGCCTAACCCGTACCTGTTCTAATTACAGCACTCTTGGCGATGTAATTGCAGAGCTGATATGCAGGCGACTGAGGCGCGAGGGACCAGTGCAAAAGCAGTTCGCCAGCAGGCGAGCAGACTTCAATTACCACAGCCAGCGGAGGGACTTTGAGAGTGCTGGCTCGTCGGTCAGCATCTGTCGACCTATGAAACATGTACGCATCATGGCTGACCGTCATCCGACGGGAGTCGCTGTCTACCGCGGCGTTTCAAGTAAGCTTAAAACTCTCGCCTAGGCTTCTACTCAGTAAATGTCGATAGTCAAGTTCAAGGTGGTCAGGATCGAGATAATGTCGGGGATTTTCAACGGGTAGGCCGGACAGGGCCACTGTGCGCCCCAGTCGCCAAGCCTAATGCCTGGAGCTCAAAACTTAAAAAGATCGTGAGCTTATTGGAACCGCGCTGCGTCTGTTCATAAGCTTCTGATGGCACATCTGGCAGCCGTCTTAGATTCGAGTGCCAAACAGCGAGTCAAAGTAACCGTGGTCCCCAACAGACCTATCGGTGATAACATGATGTCTTTGAAAATTGTTGGCTTGTCGCACGTGTCATCGGAATGAATTGGCCAATCATCAGCTGGCTCTTCGAGGGCTGTTATACTGCATATGCCTCATGTTACGTCAGTCAGTCTTACTGCCGTCTCTTATCAGTGTCTCGAGCTGAGACCTACACCGTGAAACGAGCGGTAATATTCTCGATATATCGCACTCATTAGTCGTGGTTTCTTCCTGAGTTTGGCAGGTCTTGAAGACTGAGACATTGGCCAGTGACAGTTTGATTCAGTCTCACTGTCTCAGATAACAACCAGCCAACCGGATTTCATCGGTAATAAGTCCTGCGCATTGTGCCCTGTGCCTGTTGTTTTCAGATCTGGGGCAATCTTCAATCACCCTTGAGGACACCCTCCCACTGCGAACTGACTGTAAGACATTCACAGGAATCACCTTGATAAGTTGCATTTTCTTATACCGCCTCGTACCTGACAGCCACTGACACTCAGGAACACTAAGTCTAGACAGTGTTTCTATATTCGGGACAGTTGGCAGGAGTTTTCCTCCCTCTCATCGCTCTAACTGAATTCGTCGGTTACCAATTCAGAGTTTATTATCATACTTCAGTGATAAATTAATATGCCCAAGGGTATTATGACGAAAGGGAAACGGAACGGAATGGAAGGCCTTCCAGATCAATGGCTATAGGTTTTCCGTACTCATTTTGTGGAACTGCATCAGGTCTTCGCGACGGTCTTCGAGACGGATGTTTAGTCGGGCTCAGACAAAAGTTATCACCTGGAAGCCTACTAGGCATCCAGTTTGAACCGTGTAGATCAATATCCCGTCATTCACGACCAGCACCATCTGTCAGTACTTTGGATCAGGCTTTCGGTGTTCATACGACAGTGATCGTTCTTAGCGCATGATGAGGCACAAATGCCTACCAGGGTTCCTCGAAAATGTTCATTCAACAAACTGTACTCACATGATTAATGTTACTTTTCCCTTGCTAAAAACGTCACGCGGCGTGTCTTCAGTCCTACCCTTCATATACGGTGGATTTTCTTATACATTTCTGGCAATCGATTTAATACAATTATGACAATACTCGCATGATAACACATCGATTTGTTGTGCTCAGGCGCGATCTCCGAGATCCAGATAAATATCGTAGTGCTGCGACATTATCATCGCCAGAATCCACTCTAACGCATCAGAATATGTTAGGTCATGCTTCAACACATAGACACTTTTTTGTACGCAGGTACCATGTAATGGAACCGATACCTTCTTGGAATCTATCAGGCCCATACATGGATATATGGATTTGCCGCGTGGGTTGACAAGATCACAACTTCGAAAAGATCCATTGTGACAAGAGCTGGACTTATCGTTCCGCGCAGGCTTTAGGGAACTAGTGGGAAGAATTTCTACGAATGTATTGGACCGAGCTTATGTGTCGTTTCAATGCTTTCAGAATAAGTCGACGATGAGTTGCGTATATTTTCGCAAAGACTACCGTGTGCTCTACGATGCACGTGTTCGCTGTCTGAGCGATCTCTACATAGTAGATTTAGTGTTCCGCGTGCTCTTTACGCACCTCTCATCTTGATACGATGGATTTTCGTAACTTGCCCTTAGATATGACTTCAATCTTCTTTCTCTTGTGTCGTATCGCTGGCTTGGGAACTTGTAACCCTATGTACGTGCCGGACTGGAACACTCTGATTCAAGCGATGCAGGACTCGCGTTTTGTAGTTTCCCGATGCGGGCCCATCAAGCTGGTCTAATGATATTCTTATTAGATATGAAGAAATGGCTCTTTATTCACAGATCCTGTGTATTTTCAAAGCCGTCTTTCCTCGGTCGCAAGAGCGGGAGGTCCTGTTAAGTCCATCTGCCAGCCTCATAGGGTACTTAACATCTTCGCCACGAAGGGAATGAAGTCCCAAGTCTTGCATATGGCTTATAGTACATCTTGTCCTTCGACATCCTAGTCTACCTTCTCTGATATCGTCCGCTGTTATGATGTGGGGTGAGGCGAATGCGGGAAACTGCTCATGCTCCGAGGGGAACCTAGACCATGGTCACTGTATTGAACAGGCGAGCCCATCTCGCTCCGCGCAGCCGATGCGGCGTCGAGCTCCGAATACCGTGCCATGTTATTTTGCATCTCAAAGGTATTCATTCCAGGCGACGCAGGTACAGAGCTATTCTTGAACTGCGGAGTGCCCTGGTAAGCTGACTCTTGATATGTGTCTTGATAAGGTTGTTGGACCATGGGTGGTGGTGGCGACTGAACCTCGTTGTTATTCTCGACCCGTTGCTGCTTGAGTGACTTGAGCTTCTTCATAAGCCAAGCAATCGCTGATCCCGAAGCAAGAAAAAGCACGCCGACAATGACAGCGAGAGCGATTGTCGCGTCCTTGTATGCTTTTGAAACATCGCCACCGCTGCCGTCATCGACGACACTGGCTTGTATTGTTGGTAGTGTGACGGCGGCATCCGTGCCACAACACGCTGAATTGCCTTGTCCGCAGCAGTAGGTGCCGGATCCGTCGTCACAAGCTTGCAATATGACCTCGTCCGTTGCTGATCCGCCTTGCTGCACACGTACGAGTTAGGAAAAAACCTGAAATGCTGTAGAGGAAGCTTCATCGCCACTTACAGCCGGATCAGTGCAGATATTTATACAGGCATCGCTCTGCCACGTTTTGTCTGTACAAAACCCCCTTCGAACTGTACTGTAGCCGTCGCCTATGTTCTGACACAAGCCCCTGGTTGTGCACCTATCTCTTTTGTCCTCGTCGCCATCTAGCCGGCAACAGCTCGACTGGACACCCTCTGAATAGATTCCGAGCTTGTTACAAGGCACGATAGTTTCGTTGTCGGCCAGCGTCTTTCCATCTGGCGCGTAACATCCATCGTATTGCGCCAGCACAAGAGGACCAAAAGAAACGGCAAACAAAAGGATCCAAGTGGACAACATAGTTCTCGATTTGTAGTTTCAGTTTTCGCAGATCTGACAGCCAGTGGCTAGAAGATATTGGAGAAAGAGGGAGGGAGGGGAAGATACGTTTGTCTCAAATTCCGCAAGGGATAAGGAAGAAGCAGAGAACCTTGGCAGCCCCTCGTGTTACCCAAGAGCTTGGGATTAGGTCAGTGAGACCGACCTGCGTATCCGATCGAAGGCACAGCGAAGGTAACAAAAGCAAAATGTGCCTCCTCGGTCAGGATTCCTCGTTAGGTATGCAGAAAGTACGGCCTGCAGAATGTTGCATCCTGTGAGCCCTTCTTGCAGGGAATCTCGCCTCCCAACCTGCCACTGCCTGTGATCCAGCCTATCGGGGTGGCGCCAAGACTCTCATATACGGAGCCGAATGTGAAGAGGGTGCGTGAGGAGTGAGGCTACGATGCCAAGACGGCGAGTTGGGGTAAAGATAACCTCGATCGCATCTTACATTATATAACACGCACACATAGTCTAAAGGGCCGAAGGGCGGGGTGAGCTGAATGTCAGGATCGTCAGGAATAGCGAGCAGGGCTGAGCAGAGCAATGATGGACAGTCTTGATGGTCGGCCAGAAGCGACGTGATGCTAGGTGAGCATTACCTCTCCAGGGCTGACAACAAGATGCGCAGCCAAGCTAATGTAAGTAACCACCAACAACACACACACTGCAGTAGCGCCTGCAGGGGTTCTCTGGGCATGGCACCAACACTACCAAGAGAGCAAAATGTAGGAGTCGAAAAGGCTATCGGAGCGAGATGAGCTGAGGGAGCAAGTCGGGATCTTTTGGCTCACCTATATTCAGGGTGCCGTGTAAGATATCTTATGTCTCTACGTTTCCTACGCTTCAAATGTGGTATTTTAAGTTTGGATGAGCTTTTCGGTTTCAGTCTTCACACCACGGACTATAGCTATCCCCATTCGCTTTACCAGGCAAAGGTTTTAGACTCGCAGTTGAGAATCCGAATTCGAGACGAATCTCCGCGGTGCTATTTTTGAATATGTCTTGTCCAACCTGTCAGCTTAGTAGACCCATCAGGCTAGACTGTCTGTACTTATCTTCTGTCTCAATTCTCAACTGGACCCTACAAGACTACACTCCCACTTCTCCTCTCGTCAGATTTTAGCTTCGAAACTCTCATCGCAAAGCCATGCTACGAAAATGGTTCACCATCTCAATCTTCGTTGTCACGAAGCACCCCCGAACAGATATTTTCGGCAAGACGGAGTTTGGTTGGACACAGTTCAACTGTTCTTATCGTTAAACCGCGCAGACAGAAGGTCTATAAGTCAGTAGTAGATCTAGTATACTAATGTGACACTTTTACGTCCTTCACGAATCGTAATGCGCTAGGCGTCATCCTCGTCCGATTCGTCAGAACCTTCAGACTCCTCGGACCCAGACTCCATGTCTTCATCTTCATCTGATTCGTCTTCTTCGCCATCTGGAGATTCCAAACCATAATCATCGTAGAAGTCTGATAGCTGACTGACAGTGGTCTTGTAGCCAATGTCCTGGAGTTCCTTTTCCATTTTCTAAACAATTGATGTTAACCGTGGCTGCCAAAACATGACACGCAACTTTGACCGAATAACTTACCTCAACCATGACGTGGGCGCAGCAAACAACAATGTTGCTCGAGCCGGGTTCGAAAATGGGAAGCAGCCAGGTTTTCATGGCTTCTTTGATGTCTTCAACACTTACTGAACGGACCTGTGCCAATATCTTTGCACTGTGGTCTGGTTCAAGACCACGGACGACGCCGATGATATAGTTCTGCGTCGCCGCGGTAGATAGTGTGGCTTGTTCATCAGCCATGGCCATGACGAGCTGACTGATGGCGCCTTCGATCATCGGCTTCTCAAATGCCACAGTACCGTTGACTAATGCTGCAATAGCGTCGCGCGCAGCAACAATTGCCTTTGATGCTAAAGGTGAGCGGTACACTTTGAAATGGAGGTATCCACCGTCCAATTCCTTCGCAAAATAAACACCATACGCGAGCCCATTGCCTCGCACAGCATTCCAGAGAGTACCCTCTACGGTCTCCAAGTACTGCATCGCAACGAGCAAAGCTGGAACAGCTGGGTCGTTGAATGAGGAGAGACCCTTGGCCGAACTCACAGAGTATGAACTGTCAAGAGTGGTCATAGGAATGATGGTGGCGCCAATAGATCCAGGATTGCGACCCTCGTCGTTGAGAAGAGTGTAAGGTTTGACAATTGGCTGGACATCCTCGGGCACCGAGCTCAGAGATTTGCTCAAAATATCCCAAGTCTTCACAGGCTCAGGCAGCTTGGATTGAGATATGTCGGCTGTCACAACGATGCGCATGTTGTCTGACGTATATAGCGATTTGCGCACTTCTTCGAGCCACTCCACCGCCAAATCTGGGGTCCTCTCAAGTATCTTCTTTAGACGGCGCAGATAAGTCGCCTTGACCAGCGTCCTTTTGGCGCAGAGCAAAGACGACGCTTCGTTGTGAAGCGCCATCTCTACCTCATTAGCCATGACTCTGCCATCGCGTTTAGCTTCGGGGATGTCAGCAAGTTGTTTGGCTACAGTAGCTTTCAAGCGTGTGACATCAAATATGCTATCAAACATCATAGTACGGATCCACTCGACCGCGGCAGCATACTTATCAGGCTCGACCTGCATCCTGATCAAGAAGCTTTCAGAGTCACCAACTTTCGTTCCCGAGTCCAATGAGTAGCTTATCGTCTCCTTCTCGAGCTCCATTACAACCGTCTCAAAGTCGATTACTTGACTATCGCGCTTGATCGGAGTATTAAAGAAGTAGTCGCTGAAGAGAGCGAGCAGTGGCTTGTGCTTCACGGGGACATTAGAGGTTCCAATATGAACTGTAATGTGGACAAAGTTGGTCGGGACGTCTTCGAATTGGATGAAGAGAGGCGACCCGGGCGACACCTGGTCGATGTGCTTCTGAGCTGAGTTGTCGTGAGTGCCTAACTTCCGGGCGAGTCCTGAACGCGCGGTCTGCGACTTAATAAAGTGAATTGAGTCGGTAGCCGGTACCTGCCATTTCTCAAGCAAAGAGGCTGGGATTTCGACGTCATTCTGCTTTTTGGCATCATCGAGTTTATTTTTCAATTTTTCAAGACCTTCAGGGCCCAGCTCTTGTCGCCGTTTCTCGACCCGAGCTACTTCGTCGGCTTTTTGCTTGTTTGCAAGATCAAGCGAGGGTTTTCCCAATATGGAGACATGATGAGCATCCGATATCCATTTACGCAGAAATTCCCGCCACTGCTCATCTGTCCATTTCTCTACGGTGTCGTATTCATTCAAATTTTCCAATTCCCTAAGTGTAGAGCCATCTCTTGCTCCGAAGAGGTAATCCGTAATGATGTTCGTTGAGAAGAATGACTCAGATTCTTCAGCTTGCGCCTTGACTTGACGCCGTTCTCGCTGAATGCATTCGTTCATGTAGTTCATGTCCAGAGGCTTTGATGCTACTTCTTGGAGCAGAGAAATGAGTCGTTGTTCAACGAACTCAAGTTGGTCAGTCGCCACACCTGTCGGCGAGAACCAGATCACAGAGTTTGGGCGTGAATCCCACCAAGATGAGATTGAACTTGCTAACGCTTCCTTCTCAACCAAGACGTTCTCTAGAACGGCGACTGACGACCCGCAAAGATATGTTAGAAGAATATTGAGGGCGGTTGTTTGGACTAGATTGGTGCAGTCTGGACCAAAGTAAGCGACTGTTATGTCACCAACTGACTCATCCTCTTCGGGAAATTCAACAGTTTCCACAACCGTCTCTGTGAGTGGGGGAGGCTGAGCGGAGTCTATCCACGGACGTTGGAAAGGGGCATCGACTGGTGGGATATCCTCGATCACACTCTCTTCGAAAACATCTAGAATTTGCAAAAGATCTTGATGGTCCACTTCACCAACGATGATAACACACATGTTGCGAGGTTGATACATGGTGCGGTGGAAGTCCCGGATCTTTTCCGGGGTCAAGACACGGAGAGCTTCCATCATACCGCCAGTCTCATAACGAAACCCAACGTTTTGTGGGTAGAGTAGGCGGCGAGACCTGATATCCATGAGCTCTGTGCCTGTATTTTGCACCGCTTGCATCTCTGAGTAGACGACTCCAGCATCATTACCTTCGCCGTCGATGTGGTGCACCTCGGTTGAGCAAGCAGCGTCAGTCATGGTAGGCACGATCAAGTGCTCGAGATATACGGGTAGCGTCTGAGCAAAGCCTGCCCATCCTGCAGTTTCCAGAGTATAGGCAGTATGGTCAGTAGCAGTCCAAGCATTGGTTGTTCCATACGCCCTCGAGGCCAGCTTATCCAATAATCCCTTATAACGATAGCTCTTGGAGCCCATGAAGACCAAATGCTCGAGCGTATGAGGTGCGCCTGAGTCGTCGAATATTTCAGTGGCTAGAGTGAAATAACCGTTTACTTTAGGGCCCTGCCGGTCGGCGACAATGACCTGCATTCCGCTCCTTTCTGATTCATATTGGGTGATGGTCGCAGCCGCGTAATCTGTCTCGAAACTTTGAATCTTCCGGAACCGCACGCCCGAGCCTCGGGAGCCCATTGTGTAAGACTTGTGAAAGGAGAAGAACCCAGGCCTGAGTGTTCGTTAGTGAGGTGTTCCAAATGAGGTATAAGAAGAATGAACAATATCGCGGAAGGGCCAAGAAGTTATGAGGGCCACTGGCGACGAGATTATCCTTGGATTATGGCAGATGTTATCTCAGACCATTAATCGGGCGATATTGAGGTCAATTGACCACATCCGTCAGACAGCACTAGCTTGACTGCAAGAGAGGCCTAATCCATGCAAGGACAACACCATCTGATGATGCCTTGGCAACCTAACCCATGAGAATGGCGTCGGATGGGATTAAAGAGTCATACCCTGACCTTTCGCTCATCTGTTCATACAGGATCCCACCCACAGCAATAAAGGCTGCCAACCAGGCCGCTCGTACTGACAGCCAACGGAGCATAGCAGGGTTAAAGTAGCCTTTAGCCCTCGCTCACATACTGGTACATGACATAGCAACTTCCTGAAGGATTCCTAAACAACAGTGGTCTTCGGTGTGCTTTACCAGTGGGCGTTTCGTTTGGGAAGAGGAATACCAAGCATGGAGCCGGGGAATACAGGGGAATGATAAGATCCAGGTTCACAGGGCCGAGAGGGCCTGGTGGCTGCTGACCTACCTCGGAAGCGGATGCAGTGATACAGCAGGGGGCCTATGAGAGGCGGGCAAGAAACGGAACCTGATGGTCGTCCTGCAGGTAAGGGTCGATGATCTCACGGGTCTGGGGAGGAAAGACAGCTTGAATGATGTGCCGAGCGTTAGGTGCAGGTGAAAGACCGGAAACTGTGAGTGAGACTGCGAAGGGTGAGAGTCTCACACTTCATCAGAAGGTCCCCACGCGTTGTAGGTGTTTTAAGGAGGTTAGGTACTGTATCTGGGATCGGCGGTACCGCAGACAGGCAAGACACAAGTGAAGACCCAGCGGAACGAGAATCAAAAATCAGAAGTTATCCCGATATTGAAGTTTCGCGAATCGGGCTGTTGTTTCGGGTATAGAGTGATATCTTCAATTCGAGTCTCGAAATCAGAGACGAGATTTCGAGCAGTACAAAGGTGGGCAGGCAATGACTTACCTAGTCCACCATGCCCGTTGCCCCGCGATTCTAGCTTTGCGCGGCATTGATAGCGGCTATTTCTCCCAATACAGCACCAAAGACAGGGGCTGTTAAGCGCGATAAGCCTAGAATGCGACCCTTTGACAGCGTCCAGTAGCACCCAATACGCAACCAAGGTGAGGCGTCCGACCCCTGTCGACTCATGTGAATCGGTGACCTGTTCAGTTCCTGGCCGCCTGTGCGTTGAAGCTGTAGAGCATGACGACATAGCCTCCCAATTCAAGTGTCTCGACGATCTTCTTTGTCGAATAGGCAGATTCACATCTGTGTCGCAAACCCCAATGAAATTATCAACTAGACACGTGCGGCTCTGAATAACGATACCTGTCGATGCCATGGGGCACTCTATGAACACCCACGCTCGCAACTAATAATAACGTCGGCCAGATAGGTATCAATCCCGCATCTACAACATCGAGCCGCCACCCTCCTCCCGTCCTGCAACCGCGCAGCCTCCCTTATACCCCGTCGGCATCGCCCCATGACACAGAAATGGCTCAATCCCTGGATAACGCGATAGGTCAGGCGCTTGTGGACTTCGCGCTAGGTGGTGTCTTTCCCGAAGATGATGTGTCCTCCCAACGAATCCAACCTCGCCATCTGGCGCCCGCTCTCCAGTCGCTAGCTGCTGCGAAGTCTAAGCTCGAGGCCGATATACACCAGATCAATGAAGAGACAGCCGAGGATGTGAGCCAATGGGTCGCCAATGCCAAATCTCTCGAGGACGACATCAACCGGACGCGAGCGTGGGCCAACGAGATAGTGCGGAGATCCGATGCGCCAGACGCTTCGGGGAAGACAATACAGGAAGCGGAGGAGAAAGTAGAATTCCTGCGACGCGAAACGGCATATAACAAACAGCTAGACCACGCCTTGAAGAGCATCAAGCAGGTCGGTCAGCTCCTTGACCAGGTCGAGTTAGCGCGAGACGAGAGGAGAATTCTAGATTCACTGTATCAGCTCGAGAGTATGCATCACAGTATTCCCGCCCTGCTCAATATCTTGCTGAACTGTAATCCAGAGTCCTGGACAGCCCTCGACGATATCCCCGTAAGCAAGTCATGTCGCGTCATGAAACTCCTAGATATTCGAGCCTTTGAGCTTAAGTCAGCCGTCCACGAAGTTTTCAACCATGTTTGGGGCTCTCTCGTGAGAATAGATAAGGATCACGGACAGGTTACTATCATGGAGTCTCGGCCAGGTAAGGACTGGATCGATTGGTTGATATATGTTGCGACTACTAATCCATTTGCAGACGAGCAGATGAGCTTAGCCGATGCTGTCGTCGGATTGAAAGCCTATAAAGAAGTTGACCGAAGAATGGCAGAACTCTGGCACGATCTCGATGAGACCGTAGTCCGTCAAAGGACTAGCCTGCAGCTTGCAGAGTTGCCCGCATTTCAAGTTGATGGTGTAAGCCTCTCGGTTGTTCTGAATCAGCCGTCTTGCTGACAGCTATACAGTCAACTTTCAGCTTAGCCGGGGAGGCGGATAGAACTGTCCCCTCCCTCTATAAGGATCTGGACTTACTTCTGTCGTATCTTGCTACACACTTGCCTGAAGATCTGATCAATTCTCTGTCAAACATCATGATACCTGACCTTGTGTCCCGTATTGTGACAATTTGGCTTGACTCTGCGGTACCGACATCGTTAAGTGATATGACCGAATTTCAGGAAATCACCGACGCCACCAGGAACTTTTGTGGCCGTCTCGAGATTCTGAAGTTTTCCGGGTTTGAAGAACTACAAGAATGGGTCCAAAATGTACCTCGCGTCTGGCTTGCTAAGTGCAGAGAAACTGCCCTTGACTCAGTGAGACTGAAAATATCCCAAGGACTTGGTGATCCTCAAGAAATCGAGCGTGCTGAGACACAGACAGTCACGCAGGAAGAAGGCCAAAAACTCACAACGAACGGTGCCAATGCGACTAATGACGATGGATGGGATGCATGGGGAGACGAGTCAGCTGACAACGGTGAGCAGAAAATGGACACAGCGGACGATGGTGCTGATGCGTGGGGCTGGGGCGAGGAAGATATCAACAATTCAAAGCCTCTAGCTTCGAATGTTTCTGCTGCTGGCGATGAGACAATTGACCAAGGAGGAGATGATGCCGCAGACGCTTGGGGTTGGGGCGATGAGGATGTAACAGCTGCAGACCCTGGAGCAACGACCCCGAAGGCGCACGAAGAACATACAGCACGAACACTAACCCTCAAGGAAACATACAACATTTCATCAATGCCACAGCCCGTCGTTGCGCTTATTCTGACTATCCTAGAAGATGGAGCATCATTAATTAGGTCAGTTTACCGTAACCTCCCACTCTACAGTATCTACTTAACATAGTCACTGGCATAGTAATGGTAGTAATCCCATGAGCTCTGCAGCTGCTGGTCTCTTCTCCCTACCGACACTTGTGTTGGCCATGTTCCGGGCAGTCTCGCCATACTATTATGCTTTAGATGCGGGTGGCAACATGTAAGTACCTTCGTTTTGATTTATTCGTGCTCAACTGACAACGACAAGGTTTCTTTACAACGATGCAACTTATATCTCCGAACAACTTTCAAAGATCACTGTAGAGTGGAAGTCCAGGGATGACCTCGCCCCGCGTGCCGTATCGTTGCTTCGTCTAGAGAACGATATAAAGGCCTTGCGTTCATTTGCCGCACGTGCGTACACGTCTGAGATGAACACGCACCGTACTGTCTTGCGTGACTTACTCGGCGGCTCGCAGAATCTATTACAACAAGATGGGCTGGACTCGTCGGAGCTCGCATCGCAGGTCGATAATGCTATTGGTCACGTCCGCTCCATTGCAGCCTCATGGTCAACAATATTAGCCAAGTCGGCTTGGAGCCAAGCAGTTGGCTCGTTAGTCGATGCAGTCGCCTCGAAACTTGTCGGAGACGTGATGGATTTAGCCGGCATAGGTCAAGACGATGCATTCAACATCGCTAGTTTGATTGCGCGCGTCACAGAATTGGACGACCTTTTTCTTCCACCTGGTAAATCCAAGGAAAGTGTACCTGCCACAGCACAGTATGCGAGTACTTGGCTACGCCTCAAGTACCTAAGCGAAGTTTTACAGAGCAATCTCCAAGAAGTGAGGTATCTCTGGATGGACAGTGAACTCAGCCTGTACTTCACCGTGGATGAAGTTATAGAGCTGATCGGGCTAAGCTTCGTCGACAATTCTCGTACTAGGGAAGTCGTGCGAGAGATTCAGGGACGACCGAATCCATGTGGCCAACCCGCATAGGTGATCCAGTCCGAGGTTTCTCCTTGAGTTCGTATTGGCACACTGCATCGGATTGTCGTCGATTGTCATGGTGCGTCTGAGGAACACAGATTACCAGAAGAGTAAACCACGGTCCGCATGATTCCCCCGACGGTTGCTACTTGAATAATGGCATCGGCTCTTACCGAATTAATCATTTGAGTAGTCAATCAATGAGTCAAAGTCCAGGCCCCATATCGGGCACTATCTGTTGAGCTTAGTGTTTTGTAGTATGCCTTCGCCAATAACGATCTCGAATATCGATAGAAGTACTCGTCTTCCCTGGAGAACATACATGCAAAGCAAGATATCGGTATAATAGTTTAAGCAACACAAGTGATGAAACATTCCTCAGTGACACAAATGATCAACATTACTGATTTCGCTCATCTCACATCAGGTAAGAATGCGATGTTCAGGTCCGCCAAGTCGCCCGGCAATATTGACTGATTGATGTACCACAATTGAGCGTTTCTCATTGACGCTTTCCAATCACGTTAATAGTCCATTGCCAACACCATGCAGATCACAGTATTGTCCTCGAATGCCTAACAAATCTGTGACACGACATGCTTCACTCGGCCTATGTGTCAAAGCGGCTGGGATCCGAACCGTGGTTTCAGCCTGCTGCCGTCCCGCGTCCTTATGCAGTGACGATCACCATCCCAAATCCGATGATATAATAGAGTACATATCATTGGCATCATATATAAATCTTCATCTGCTTCCCGGTGGATTAGCAGTTAAATCCTCAGTACTCTCTTTATCCACAACAATCGGCAAGCCCGACTGATCACCTATACTCATTCTAGTTTTAATTTCAATCACACGGCCTGGCGTCGTCTTTCACTTCCACACTACCGTCGGTATTCGATATTTAAAATCAATCATAAAAATGGCTCGCATCAGCATCCTCACCATTTTCACACGTACGTCCCACCCACATACCTACTTCATACCACTACCTCCCCCCTCATATCCTCCCATCTCTTCCAACCTCGAAACAAAAGAAGACTAACAAACACCCAGTCGCCCTCACAGCCCTGGCTCTAAGCCCAAACAACGCAGGAGCGCGCGACGTCGGCAACGGGAACGCCGCGCAATTCACAACAGGCGGTTGCATCTCGGACGCCGACTGCCAGTCGGCATGTTGCGCGGGGGGTGCCACGGCCGCTGATGGGAGTGGTGGCGAGGTGGGCATCTGCAGCGCGGAAGCTGCTTCGTTGCAGAATGGAAAGACTGGTTGTGGGTTTGTGGACCCTGATTCTGATGCTACGCTTGCGGCTGCTCAGGCGCAGGTTGAGGCTCAGGGGTTCTAGATTGGTGAGATTTGGATTGGTGGGGGGGGGGGGGGGGGGGGGGGGGGGGGGGGGGGGCGGGGGGGGGGGTGGGGGGGGGGGGGGGTGGGGCGGGGGGGGGGGGGGGGGGGGGGGGGGGGGGGGGCGTGGG
>MU391970.1:0-292888 GCA_022578705.1 Xylariaceae sp. FL1019 | reverse complement strand
GCCCCCGCCGCCCCCCCCCCCCCCCCCCCCCCCCCCCGCCGCGCCCCCGCCCGGCCCCCCCCCCCCCCCCCCCCCCCCAATTGAAGGATATAAGGTTATGGGACTCTTGTTTGGTCTACGGTGTGGTGTAGACCGAGTTCGATGATAAGCTAGTGAGAGTATGGGTTATGATTATGGGTTTTGGAAGAGACATATCCTTTGGAAAGGGCTGTCTCAACAGATATAAACACGGAAGTGAAATAGCGCGTGCCTTCGATATTTTATGATAGGGCCGTTGACGACATATTCAATGCTATTTCGCTGGAAGTATATCTGACCTCCTTCGTTGTTTACGTCTCAGATCGACAGCTATGCGCGTCTGACGGTTGACTGACTCCTGACACATATCAAAAGCCACTAACTACCAAAGTTTGCAAGTTCTTATCAAGTGTTAGATTGCTCCTTGTTGTATAGTATCTGCCCTTGTTGCGTAGGAGTGTCACGACATAATCGAAACCAAGGGTTCTTAATTACTGTCCTCTTCCTCTATCTCATCGTCGTCGTCCAATCCGTAAGCACTCTGGGCATCTGAATCTAAAGCACCATCTGAATCATCAGAATTCCATAAATTTTCATTAATACAGCCTGTAGGTGGGTCGTCAACTCCAATCCACTGCGTTGGACGATTGATTTCGCATACACAGAGAATCGTCGTCCTTCCGTCTTCAAAATATCCAACGTCTGCTGGTTGCGGAAGTGCTGGCCACACCTCATCGTTCCAATAAGGACACAATTGTTCGCGGCCTTCCCACAGTTTTTCGAAATCTTGACGGCAATACCACTCTGTATATCGTGCGATTCTTGGACGGTTCCTCCTAAAGTCTGCAATACTGTAGTGACAGGCACTGAGCAGAGCATCGAAGAGATCTCCGCGATACGAACCTAGACTGTCCTCATTGTCAAACTCATAGCACACCAGCTCGGCATATGCAATATCGGAAACAGTGACTCCCCACTTGTCAACGGCGAATATATCTGTTCCGTTTTGAACAAGTCGAATTAGCGCCTTGAGCCAGTTGACTTCTGATGGCGGCGGCAGACATTCCCTAAAGCGCGCGTGCAATGGTGACCCAATATTAGCTTTGAGATTTGGTTGACATCCTCGTTTGAGGGCAAGTTCAATTAGCAAATCGGGTTCAGCTGCTCTAAGAATCCCCCATTTCGATGCACCACGCAGTCCGTCTGCGCAGAGATTATGTATAACTGATCCGCAGAGGAAGCTGCTGGACTCGTAATACGAAGCAAGATCGAAAATGTGTTGGATGCGGCTATAACACTAAAGCGATGTCATTCAGTGTATACTGGATGTGATCAATGGCATCCAATGCTTACCCGTTCACGTCTGATCCCGCCCGAAGTCAACCAGTCTATGACACTTGACCTGCCAGGGGCTGGCTCAGTAGTAGGGTCCGCGCCTGCGCTGAGAAGAACTCTGCCGGGGTCCCTACTATCACTATCCCGTCCTCTAGAGCGCCAGACCATAGCTACGTGCAGTAGGGTACTGTGGAGTGTTCTATGATCAGTAACAAATCAAGGCATCTCCTGAGTATTCAAGCCGGGGCTCTACTTGTGTCAACATACCTATAACTCCCTTCTTTCGTAAGAACCATTTCGTCTACATCAAGACCTTCTTCAACAAGGAGCTTGCATATAGGTAAGTTCCATAGACCGTGCTTTTATAAGTTATTAAACGTACCAGAAGGCTAAACTCGGTGACACTTACATAAAGAAGTGATGCGCCCCTCTCATCGCAGTCTCTCAAGCTCGCTTGCCCCGTAGAAAACAGATACAGAAGGTCGTCGACGGAACCGTTTTCAGCAATCTTGAAAACCAGAGAATCATCTGGTCTGATGTTGTTGACAATTAACCTCGACGGCATTGTCAAGCCCAGGAAGGAGAGTTGGTATTGTTGCACCTCAATCTGTAACATGTGCGCGGAATTCTTCGGCCGGAATGTGAGTTTCGTCCCAAAATGCCAATCCGTGGTTGGCATCTCATCATCATGATTACTCTGATCTGAGAACCGCCCCGTTGTTTTCTCTAGCATGGTCAGAGTTGTGGAACCGAGACGAATCGTCTTCCACCTGCGCTTCCAGCAAACCCGAGTCGGAATCAATCCCTGAGATACTTCAACTGGCTCTGTTTCGATCAGCTTCTTCCAATACTCTTCCAGAACAAAGCACATACTATAGGTATTCAGTGTGGCGGTTGGAGCTGTTGCAATCAAGCTTTTCGTTAACATGAAGCCCTCGTCAAGACTGTGATTGCCACCGTATCGCGAGACCGAGACATCGTTGTTGTTCTGGACCACCATTGTGTGAACCAATTCAAGTAACTTTCCCACATTTCTCTTGAGATTGATCGAGTTTGAATGTGCCATTGTGCACTCCTTGGCAGATATGAATTCTATTACATCGCGCAAGGTTGCTTCCAAAGGCGATGCAGTGTCAAATTTCATGCGCCTCGATTCGATGCTCGCAGCCCGAGTACTTTGGCATGTAGGCGTTGGACTAGCCTCGTTATCGCCAAAGATGGGGGTTGGTGATTTCATTTCGAAAGTATTTCTCACGGCTTCGGCTGTCAGACGAGAGTCAACCGGCGGAGTTCTGTTCATCCGTGGCCAGGATAGTGTACCACCAAGATCGGAACCCATTTCTGGAGTTCTAAAGTCTATCGCAGCGAGCGAAACTGCATCCCATTGCAGAGTCTCAGTCTCACTTATCCGACAGGTGTCTAATTCGGGCGATTCGAGTCGTGGTAATTTGGGGTTGCTCTGTGATGAGATGTCTGGACTATGCTGCCTCGGCGACATTTCGATATACTGCGTAAGAGGGGTAAAGGATACATCTTGCATCAGTGCATCTAGACAACTCGATAATTAGGATATGGAAGTTAGTAGCTCTGTGCTGTACAGTACCTAGAGGAATTTCTGCTGCAGTCACCTCATCTGAAGCCTCGTTCCTAGGATTGTTGCTATCTTCATTCTGACGTCTTTTGTTCTTTTTTATTCCCCACTCGTCCAACTTGGTGTACAACTGTCTACGGCTATGCTTCTGTTCAGCGAAATTCCTAAATAGAAAAATACCTCGATAGTTCCTACTGTTAGGCTTACCCTGTGTTGAATCCGAACCTTGACTTCAAGATGTCAACAACTTCGTCGGCAGTCTTGTGTTCCTCCGTGTAGAGTTGTATGATATCAGCTCTCCTAGATCTCCATTCCGAAGAGTTATGACGATAGCGGCGCTGCTTTACAACGCGATGGTCCTGGTTTTCAGGCATGATTGCTGGCCTCGCACCTGGGGCCGGGGCAATCGAAACGATGGTACGAAAAGAAGCCATGTTGAGAGATTCTCAGCGGATTCGTGCTGCCCATAGCATCCCAGGTCTGTTAAGATACACAGAGATGGGGGTTCAACAGGAAAGAGTTTGGGCAGAAAGCATCAGAGCCTTGCGAGACTAAGGAAATACTTCAGACCCGTGGGGTCCAAGACCAACGACGCTGCAGGGACAACTTTACTGTGCCCAAGACTAGGTGTATGCATGTCGACAAGGGAGAAAGTGCATTGGAAAGTGCGATAGGGAAGGTAACAAATCATAGATCACATATCCGTGCAATAAGCCACCTCATTGTCGTACTTCGCACGATCCCGCTAGGCGACCATGCACGCCTCACTTCCACGTCAGCCAATGAGCGAAGGTGCAATATCACGATTGGCTGTTCAGCTCATCATATAGCCACACCGGAGGCAATAGGTGGTAGGTATCAGCATGCAACCCCCCTGCATCAGCGCCGAAACGCCCTGTCTACATCTGTCGCTGAGCCTCTGATCCTAGATCGCAAGTCAAATGGGCTTTATCTGCATTCACCAATCAGGCCATGCGTTACGACTTATTGCGCTTTACCCTGGATCTCAGATTTTTATCGCATTTCGTGATGTTCCTCGTCCTGTGACCCAAAGATGGGGATCATCTACATCTAATGTCACGGATTTGACACGTGGATTCAGATACCATCTAGGTGGCCAATTATCCATGATGTTGTTCGTCAAATCTGCTTTGGCAAGTAGTGCAATAATGTTAATAATGCACTTGTCACCGAAACAATCTTGGGCTCGGCACAGTCACACTTTCTAGGTGCTTGGAGCATCAAACACACGATATATTGCAGTGAGATGTCTCTGGCCTAGGGGATCTATCTAAAAGTATAAGTGTAGATATATCTCGCCTTCAGATGAAAAATGCTCATCAGCAAAGCCTTTGAAAGCAACGCAAAGTTCTAAACGCTCTCTATCAAATCTCACTATTCTTCCAGGCCCAGAGGCTATAGCACAAAGACAAACCCGTTTCGATCGAAGCAAATTCCTAACATGTAAGTGAGCATACTACCAAAGTCTGCCAAGTACTCACTCACGACGCTCTGTCAGGGCTCGCACCTCAATGGAGATCGACCTCCTGGGCATTGGGTCCTGGGTTGATGACCGAAACTCGAGCAGTGGGACTTCGAAGAAGACCAAGAAAGAGGGCAAAAAGGACAAGAAGAGCACCGATGCCAAGGCAGATAAGAAGAACGGCAAGGCCAAGAAGACTCAGACAAGGAAGTAGGAATAACTTTCAACAAGCATGGCAACTCTCGACAATTATTTTCTCCGACTTCGCGGATGCCACCAGCGATTAACAAGATGTGGAAAGCTTACAAGTTACTCTGTCAACGTGGGGGAGAACCCAATTAATTATCTGCGAAGATAGTCCAATAAGCGTCTTCCACTAAGACCAACATGAGTGCTTCTAAATGCTGTGCAAGGGTGTTGAAAGGGTTATAAGTAGATACAAGGAACTACATTATCACTCTATCACTTATTAAAACTCGAGGCTGTCTTTAGAGTACAGAGCGATGGTCTTCATGTATAAGCATGAGGTGAGGTTGCTACGTTAAGTGGATCATTGAACACCATGACTTATATACCACCGAGTCTGAACTTCGCCCCCCTTTTCCGTATCTTTACCACAACCATCTCATCTCTCCACATGTGGTATCTCTTAATAGAAACGCTTTACTCGAAATCATTCTACGTAACAACGTCGTTACCCAATTCAACAAACTCCCCGTCCCTGCACTCACCAATTACATGTCATCTGAACAAACCGACAACCAAATCTCGTGCAAGAACCTTATATCAACCCCCAGCAAACCCAATTCCACCTAACTTCACCGACATAAGACGGCCAAGTTATCAACTGAAGTCCGCTTCTGTCACAAAACCTTCTACGAGTTCATATACTTCACCCCACACCTGCAGGACATTACAGTTCGTCCAAGCACCAATCCCCCAAGAATCCATCAAGGTACCTTCCAATGCAGTCAGCAGTCACAACAACTTTAAAATTGAGCTTCCTCTCACGATCACCACGAGGATACGTAAACGACGAGTACGTGTATAGCCTCCCGTATCACAATACACATGAATTCTCTATCGAACCCGAGCTCCAACCAACACTTATATTGTGCAGCCATAAGACTAGTATTACATTCAACATAGCATCTTGTCTTCCATTCCTGCTACGTACTATCCTTACACCCGAATACAAACCTATCAGTGATACCAGAGCTATGAAAAACTCTCATACCCCGCACCATCTAAAGTCACCCACCTTGCTACAAGAGTTCAATGCAAGAGCGGACGAACCTGGCCAGTGGACATTTTACAGTTCACATTTGCCGGGGAAGACGCGTTTTCGTCCTGGGGATACTTTGCTTAGTGCGGGGGAAGGTTTGGACAAGATCAGATTACATGCTGCAAGTGGCCAGTCTAATGGGAATTGACTTTGAGCTGATATGTCTGCGCGTGGATATGAGGACAGCAATGTTGCGCGACATATTACAATTACACAAAGACAACCCAATATAGACTCAACAAGCAACACATACTCACCAAAAGCCATCAATATCTTATGGGAAACGCTTCATATTGTCACATAAGCTCAAGCTAAAGCTCAAACCAGACTACCTAAGCTAGACAACCATCCACTCCTATCCAGAAGTGAACCATCTGACAACTCACAACTGATATCCTAGCAACCCGCGAATTCCTCCAGCCCGCACAGCAGGCCACCACTCTGCAAAAAAGACGACGATAGAAGGTCGAAGCGGAAGCGAGGGTATATGCTTCGACGAACACTTTTCTCAACCCGAACCTATCCACGAACAACCATGGGGTCCCGATTGCACATTCCTATCTTCTCAACCAATCTCAAAAGCAAAAAACAAAATAAAAAAAGCCCAACGCCCAGCAATGCATAATGCCAACCAGCACTGAGCGAGTAGTATGTACTATAGCAAACAATCCGTCTCCTTGTTAATCAGGATTAGCAATAAAAAGCCTCCCAGACGTAAGCGTAACAGTCCTCTCATCCACACTCCCCCTCCTCCTAAGTTCCTCAGGATTCTTAACGCTCTTCTCCCTCGTCAGCGCGGCATTAAGCAGACTATTGCTCGCAAACCTCGCAGCACTAGAAGCACCGAGCTCAGGCAGCGCATCGGCCCTCTCGGCACTACTCCCACTATGCGTGCTCTGCGCTCTGTGCAGCCGGTCGTCGCCCGGTTTATACTCCGGCTCGCCGACCATGCTGCCGCGTTCCGGCGTGTCGCTGGGACTCCACTTATTCCGGATGCTGCCCGAGTTGCGGTACGTGACACCGCGACGGCCGCTAGCCGTGCTGCTGCGCCCGCTGCTCCCCGTCCTACGGTGGTGTAGCCGCTGGATCGAAACGTCGTCTTCTTCGCTGTCTTCGCCTTCGACCTCGGTGGCGCTGAGGCGCAGCGGGACACCACCAACGCCAATGTAGTTGTTCTCGGGCGTGTAGCCCACAACACCTGGTTTCCCATGGTGTCGGAATTTAGTCACGACTTTGCCGGGACCTCCAAGCCCCGTCGAAGTGCGGCTCTGGGAGGGACGAGCAGTGACCTGCTGGGCAGCTCGCTGCTTGGCGGCTTTTTGTTGGGCGAGGAGACGGGGGTCTTCGAACTGAGCTCGATCACACCATACGGTAGCCTTTTGTTTTCGAAGCAACGCAACGTAGCTGACCTGCTGTTGGCTTCCAAACGAGCGCGATGAGGTGCTTCGGCGAAGATCGGTAGTGGGCGAGGTTCGGAAGGCGGCGGGCGGTGGGATGCTCGAGGTCGTGCTGAAGGTGTTGACGGAAGGGGAGCGCCGGGTATGGCCCTGAATGGGCTGTGGCTGTTGCAGGTGTGTCGTGTTCGACATTGGACCAGCCTGGTTGGGGAATACGTTGGACGACGATGTTCTCGTTCTCGAGTGAGAATAGGCCTGTTGCGAAGGGTCGACTGGCCGCCTGCGGGTGTAATCGTGGCCGAACATCTTAAATGGCTCCCACACCCTTTGGGGCCGTATTCAAAGTGACGTTATACACTTATTTCGTGACAATAGGTGTCGCTTTGTGTTTGGTGTCTTTGTCGTGGTCAAGTAGAATTGGAGCGGAACGCTTGGGGTGTTTCTGTGTTGAGCGTGCCTTTGACCCAGCCGGAATGGGTATTTACAATCAAAACAGACGGTATGATTCAAAACAGTGATATAATCCTGCAGACTCTTGTTAGGATGGGAGGTCAAACAATGATGCGGTATATATGAAGATGTGTTTTAAGGATATGTAGAGGGACCACGTGAAAGTCAATATGTGCTGATCGTGGCCGAAACAGTGATTTGTGGCCAATTCCAAGCATACGTTGCACGCGGCGATGCTAGAGGAGGAGTGGGTTTTTGGAGGGAGAAATATTATGTGAGGCGAGGTATGCTCCTGCAAGATCGCAAAGAACCCATAAGACTCAGCCTTCGTGGAGAGTGCTGAGGAATGGAATTGAGGGGGGGTGACACATTGGTTTTCACTGGCAAAGCTGGACATACCTTTCACTGTTCCAGCTCCGAGACTCGACTCAAGCTGTTGCGAAGGCTGGTTGTCGGGTTGGGAGCGGCTGGAATGGGCGAAGAGAGGTTTTCAACGGCCGGAAGCTGAGGTGAAATATGGCAACCAACAATGGGAGGGAGGAGGAGCGGCAACTAATAAGGCACATGTACAGTACCTGTTGCAAAAGTGCTTAAAGTTGTCGAGCGTAATGGTGTGGTAATGTAGCAGCAGCACAGAGACAGGCGTACCCGTCTGCAGGCGTGCTGGTAACAGAGGGAGGGATTGGGTCTTTTAGTAACCTTGGAACTCTCTGCAGGTGGTGGGGAGCAGCGGACGCTGGTGGGGGACGAGATAAATCCCAGATAAATCCCGTCACGGTGATTCAACCCTGACACGCAGTGACAAGCAAGACCTTGGAATTACAGCGCCAAGCTCCAAATCCGCTTGCGACTCGACGTAGCGCCGCCCACTCACAGCCCGCGCCTTCTCGAAGCCCTGCCCGCAACGGCCTAGCGCTGCAGTCGTGCTGCCGCTTAGCTCCGGGCTCTGTCCCTGCCGACGCGAACGCCGACCCGCTGGGTTCTTTCGATAAGATCGCTCCAGCAAGGTGCTCTCTTGGCGGCCGGCCACTGGTCACAACTAGTTGACCTGGACGAGCGTGCGGTAACAACCTTGGCACAAGAGTTAGTTTACATAGTCGTGTGTTTACCTCCACTGTTTTGGAAAGAAACAGATAGAGTGGACAATTGAGACATAAGACAAAGACTAAGACAATTTGCCCTCTAACACGGCATATGTTCTAGAAGACGGAGCGGTGTAGACGCACGGATGGCCATTGTGTAGCAACGATACCGCGATAGCGCTGTGTGAGGGGAAAGTGGAATACTACCACCAAAACAAAACAAAATAGGATCATGATACTGCAGCGATAGGTGATGTACATACCCTGATACTAGTTGTCCCAAGATCGACACTTCAATTGCAGTTCTTCTTTTTCTTTGCCGGAATCCCGTGTTCGTAGCAATTGCAAATTCGAACACGGTGACGCGACAAATATCAACAGAAAAGGTTGAAAGCCTCACGTCGGCTGTACTTGGGACGTTTTGTTACGAACGGGCACTAAAGTGAAGCCGTCGTCCGTTGCGTCTGATAATAAACCACCGTGTCGATTGTGTACCCCCGCTGATCAGAGAATATTTCGTGACGAGCCGCAAACCGCAAACAAAAAACGTAAGATATATGGAGCCCTCCGAACAATATAGCCTGACGCGCGGTGGAGATGCTGGTGAATGCACCTCTTGCCTGACGATTCGCCGAGGAACTGCCTTACAGCGCAGCCAATCAAGCTGCAAAGGCCTCGTGCGTAAAACACAACCACCACAATCGTCGATTCCCTGTCAAGCGCTGGTGTAGATCGTAGCTTCAAAAATGCGACACGAGGTCCGATCAGCTCCTTCGTATGTTTTACGATGCGGAATGTCGTCCGAAACCCGTTGGAATCAAACCCGGCCCGCAACAGCATGCGCGATAAACTCGACCAGGCAAAGAAAAGAATGCTCGGGTCAAGATAGCTTGTATCTTCGGGACAGTTCTTACGATATTGTTGCAATATCGTCGTCAGCGTCGCTCACGTTGACGATCCACTAGGCTCTCCCTCGCTCAGGCGGATGCTATTTTTTTTTTGCCGACTACCTGGCTTCCACGCGACAAGTGAGAGCCACGCGCTCGGATAGTATGATCGTGATGAGGCTAGGGGTGCTAGTCGAAGGGCGAGGCAAGCCTGAATCCGGTTGCTGGCGCGGATAAAGACTTGCTACCGAAGCTATATAGGCGTGGTCGTGATAATGACCACTATAGATTATGATACCAAGCACGTTTGACGGCTTGTTCCACGCTATCGCTTGCAAGGTGCGCCTCCAAATTAAGCTACGTATATCTTTGATCGCGTCGTTATTCAATAGCTTCGAATATGTTCGGACGGCTTCCGAGTAATAGCAATGATCCAAGTACGCAACAATTACTCTGTTTATTGGCGGTGGAGTGGCGTTACAGAACAGCTTCCAAAGCTCTCCAGACGACATGGGCCGAACCGAATTCAAGATGGGATTGTTGGATGGGATTCCCTTTAGCGCCGTCCAAAAATCGATAGCCTAATGCTCAAAGACTCGAACTTATCTTCTCCTCCGAACCTAATGCGAGCAGCGGATGGTGTCGTTTATAGCGTTCATATATCTATCTGGATCTGGGCTAAGTTGTTCAAACTGCGGCTGCTTCATCGAATGTGTATGATGGCTTGATGCCGTGTCACTGTTATATGCAACTGTGCGGACAGAGAGGCCAAACATTCAACGTGGTCGATATTTAGCAGGGATACTCGACCTCGCTGGTGTGACGATATATCCCTGTCTTGCTGCTAAATCACAGATTCTATTAGTAAACGTCTAGAAATGGACAACGACTGCAGAGGTTATTGAAATGGGATGAAACTGTCGTGATTCATGCAAGATGAGATCGAGTTATTGATTTCCAGCTGTGGGTTGCACCTATCATGATCAAACACGCTTGTACAGCCCGCTGGATTGGGTCCGGTAACACTTCACCGAGTCACAAGTCACAGTCGACAGTCTCTCGTCATCAGGCTATTTGGCTGCTGGTGAAACAGGTGTGACGTTCAACTCCAGACTAAGATCGTCGCCTATGATGTGAATGATTGCAAAAGCAGCCCGATTACCCGCGTATGAGATCACTCTTTTCCGGGGTTGACTGTTAAAGAGAAACGATCGGCAAAAACTACCCAAAACGTACCTGGTGAGCTGGAGATCGTCTGGCAGCTGAGCTGAGGACTTGCAAGGCGACCAAGGCGGGAGAAATTAGAGCTCGTAAATTAGAAATTATTAGGATTGTCTCGCCGTGACGACAGTGAGATCCGTTTGATGTTGACGGGAGCTGGTTGACTCGAGTAAGTCTTACGATCTCGACGGGCAGAATTTTGCTATCTTTCCAGCTCGTCTAATCCGCAGCCACGCAACTTCAAATCCTAGTCAGCCTCTTTATAGCCCAACCGCAATCTTGGGGTTCCTATTCGGTCGCAATGGGGAGTAACGACGTGTCTCAAACCAGACAATGGCACAATTGGATCGTTCCAGCCGCGTGCCGAGTCAACAGAGAGATGGCTTACCTGAACTACAAAGCCACCACCTGCACGGCGCTGATGTGATCCGTTACCGCAGACGGAGTTTTGTAAGAGCAAAGAAATGGACCATTCAGCTTGAGAACAGTTTCAAAGGCGTCAATATCTTTCTTCCCAGTATCCCTTGGATATCAGGCTGACTTATTAGATGAGTGAATCTGCACGTCATTCCATGAACCATCACTCATGCCTGCCTTGGTCAACGTCTATAGAGACACAACTATAGCGTTCGCGCCTTGAAATCTCCCCTGCTTCTCTCAAACGTCAAATGAGTCTGTCACAACGAAACCCCAATCTGCATCGTCATCTTAAGCACCCCATGTCTTTATCAGAACCCCAAAACTGTCAAATGCTCCTCCCTACAGCCTATCTCAGAGTCCCTTACTCCAGCTCGTCCAGAAACAGGCCCGAATGGTTCCCTTTCAGTACGTGCCCTGGGTCATCACATCAGGCCATACTTTGACCTGCATCCAAACCTGCCCGCCCACGATGCGACCAACGGACCAAGTTCCTGCAAGGTGTGCAAACTTAAAGCGGTCAGTCCGTCCTGCATACATGTACCAAGTATGCACGCTTCAATTTCCAACTCTGCTGCATGCTGCAATGCAAACGCCAAACGCGAGCTTCCAAGCCGCACCGGCACATCCCAGCCCAGCCTCATTCGCAACACCAGTAGTCAAAACTCTCGAAAGTGAGCCCAGAGTTATCAGGCACATGGAAGAGACGCAGGCGCAAGACCGCCGGATCACAAAGCTATCTTCGATAGCTTCACGATAGCTCCATGAACGGACGATGTCGCGTCTTCCCCGCCCCCCGCCTTGTTTTACCTATCTCTGTGAGCTGTATTTCCCCATCCTCATGCTGTATCACGACATGTTGCGGGAGGAAGCCATATCTCGAACCACCATGCACTACCAATGCGGTGGATCTGAAACGCAATCAATACAGCGGGACATGCATGTGTCTAGGCTCTTTCGTCGCCTCGTTCGTAACAAATGTGACCAGTCGTTCTATTGTTTCTCGATGCAGCAACCTATCTGAAAGCCTTTGTTGTTGGGACTAGACATGCATGTCTCAGTCTTAGCCAGGACCTCTTATCTACGTCGCCTTCACAGACTATGCCAAGATATGCCAGTGCCGCCCGTGCAGATAGAGCTAAATATTCCAGTGATGTTTTGTTTATAGTCGCCGACGACGAACTAAATGTTCGGAGCCGGTACGGAGGAAGAAAGCCGGATACCTACCCTCAGTCCCAAACACAACCACCAATCTGTAACAACAATTGCACCCCTGTCACTGACCATCTTGTACTCCCCCATAGTGCAAGTCTCTTTCACTCATCAACCTGACCGAACCTCAGGTCATATTGACCTAACCTCAGGCCATCTTGCGTAGTTTGCGTACCTAGTTTTCCAAGTCTCTCAAACTTCCCAGCCAGACCCAAACGACCAATCCAAAACCGACGACCAATCCCATACCGCCCAAAAATTCCCCGATGCCGCCCCAGAATCTCGATCGCATCATCGAGTCTCCACAGTGCCATTCCTTGATTTCGCGTGCTTCACACGTGGAGCCTTGCTCTGCGTTGTTCTTTCTACATGCCACCAAGCATCTACGGCAGATCTCGTTATCTGCAGGGCAGAGTAATCAACATATTCGAACCCCGGCATGAAAATCGCAAGCCGCTGGCAATTGAGATGCCGCTGCGGGGACCCGGCTCGGCCGGCTGATCTGGTAACCGTTATTGCAGTGATCTGACCCCGAATCCTGCCCGTCGAGATCCATAGTCGGTTTCTTCTATTTACATAGGTACGGAATTCAGACTGCGTGGTTTTTTAATCCTTCGCCGTTTAGTCACGTTGGTTAGTTAAAGAGAGTAGGTTTCATATCAACAGGTAGGTCTGGTGAGATAGATGAAAGAGAGGAAAATACTTGTACAATGAGCTTTACGCTTATAGAGATGAATTCTTGTTCAATAACGTGGTAGCGCAGTCAATTGGCCGTCCATCTTACCATGAATGCCGAAATACGCAACACATATCACAGCGACTGTCACTCAAGAATTGCATCGCAACGTTCAATGAAAACAGGGGTATCTTCCGTCCCAGTCCATTGAAAGTGATGCATCAAGCTTTCGCTCGTGCTATCGTTGAGTCTTCGCCACTAGGTAGCTACACTTGTCCGAAGGACCACGACCAGTTTCGTAGACATTGCTCCTCCGAAGCAGAACACCAACCCATCCACAAACTCCAGTAGATGCTCCCAAGAAGACGCCGGTAAAATGCATTGCGTGTTATTCCTTCACCACGGGCCATCATCCCATTTCCTCCAGTTCCATATCCTCGATCAACCTGCCATTGATCAAGCTTTGGATGACGAGCTCATCGTTCAGAATTCTGATCCGTTTGGGTATTCGTTCATCATCCGCGTCCGTAGCAGTGCTGGTACTGAGACGCTTACGCCTCTTCGACGATCCTTCACCTTTGCCAGATCCGAATAGTTCTTTTCCTGCAGTTTGCGGATTACCTTCAACGTACACCCAGTCGAACTCCTCGCTTTCAAGCTCAGCTTGGCACAGGGTGGTCCTAGCCTCGCCGAGGGTATGAACGCGCTCCAGGGATGCACCGAGGGCTTGTGTAAGAAAGACATACGGCAGTCTCTGCTCTGTTGCTTTCTTCATAACAAGCAAAACTTTGCTTCCATCTAGCAACTTCGGTCTCTCGTTCACCACATCTTGCAACCTAGCAGTCGAAGCGTTATATGGTTGGAGATTTCTGGAGCGAATAGCATCCCCAAGTAGTGCACTGGATCCCGCACATAATAGATACGACGACCAACTGACGACGTCCCCTTTGGCAATGCAGGCTTTGATCCACTGTGGCGCCAAGCAAGGGATCCCAAGTGCTAAAGCCTGCATGTACTTCACTTTTCTTGAGTGCTGGTCGGCAATAAGAGCAACGAATCCAGTGTCTGCATCCGCGGGCTGTAACGAGCCAGACACCATGGAATTCGAATTGGTAAACGTATCGTATGTAAACAATGGGTCGAAGCCGTCCTGAAGAACGTGCCCCCCTTCTTGTTTTATCATCTTTTGTAGCTCAGCAACTAATATGGGTGACTTATGTTTGCTCCTCTGAGACTGTTGGGCATGCAATGAAATGGCAAAAGTCATTCCGCTAAATACGCCACCTTTCGCTTGCTGAAACTCGCGAAGTGTGGACTTGCGAGCCACCTTTCGATTAGGGGCACGGCTAGTTCCTGATACCGATGGGGACGACACTAGATCGTCAAGTGAGGCGGAACTGTGTCTTGAGGATTGACGTCGCCCTCTCCCAAAACTGTCCCACGATCTGCTGGATGCTTTTTTCCCCGAGACAGATAGGAAGGGATCGGGCATTGACGACGTTGGACGCTCCAGTCGTTTTCGCTTACTTACTATAGGCGACGACACCGCGACAATACTGCTCTTCTCATGTTCATCGCCGTCTTCGTTCTCCGTCTGGGGCGTTGTACTCGATGAGGCCATCGGCGTGTTTGACAATACGGTCAGCGTCGATATCGACGTTCCTGTACCGGGATCTTCTGGGATACCTAATTCAGGTGCTGTCGATTTTGGCGTTTCTATCGGTCCATCAGGCAAAGACAGCTTTGGTAACGTACTTGGGACACCGGAGCTTAGCCGCTGTAGGTCGTTATTGGGATTAGGAGGATCGACAGAGGTGCCAGCAGGGCTAGTCTCGGGTATCAAGTCTTTGTCGTCGGTATTGACTGGTGTCTCTTCTGACGAAGCGTGTTGCTCTATTCTCGTAGGCTCCGGGACCGTTTGCGGCAATGGAGCCGAGGCATCATCCGTAGGAAGCTGCTGTTTCGATATTATCGCATCTTGTGAGTCAGCCACCGTCTCTTCTTGTGTACTGTCGTTATCAGTCACATATTTCCCGTGGCATTGCTCAATGTACTCGTCCGACACAGTCCGTTTATAGGGTCGCTTGGCACGGTTTGTTGATGGTACTTCAATGTTGGCCTTCTCGGAGCTTGCTGCGGGTACACCAATATCGGGAAAGGATTTCGAAGCTCTCGCTCTCTTCAGCTTGGCGCGCTGGTAGCGGTCCTCAGCTTCATCCTGTTCTGTATCAGAGCTCAGTCTGTATGGATTCCTCGATCTGGGTGGATTCATGGTCGAGCGCAGCTTCTGATACGGTCTGTATTCATTGATCGGCTCGAGACTACTCGTATTCCTCACACTTCTGGACTGTACATGTGGTGTGATGTCAACATCGTTTTCATTGTCATCTTCGTCCGGGTCAGATCCTTCAATTAGGTCTGAAAACGGAGGTACATGGTTTGCAGCACCAGATGAATGATGATTGGACACTGGAGACGTCGAGGCAAAGGCTCCGAACGGCGTCATATCCACGCTCCTATCTTTTAACGGCGAAGATGTAGGACGAGAAGGGGAGGTCATGTTGTTTTGGAAGATGTTGGGGGAGGGGCGGGAGGAAGTTGGGCTAGGCTTTTTCAGACCAGAGGTTGGCTGCGTCTGTGCAAACAATTGCGACCCTCCCAAAACTTGACCAGCACCACCACCAAAGAAAGGCTTGGGGAAGACTGCGGGCGTTTCGGGTGCGAAGGGTGCTGTGTCCGCCAAGGTTGGCTGGGATGTGAGCTGAGATGGGCCATGGTCGTCGCGGCCCTGGTCATCATCGTCGTCGTCGTCGTCGTCGTTGTCTTGGTCATGATCATGAGTAAAGGGCGTATCGGGGCAGTCGGGGGAGTCGAGACTGTTCCTCAAATTCAGGCTCACATAACCCGTATCTCCTTCGTGAAGTGTGCGATGCTCTTCGGCGTTGCTGTATTGGGTGTCGAGAGCCTGCGAGGATCCACGATCGTTGTACTGTTCGTAGCTACGGTCTTCGTTCGACTGCGTGGGGGACTGTGTCGACATTTTGCCAATCTTGGGCTTGACTGGGGCCGTTGACGAATTGTCTTCAGCTAGGGGATAGCTCGGTTCGTTGCTGGAATTGGCATTGCATTGGTTTGTTTGGGGACGCTCGGCAGCTTTCCCTGAACTCGATGAAGCCGGTGCTCCCGAAGGGTGCTGATTGATTCGCCGGAGAGACGAGTGTATAGCGATTGCTATGTCGTCTTGGTCGTTTGCGACACCGGTCTTGGAGATTCGGCCAGACGCGTCGTCAACCGTGTTTTGGGGTGTCTAGAATTATCATCATCAGTGCCACCCTTGCATTTTGATTGCCCATGGCTCTGGTACTAGGCGGACAGCTTAGGGATCGGAGATATGCCCAATAACGCCGTCACTTCGATTAAAGTCAGGGACTTACCGAGGTTTCAAGATGGTCTGCCTCGTCTGCTTGCTTTCTCAATTTATGAAATGTATGATATGTATGCAAGGTAGTTGCAGCGGCGGCTGTAGATGAGAATGATTAGAGATGTCACAAGTTTTTGAACTAGGTAGATAGAGTTGCTGCTGTACCTTTGGCCAGGGATTTGGTTGGGCGTTCCGGGGGAGGTGATGAGCCGCAAGGCGAGCTACTGGTCTGGGATCCAAAGAAAAAGCGATCAGCGGTCCTGGTACATGGCTTTCATTCTTGAATATAATAAGGGACCTTGGTCCTCGCAATTGTCTGGTACGCGACCTTGACTGGTTGGTCCAGATTGGTGCCAGAGAAGAAAAAGAAAACCTTGGACATGCGGACTTACCACACCAACCCCGTGAACCTCCATCAAATGCAGCAGTCGAATCTGGCTGTCTTGACTCTCGTTTTCACCAGCCAGAGCCTTGCGCTCCGCCGCCTGAAGCGACTTCGCCAACTTGCGAGTCATGGCGTTGGCGGCAGAGATCGCATTTCTACCTTGGATGCGCTGACGTGATGGTGAAATGGAAGAAGAGCAGGAGAGAGAAGTTCAGATGACAACTACATGCACTCAGATTCCCCATTTGCAGAGTCCGTCGGTCCCAGACAAAGAAACCTTATTAGACCTGCAGGCGCGACAGAGACGCGGAGTCAGATGATCAATTTAGCGTCTGGCGCGACACAGCTTACCCTCTAAGCCACTGCCCTGTGGTCAAGCAACTAGAGCATTCAACAACATCGCAACGACGACCAGGGGAATAAGACATTCGCCAATCCCTCTCTGACAACATTGAATGTTGGAGAAAGTGGGATGACTTGTGGCAATGCTGGGACAATGTGAGGAAATGTGATTGAATACGGAATGCCAGACCTTACTCCCCCGTCCACCTAGCATCCTCCGTTCAACTTGGTTTCAAACAGGTAACGCGCAGATTCATTCTTCACAGCACAAATAACGATGCAGTCTCTTCCTGAGAGCGCTTGATTCTGCCGTGCAACTCAACGAATATACCTGCGCTTGTTTGCTTCTATTCCGACCTGTCAACTCTCCCAATGTTCTTAGGCTCACTTGACTGTCGTCGCTCTTGCATGGCCTGGCTTCAACCTTTGTAAAGGTTCGACTAAGTGGTCTTTAACACCGAAGGAACCTAATATCGTACCCATTTGACACGGTTCAGTCTATTGTCACTTCGTTTTCATCATTACAGCTTGGTGGACATACTCGACCACAAAACGTGCAATCAGCCAGAATGGCCCTCAGACCTTTCGTCCATTCAATTTCTCAAATATCTCCATAGCAAAACTGAATGCGGCCCATTCACTTCAGAGTCTCTCTATAGACAAATGCACAATGTGCGCCCACATTTACTCACGATTGCTAGTCTCAGCCCTCGCTGACAAGTCCAGCATAAGGAGGTGTCTCTACAGTGGCTGTCTAAATCGCAGACTTACGCCTTCCTATCTCTACCTGACTCCCTATTAGGAATCAAATGGTTCGCCTATAATAAGAGGATGGAACCTCGAAAGCAATCCAAAGTGAAATCAATATAAAAAAGAAGAAATCGGTTAGACAAACATCGGACACACTATAAACATCGGCTTAAACCGGGTTCAAATCCGATCGAGTTTATGACGAAGACAATCTCTATGATAGTTCGGAGTATCTACGTGCGAGCACTTTAATAACCAGAGTCAAACACCCGATCGCAAACTTGTCTTTGTCAAACTTCAGACAAGACGTTCTACAATTCCTCATATTTAGATCGAGCATTGAGGCCAGCACTCCTGACCAGAAGCCCTCGCCATATAAAGAGCTAAGATGAGATGGATCTGAGTTGAGATCAACGCTGAATCATAACTGCTAGAAAGAGGCAAGGGTACTTAGAGGAGGTCTGGAGCATCATTATACTCTCATACCATACAAGCTACGTGCTTGAGATTTCGAGTACTGCCACAGCCCAGGCATAACATGATGCAGGCAAACAAGCATCAATGGCTCGTTCATGTCCATTGTTGGATAAGAATGCATCATGCCCTGTCACAGCAAATCTAGCCGAAGGCTAGGAGTTCGGGGCTTTGGCTGCACAGAAGCATGTTATACTCCCTCGGGGCAGAAGGAACGGGAGGAACAGGATCGATCTCTAAGTCGTGCCTTCGTTCTGTGTCCCGGTCTGCTCCCGAACAAATCCCGGAGCTCTCCGTGACTGCCTTCATGTTGTGTCAGTACTGGCAGTTCGTCGTCACTTCCCTCGGAGTGAACACACATAACGCGTTGTACTCGTCCGGCTGTGAATCACGCGTCGGGCTTTACTCCGCCAGCCTCCCCTCCTCATATTTTCATACCCTCCCCCACCATCGAGGTTTATATTGTGCCTGATCTTCACACTCCTTCACCTCTCCTTTGATCATCAGTTCCAAAATCGCCTTACCAGACTTCAGTCTACTCCCCGTGCACAATATACCTGCCTGTCCCTTGATCATCAGTATCAGAATCACTATTCTGGACTTGAGTCTACTCCCAGTGCACAACACACCTGTCCGTTGATCATCAGTATCAGAATCGCCTACCAGACTTCAGTCTATTCCCACTGCACACATACCTGTCCTTTGATCATCAGTATCAAATTTGCGTCACCAGACTTGAGTCTATCCCCCGTGCCTAACAGCTTTTACCATTGCAATCTACTCTGCCCGCAAACATGTCTGACGCCATGAAGTCCAACACCAGCGCCGGTGGCTGGGGTATCGACGTCAGCAAGGACAACGACTGGAAGATTGTCATGCTGATCTGGATCTTCTTCGGTATCACCTTGAGCCTTGTCGGATTGCGTATCTGCTATGTGTGGATGCGCTGCCATCGTTCTCTCCGCGCTGATGACTGGCTGCTCATTGCCGCCACGGTGAGGTTACCTTCGGTCGCGTATGTGAACTCGACTGACGCTTTGACTATAGGTCGCCCTGACTGCCAATGGTTTCACTATTCGCGAATGGGTCCAATACACCTACGAGCCTAGTATCACTATTGCCCCTCCTTCGAATGTTGTCTGTAAGTGTTCCATGGCACGTCACACTTTCAAAGATGAGGGGCACTAATCCTCGTGATCAAAGTGGTCGGAAGTCTCCTCGGTACCTTCAATGCTTGTGCTCTTGGCCTGAGCAAGACTTCAATCGCGGTCACTTTCGGTCGCCTCACAGACGGATGGTGGAAGTCTGTTCTTGGCCTCGCCACAGGTATCATTGACATTCTGTTGTTCATTCAAATCTATACCTTTTGGCTTCAGGACTGCAACGGTGCCCCTGAACCTCTCCGAATCAGCAACAACAACGCTGTTTGTATCAAATTTGAGGCTGTTCAAACCCTACGCAGTGTCATTCAATGTGAGTGGAGTGTCTGACGAAAAGGCGACAGGCATGGGGTCAAAGCTGACAGTCCTCAGTGTTTTCCTGTATCATTGACGGTTACTTCACCTTCTTGCCCTGGAAAATCGTCCGTCGCCTCCGCCTTCGAAAGTTTGAGAAGATCGGTCTCGCCGTCGGCATGAGCTTCGGTGTCCTGTAAGTCCAGCCAAGGGACAGACCGTGATGCAAATGGCTGACCGTCTACCTAATTAGATCTCTTGGTACAGGTCTTGGAAGAATAATGTCGCTGTGCATGCTTGAGAAAGACAAGTCGCATTTGCCTCGTAAGTCTTTCTCAACATGTTCGCTTTGTTTTGGCATGATAAGACAAGTCTGATATCACTGTTAGTCTATGTCACGGGTGGTTATGTCTTCAACTACCTTGAGCCTGCCTTCACTATCATCGCCGCCTGTATGCCGATTCTCCGCAAACTTGTTGCCGATTTCATCCAGTGGAAGACCGAAACGAAGTCTTTTGATTGGATCACGAAGACTTTCCGTCGCTGCCGCAGCCAGCGAACAGAGCCCGTCTTGCCTCTGACAGAAGTCCCTCAGCCTCAGGCTGGGTCAGATCAAATGGAAAAGGCCAGCAACATGGCATCCAGCCTTAACTCGACGACAGCACCAGCCAGTGATACGTCTTCGACGCTGCTCCCCCCTATGACACCCACCAACTCCATCGAATCAAAGGACTCGAACTCGAGCGCCATCGCTCGACTTTACAACGCCACTAAGACTTTCATGTCGCTCCCCCGTGCCGCTTAACTATATCGCTAAAGATACTGAATACGTGGAAGATTGAGAGTACTGTACGACTACGACTGTCTTAGTGAATATCTTGCCGCTTGGCATATAAGGGAGGATAATGGTTTGCGAGGATATTGTGCAAACGGGTGACGGACTGGATCAATGGGGTGCATGCACGCACGCTCTATACGACATTGCATTAAACATGCCGGATCATTGCTATACTGGATCATTGTGTAACTAGGCCAACTTGAGTAGCAAGCTCAGCCTGAGCCGGATCGACTCGCCGTCAATTCTAAGTTAACTGTTTTCAACATCATCGCGGGATAATCATTCAGATGAACCATTGAATGAACACGGCACCTGATGCCTATATAGACATACCACATGATGCTGGCATAGACACAATGCTGACGCCTGTTTCAACACACTCCCGAACTCTCGCATGGCTCTCGCATAAGTGTTACATCTTTTCGTGATAATCATCCAAAGGAATCCATAATAGACTTAATGCTGATGAATGTATAGATATACTCTAGAACTCTTGTATAGCTCTCGCACAGATGTTACATATGACATAAACTCATTCTCGAATGAATAGGTCCTTACGTGACAACATCGCCATTCACAAGTTGCTATGCATCACCATGACTCTTGCAGGCAGCCTTAGGTGATTCGTACGAACAATACCATTCATTACCAGACGAGCCCCATATTTCTGAATTTAACATAACATCTTGTAATTTGAACCGTGATGAAAGCAGCAGAGTATTTCATGAACCCCCAGAATGTGAACACTATCTCGTGAGCCTGGGTATTCTGGTGTGGCTGGAGCCAGGGTGTGCCCAGCGCCGCCAGGGAGAAACACGAAACCAATCAGAGAGTATCTATAGGCCAAATTAGGCATGCATACACGCTTGACGGGCACCCGGTAACAGTGCATAGAAGATCGATAGTGGGGGTAAAGCAGCGCCACGGATTGAAGAGTGTAGTGCTTACATCTGGAATAACGATACCGTGGCATGGCGGTGTGATGTATTCAAATCAGAAGATAACCAGAAGTGAACGAAGAAGATACATGATTCAATTAGGTAGCTATCTACCTGGCCGATAACTCGATACGAAAGACTGCAGGGTATTCGTGACGGACAGGAATTGTGACACTGTCATACCGGAGCCTCCAGAACTTCCAATCCAAGTGAGAATAGCTTGGAGCTATGACTTCCATGATTTTGTTAATTTTATCAAAGCATGGTTGCGCCTGCTTCACGAGACATTGCTATTGTGAGTGGTGCTGAAATACATTGTCTGGCCCTGTCAAATGGAGCGCGCTGGAATGCAAGAGTGTCAGCTGCTGTTGTTTCGACATCCCTTTGTTCACTACGTCAACAAACAAAAAAAAGCATCATTATTCTCCATGCCAAAATAATTCCCTCCTTAATAACCAACCATGCGGCTACATATCTCGTGTGTAAATTTCACATTCGTCAGTTATAGCACCCTTAATTGACTCGGTATCTTCTCAATGTCACTCCACAGCTCTTCTACCTATCAGGATAAGCTTCGATACGCAGCTCGACGATGCCGCAACAACTTACTGAGATGCTGCCAATCTTCTCCGACCTGGGCCACTGATATCTCCCCTAACTATGATACGGAACCAAAAGCAGAGCACTCCGATTCATTGGCCCCATTTCCTGACCTCTCCCATCTAGATGATCCAACAACAGAAATACCAACATGTAGCTTACGTCAATGTCGACATATGCGGGTATACTCCATTGGCCGTCTGCAGGCACCGCGGATGACGGATGAAATCCTCATAAGCATGGAACACCCCATGACGAATTACATGTTCCACCACCAAAACAACATATACCATCTGTTGAACGGCCTCGTCGACGAATTCGCCCACATGAAGGAACCTACAGAGGAAGAAAACAATTACATAAATGATGTTGTGGGACAGCTTCTCAACTACGAATTCGGAGTAAACATACGTCCAAGACGAGTTGAGACCCTGTCAGACGATGACCACACGACGGGATATGCAGTGCAAGTCGAATTGAAGCCTTTCGAAGACACGCGGCCCTCTCATTGCCAATTCATACTGCGATACGTATTCGAACAGGTCTGCCAATACCTGGTTGGGGCACACCTTTCCTATGGTATCGATATTGTGCACAAGACCATTCTCGACCAAATCTATCCAAATCGTCGGTGGGCATCACATCCAACAGAAGAAAAACTCGCAAAGTTCACAGATCACAATAAGTTGGTACCGGACATTCAACATACCCCTGCCACTGAGAGTCCACCCCAGATCATTGTTCAAGGTCCGGACTCGGAGATCTCAGATCCCACCTTTGCTCGCTCAGAGGGGCGAGTTTCTTGGATCTCATTACACTCCGAGCTAGATCAAATTGTTTGGAATACATAACCAAAAGTGGTAAATTTTCTACAAATGAAGTGTGTTATATTATGAAGTGGCTGAAAATGCATGCGAGGGCTACAATAATATGTACCTAGGTTAGAATCATCATGTAAGTTAAAAGCTGTATCTTGTGTAGGATCCTTCTAGTAGAGAAATTGCTATTATTAACTCACTAAATCATGAATAACAGTCGTTGTAACTACAAAAAATACCCATATCAACTCAATGCAAACTCCTAGGAAAGACTGTAAGACCCGAGCTGTCGCATTCATCCAAAGTCGTCGACTACCAGCCAAGAAAGTCCTCAGGAACCCAACCATATTGTCTCAATAATCTATACCCAATGCTCTGCGCGTTTCCCTTATTCCAAGACTTTGGCTTATTGGGTTTATGAGGCTGATGTGTTACGAATGTGGAATTGAGGTGATTCGCCGTGATCAAAGCGTTTTGCCACATAGGCGTAAAATTGACGGCTGCGCCGGGCCCTTGGTGTTTCTTGAAATCAAGGGCGTCCATGAGCCTCTCAAAATCGGCCCATTTCAGCTCTTTTGGGCCTTGGAGTCCATGCTCAGCAAGCTGTGGGAATAGAGCAATGAGAGCATTTGTGTGCTGATGGTGTTTGAGCCTTCTTCTGCCACCTCTTTGATATGCAGCTTTTATAAGGTCGCGAGTCGGACTGGCTCGAGAAGATCTTGATATACGACTGTGTGGACCTCTCTCGCTGTATCTTTCCTGAAATTCGCTCTGAGAATTGGTATCGTACCCTCCTGAGGCTGGGATTTCACCATCGATATGCCGACGCGGGCTCACACGTGATGGCCCAGATCTATCGTGAATAGCTCTGGGTGCAACTGTCTGGTTGGCAGACGAACTCCAACCACAAATCCTCATGACGCTTTGCCCAAAGTTAGCCAGCATCATCGCGATCATGGAAGAGCAAGATAGTTGGTCGCTATCGTCTGAGACTGTAGTACGAGAGTCACGGGAATGGGAAGTGTTGGTCATATTGTCAATACTTCCACTCCTGGGACTACCTGAATGCCATGATCGACGGACAGGCTGTGTATTATGATAGCCATGCTGCGAGTAACGAGAGGTAGAAGTCATGATGTATCGGACGGATTATAGAATACGATAACGATAGTCGGTAGCAATCAGGACGATGTTCTTATGAGGCGATGTCATCTGCCCAAAAAGTAAATCTACGAAGAACGTACCTGACTTTATCATTGTAAAGCTTACTTCATTACTTTGGGATTCATCATGTTAGAGTTTCATTTCGTTGATTGTATCCAAAATGGGCAAAGGTAATTCGTTAGAGGTTGAACACTTCTTTAACCACGTATCATGATCAAATCAAATGTATTGCGATCATGAGCGAAACAAGAGATACATCATCATGAGCTATCAGCAATCCAATCAGCAAGTTTCCAACAAAGGCTTTGCAAGACTTAGGAATACCAAGATACGTCTGGACCTCAGACGATATGATACCTGTGTCTCAACAAAGAGGTGAAATCACGATTGTCAATGTTCATAATCTTACAATAGGTCAAATCTAAATATCTTGACAGCATTCTCGCCATATTCGAAATGACGCAGTACGGGGAGCGAAGAAATCTCAAGCATGAGAATGAGAGATATTTGTTATTGCTCCAATGCCATATCCTAGGCACACTTCTACCCTACTTTAACACGAGTCCTTGGAGACGAAATCACGTTAGACCCAAAAAAAGCTCATCGATTTCTGCTTTTACGCGATCTCTGTCCGTCATGTAACCAGTCAGAGTGCTCTGACAACGAAGTCTTACGACATTACGCGGTTTCTTTGAGCTTTCTAATATGTCACGCTCAAGATGAACTCAACACAAGCGATGATATGAGCTATTGGGGTAGTTCATAGAATTCTTATATATCAAGACTCATGTTCTTTTCATTCAATCATACCCATTCCATTTAATACCAAAACCACACATCTGGAACTGTCGTTCATCACCAGTTCTTAAAGTCATCGGGATTCCAGTCATATAGCTCCGTCAAGGTCTTTCCCATTTCCTTCGCAATTTCTGTACTGTAAGATTTCTTTCTGTACACAACATATTCTATCTCCATTTTATGAGGAGGTACCATACCATCCGTCGTGTTCGGTACGAAATCAAACCTGCATCCTCGTTGTTTTTTTGTGAAGCCCAGGTCAATCAACAAGTTCTCGAGATCCTCGTGTGAGATTCTTTTTTTCGATGCTTGAAAGCCTAGGTCTGGGTACAGAAGCGCGAGAGTACTTTGATGCTTGGCACTTAGGAGTTGTCTCTGTTGAGTCTGGCGTCTATGAGGTCGTGCCGCGGCAGCTTCTAGCTCTGCTCGGACAGTAGAACGAGTCGGATCTCTACCGGATCTCTGAGATCCAGCTCGTTGCAATGACCTGGAGCGGCGAGGTTGGGGTTCTGGTTTTAATGCATCCCGGTTTTGAGTTGTTTCAGGGGGTTTCCGAGCTGCTTGTACGGTTGGCATATAGCAGCGGTACTCTGTTTGTTCACATGTCAAACCGCCATTTGGGCGCGACGTCAATACGTCCCGCACGTTTGGAAAGATGGAATGCGTTGATTTGGACGATGCTGGACTTGAAGGTGGTTGGTCATTATCCAAGGGGGCATCAGCACGCTCTTCATCTTTATGCTCGGATTTGTTCCGACCAAACGAGAATGCTCTGCATTTTTTCAGTAAAGGAATGTTGTCAAACATGGTGTTTCAAGAACCAAAAATGGCCACTATGGCGTGAATAGTAGATTGCAAGACAGATGAATTATAGAGCATGAGTTTCCAATGCATCTGGCATCGTAGTGTTCGTCTAACACGTTGGGGCCGCATCACATCTTGTAGTCGTCGGCTTTGGCCACTCTATGAGCTATGGCATGCACTTGTCAGAATATCGCATAAATATCAGCAGGTTCCTCTCAATCAGTCGGCCAAATTGATCATTCTACAACCAGATATGTGACGAGTCGTCAATACGTAAAGAGGAAGCGAACTAGTATGATATACGGGCGGATGACCTCTTTATGTTTGGCAAGCCGTCAGTATGAGTTATCAGCCCCAAGGGGTCACATGCCACAACAAAACCCGACAGACTACAAGAAACTGATCAAAACAGAGCTTTAAGCACTGATAGACATTGGGACGGGGAAACATTGGTATGAGTTGAAGCTTATCCGAAACGCAGAGAGTACAAAGAGTAACGAATATGTTGGCGATCAAGCTCTTGGTATAAGCAGGATTGGCCTATCATATTGGAACAGCGCACCTTTCCCACTACTTTGTCTTCTCTTCTTTCTCTACGCTCTACACTGACTAGTCGTCTATGAAGCTTTAGCAGCTTCCTTGGCAGCCTGCTTAGCAGCCTTTTCCTCTGCCACTCTCTTCGCCTTCTCCTGCTTCTTGAGTTGTCGCTGAGAAGGCTGTCCATCACCCTCGGCCCCATCAGCCTGGGCAGCGCCATCTCCCGAAACCGGCACAACCCTCTCAGCAGTAGGATTACCCCGGAACTTCAGCGGTCGAACCGACATGAATGTCTTGACCACTTCGCTATCGACCTTGGATCTCCGCTCCTGGAATGCAGCTACATATTCCTGGAGATGTTTGATGCAGATTGCTTTGAGCTAGCGAATTGTTAGCATGGGAAGTGATGATGATTAGTAACGAACTCACTTCTCCGGTCATGAGTGTGCCGGCTTTGTACTCGGTGCCAAGTCGGGCGAGTTCCTGAAGGATTAATTAGAACAGTCCGACCGCTGCGTGGATTGATATGCGCTTACCTCATCATCTTCCATGAAGAACTGTAGGTACTGGTAGGCAACGTCTACATCTGGGTTTCCACCCTTCTCGCGATGCTCCTCGAGGGTCTCTTGGCCACCAGAAAATGCGTATTTGTTGATCTTGTTCTTGATCTGATTCGCAGTATCCTTCATGAAGATGGCGGACGTCTCAATACTTGCGGACATCTTGGAGCCAGGGCCTTGCAAGGCATCGAGGAAACGCGAGTGAATCAAAGACGGCTTGGCGTATTTTAATCTCGTGGCACAGTCACGAGTGAGTCGGAAGTACGGATCTTGGTCGATGGCACAGGGGATGAGACAGGGGATCTTGTTGGTCTGCTTCTCATTTGTGCCGAAGATGTGAGGGAATGAGGAGGCGAAGGCAGTACTGCCTTGTATACTAGCAAAGTGAACCTTGCCGATGTTGGAACTATCGTCAATTAGTTAGTTACCAGGGAAATTTCGTGATGACGATTGAAAATCTACTGCCCACCTTTCATTGAAACCAAAGATGGCCTTGGCAGCATTATATGTCACCAACTTGGAGAAACGGGTGACATTTCTGTATAAAGCACCGCCCATGAACTCATAATCGGAGAAGATAAAGGTCTTCTCGGGATCAAATCCAATGGAGATGATGTCTTTAGCATTGTCTTTAGAGTATCCTATGACCTCTTCGACAGTGCGCTTCTCAGAAAAGAGGAACTTTTCATCTACAAGATGTTGGTCAGGTACAATTGCCAAGCATGAGCAGAGTCATTGTGTACATACCATCCGTGAGCATGATAACAAGAGGTACGTCAAGAACATCTTGTAACCATCTATCATAAAATAGTCAGCCACATGTGTAAGTCGCGCTGTTGGTCGGTGAGTACGTACTTGCAGAAATCAAAGATCTGCGTGTGACCGATGTGCATAGAGTCACTGCTTGGTCCTCGCCCAGTATACAAGAAAAAGGGCTCTTTCTATGCCATCCATTCTGTCAGTAGTCATATACCTTATATGTTGGGATGAAATTGATCACGGACCTTCTCGTAACGGTCGAGGATGATCTCGAGATCTCTGTGGCTGAAGACGATCTGGCGTCTCATGAAACGATGAGGCTTGTGTCCAGTGCTTTTCTCAAATCTGTCCAGCAGCTTCTGGTCGATGAGTTTGGTGCCGAACTCGTCAACAAGTTTGTGATAGTCGATAGCCTTGAGTTTGCCATCTTCGCCAACTTCACCCGACACATTCCAAGGGTCGACAGACTGTTTTGTCGAGGGTGGTTCAGCCACAGCTGGGTTCGCAGCGGGCGGCACCTCGTTCGCGGGCGCTTCTGGTTGCGAGGCCATGACCGAGTGCGATGTCGTGTCTTGTGTCTATCTGGACAGTTTGGACCGTTGCGCAACGACAAGTGACACTCCCAGCTCCAAGAGTCAGGTTTTGGGTATATGTATCAAAATCACAGCGCCAGATGGCCAATTGACTTTGGGACTCGCATGCGCATGCGACACTGAGTCAATGGAGGGGCATTTTTGGAGGGGTCTTTGGTAGGGGTCTCCTGAACTCGGGCCCACTCGAGCCACTGTCGTCCGTGAGTGACTCTTAGTGGATGAGCTGTCAGCCATTCCTCACACCTGGCTGACATCTGGCTTGGGACAATGCAGGTACCTCAATGAAAGTGCCCAGAGACAACAGGAGCTGTCTGCACCTTGCCCAGCCTTGCTACCTTTGCTGCTGAGCTCAGGTAAAGTCACCGACAATCACACTCCAACATCCCGTTCTCTCGACGCGCATTCTTCTCCCGCCCACGCCAACATCTCTATCCACATCCGATAACACATCGCCATCATGACGTCCACCATTGGCATCCCGATCAAGCTGCTCAACGAGGCCCAGGGCCACATCGTTACCCTCGAGATCACCTCCGGCCAGACCTACAGAGGAAAGCTACTAGAAGGTGAGCTCCCTCCCCCTCTTGCGTCACCCTTCTTGTTCAGGACTTACGGATGACTTTGAATAGCCGAGGACAACATGAACATCCAGCTCAAGGACATCACAGTCACCGCCCGTGACGGTCGCGTCAGCCACTTGGACCAGGTCTACATTCGCGGCAGCCACGTCCGCTTCTTCATCGTACCAGACATGTTGAAGTATGTTTAGATACTCCTGTTTTCTTTCCTCAGTTGCACACTTGGCTCAAAAGCTTCTATATGCACAGTGAACTGACAATCTCATTTATAGAAACGCACCCATGTTCCGGAGTCGTAACGCCCGAGGTCGTGGTGTTGGTTTGGCCAGAGGACGTGCAACCGTTAGCAGAGCACGCGCCAGCGGACGTGGTGGAAGATGATCTGGTTACGAAAATTCACATGGAACTTAATAAAGACACCGTCAGTCCAGTAGGAGCTAGGAGAGGGGAAAGAGGCGAAGCGGTAACTGCGTGTTCAATATACCACTGGCGTTTGGGACAAAATGGCGAAAAAGGAGCTTGTGCCATATCGCGGCACGAAAACTACCAAGCTGCAACCCCTTGGGGTGCTGACGAGACAACCCCCAAAAGACATTGACGAGACAGAAGAGACGAAAGAAATGACCTCTGCGTTTGGGCGCGACCGATCCCACTCGAGGATCCGACACGGGCCTGATCTATAACAACTTGGTGGTATATGTCATGATCGCCTGGATAGAGCTGTTCTGGACTGGGAAGCGAGACGATGGGTGGCTTGCCTAGCAGTGTAGACTGCCAGTGGTTCTACACATGTTGCGTTGTTGCTATTCAGGCTATGCTCTGCGCTTTGCGGCTCTAGCAGGTTTAAACATACGCCTAATCACAACATCTTGCGAAGCAATTTACTCCACGCATCTGAACGTACGGCTCAATGTGATAATCGAATGACTCCGTACTGACTATCTTCTTTACCAATCGGGGTCGTGTGATCACAGGCAATTTATGACATACCTAAAGGGGGGAGTGTGAACAGTTGCATACAATGCGTCTTGGCAGCTTTGCGGCATATGGACTATGAGCTTCTGCAGATTAACTTACGAACAATGATTGTACAGTCATGCCATATCACATCATGCAAGGGTAAGTATGGTTAATCTTTAACAGTGTTTATTGCATGCTAGACTACATCAAGCCAGAAACTCATCCATCTTCAGGACGTAGTGACATCTAGCCTAGTATCTGAAATTCTCGTTTCGCTCAACATCACTACACAGTCAATTAGTCAACACCCCTTCCTTTCTTTCTCGAATCCAACAAAATGGGCGGGATAACTCACGGTCTGTACTCATCGTACTGGCCATAGTGCTGGTCATACAGCTCCTCAGCCTGCTGCTTAGCATGGTGCTTGGCCTTCTGGCGATCAATGGCATCCAGGCCCTTGGTCTCAACCAACTTGTCGACCTCAGCGGCGGCGATACCTGCCAACATCTCCTTGGCGAAACCGTGCGAAACGGTCTTGCCTATTTCAGCATCCTCATTAGTTAACTACACCTATTGTATGATGCTTCGAAAGGATGTGATAGTGGGACATACCCTCAGCCTCTTGTCGCTCCTCGAATAAGTGCATGGCCTCGAAGCCAGCGGCTCCGCCGATCAACTCGTGCGAGAGCTTGGACTCGTGGACCTCGCCGTCGTAGACCTCGTCACGAGCTTCGCGTCCGTCGCCTGGATGGTTTGGAGTGTTAGCAAGGAGTCATGTTTCGTGTGATGAAAAGACGAGCTTGAGGGATAGTCCACGACCGAACTGGGCAAACGTACCGAATCCGAACATTTCGAATATGGGAAAGTAGGTAGTAGTTTTGTTTAAAGGTATATAGTATCGGTTGTCGTGTAGTGTGGTATACAGAACCAAAACAGATACAAGCTTCAGAAGAGGGGTCAAGAGCTCTCTTATACGCTCGAACTCACCTCATCCTTCTATCATCTCTATTCACAACCCCTCACCGTCCCCGTTCCTACGCATGACGAAATACACAAGCGTAGCCCCTCAAACGTGGTCAGGTCCCCACAGCACCGCCGACGTAATAAATGACGAGATGACACACCCAAGCACGGCAAGACCTTGAGCGATACGCTAGGCGGGTCCAGGGGTTATCAGCCAACGAACATCAACTGTCGAGGGCTGCGTACAAGTTGCTGCAGGTATTGAAGCTACATCCGTACCATGGTCAAGCTGGCGAGTAATGTGGTGCCTTTGGTGGTCGTTGGATGTATGTCTGCTAGTGTGGGTAGGGATCCCGGCACCCACAAGCCGAGAAGCTGCGCAGCTAAGCCCCTGACTCGACCTAGTCAGGGACCCCGCGAGATCTTGCTGGTTTCCTTGATTTCATCTCGGCTAGATGCCAATCGATCGCAACATACATTGTTGATCCAGGGGCTGCTCGTTCTTGTGGAGCTGGTATATGGAGGACAACAAAGCGTTTGACATGCTATTTGATGTCAGAGCTGAGTCGGCCATGACGTAGATGGTGATCTGTACGGAATCTGATCAACGACGCTGAAAATTGTTGACGTACTGAGAATCCAGCGTGTTGCTGTAAATACGATTTACTGTCGGTCAATACAGTTAGAATGCCAGCACATACAATTCTGACGTGCATATCTACGCGGAATGATCGAGAGCTTCTGTTCAGCTGTGCTATCTTCCTGGTTTCATCCCTACCCCTCAAGCTTCAGCAAATGCCCATTTCATCAAATTGTCGGACTGCGTCACGCCTTGATCGATCACCTAGGTATCATGCAAAGTAAGAGATGTGAAACGGAACCAGTGATATATCGTAGCCGAGTTCGCTAACGTTGATCCTTGTCCAAGTCATCACTAAAGCTGTCGAGCTGTCGACTGTAATTAAGCTAACCTTAGCAGAGCAGCTGGTTGCCTCAATTCCCAGATACGATTCTACCGAGCCGACAAGGTTGCGGGTAACGTTAAGCATCGTCAATCAGAGCAGAACTCGAACTCAAAGCAAGCATAGATTTGGTCTTCAATACACCAAACTCAAAAACCAAGTCGTACACTGCTCCCCATATATTGTTCGTCCAAAACCTTCAATACCAAGACATGTCGTTCCCCCCATCTGTGCCAAGGTACGTTGCCAAGGCGGGAAATCGGCTTGGCAATGCTTGTCTGCATCCCAGGTTCCACGATGCTGATCGGCCAAGATCTGACAAATTATCCCAACGACCAGCGCTCAGAAACGTCTTGCCAATTTGTCGGTACACCCAAAAGGCCGATTCGTTGGTTGCGAAGTCGCCATTGTAACTATATGAAGTTGGCTAAAATTCAGTCATGTAGATGACGTCTTTTCAAATGCAGATTTTCCGTCTGTACGACGGTTCAGTTATGGAATGGGTATCACAGGGTGCCTCTCAGGACAGGGACACAATAAGCATCAGTCACGCAGTACACCGGAGCCAAAGCAGGTAGTACTCGACTTCTTACAGTCACACCATTTTAGTCACACTCCACGCAACACATTATTTATGTATCCACGGTTGTTTATCATCATCCAGGAAGTTGGCGGCGACACTCGTACCTGTGGGCCTAATACATCGTGATCAGGGGTTGAACTCAACCTTCAGGCCGGATTCTTGATTGGATATCTAGAAACAAACCCTTACGCGCTGCCGAACTTCGTAACATATTCACTATGCGCCTTCTTCTGTCTCTCCCACTCTTTCTTCAGCTTTTTGCTCTGCGCCTTGGGTATCTCGCTTCCGTCCTTCATCTTCGTTGGCATGCCCTCGGCATCCCATTCACTGTATCTTTCGTCACCCTTGAACATTTGTTCTGGTGATACTTTCGCTTTTTCCCATTTCTCCGCCTCTGCTTTCTCTCTCGCTAGTCTAGCTTCTTCTTTCGCTTTCGCTTTCTCCGCCTCTTTCGCGGCCTTTTCGTCGCGATTAGCGGCAAGCTCTGCCGCAGGCACGAACTTGACAAGCGACGGAGCGTCGGGTCTATCATCGAGCCAAACACCAAGGTCTGCCAGGTCGTAGTCGCGAATGCGATCACTCAGTGTCAAAATCGCTTTCTTCAGATCAGCGGCGGATGGCCCGGCTTGTTGCCGAAGCTCATCTCGAAGTCTGGACGTCGCTCGCAAGAACGGCCTTGCCAATCTCTTCGGATCTCGGACGCCCTCTTGTACCAATGACTGGAACTCTGAGTCGGGTGACTGTGCAAGAAGAGCGGCCCACATTTCCGATGTAGGGAGCCCAAGGGCTTTGACCTCGGTCAATATCTTATCGAAAGCGGACTTGAAAGCCTGGACTGATTCAGTCGGGTCTGCATTGGAGTCGGCGGCCGGAGATGCCCATCCCAAGCCTTCATACGGATATGAAGCATTGGCATCAAGACCAAAGATGCCAATAATCTTCGTAATCCATTTCGCGGTTGCTTCCAGTGCTGGCAAGTCCACCAAGCCTTGCGGGGCACCAATTTGAATGTTGGCTTTTCGGATAACTTCGGCAATAGCTCGCATCACTGCGGGTGTATCGAATGAGTTTGTCAACGCTGCGTCAACTTCCTTCTTGGCTTGCTCCAAGTCGGCTGGCAGTCCCTCGGCTGGTATTGCGCCTTCACTGATGGCTAGCTCCTTGAGGCTCTTCTGTGGAACTGATCCTGTGACATCTGCCTCGCCTAATAATGATTCCACATTCGTGAAAAAGTTCTGACTTCGTCAGCACTTCGAGCAATGCCTGTGGCAGAAAGGTGCTTACATTAACAGTGGCTTCCCAAGAATCAGCTTGCGTCCGCATACTGGGAGTAATTTCTATGCCATCGTTCCATCTTCCATGAAGGAAAACGATTCGCATTGACCGAGCAGTGTATGTGGAAGCTAATGCGTCTTTGATAGTCTGAAAGTTTTTCAACGATTTCGACATCTTGGAACCCGATATCGATAAATGCCTGTCCAGCGTCAACACCACAATTCGCTATGTGTAACCGAGTTCCAAGTCACAGCTTCAAACAATGGCTGAGAGAAATATCAAACCCGAAATGAATCAGAGAGAAAGGATAAACAACATACCCCATGTGCAAGAAGTAGTTGACCCATGTATGTTCGTGCCCATGTTCGCAGTAGTAAGCCTCACTTTGCGCCAATTCGTTGTCGTGATGCGGGAAAGCCAGATCTATACCGCCTGAGTGTAAATCCATGCGCGAGCCCAAAACATCAGATGCCATGACAGAGCATTCACTATGTCACTAAGAGTCAATATAACGACGTCACATAAAGCCGGCAAGTCAAGAAAACCTACATGTGCCAGCCTGGCCGTCCATTGCCCCATTTGCTAGGCCAGTAGGGCTCACCAGGCTTTGACATTTTCCACAATGCAAAGTCACCAGGGGACTTCTTGCCTACGAGACTTTTGCCCAAGGAGCCCTCTCCATCTTCCTGGAGGCCTTTGTCATTCCGGCTTTCTGGTCGAAGCCTAGCATAACTGTTGCCAGCCTTCTCGAAAGCAGTTATGTCGAAGTAAACGGATCCCTCAGCTTCGTAGGCAAAGCCCTTGTCGACGACTTTCTCCACGAAAGTTGCGATCTGAGGCACGTATTCGGTCACTCTCGTGACAACATCAGGGCGCAAGACGTTTAGTGCATCCATGTCGCTCGTAAACGAGTCCTCCATGGACTGAGTTAGAGAGGTGAATATGGTCTGGTCGCTGGTGTCGATCGTCTCCTTATGTAGAGAGTCGAAGTAGGGAAGTAATATCTCCTCGGCGCCTTTGAATATCTGATTTCCGTCGATAGCGATCTTGGCAGCAGTCATGTTGCTAATGTGCATTTTCAGCTTGGCCTCATCGTCTCCTGGCTTGCCATCCCCCGTCAAAGTACCTCCGGCTAGAACCTGCCCGTATGCTGCGTCGCGACGAGCGATATAGTTAGCTAGGTCCAGGGGACCGTCCTGGCCTTCAATGAGCTTCGGTAAATTGCTTTTTGCGTAGGCTTGAAAGGCAGCCATGCCGATTTCTTTCCGTTCGGCATCGGAGTATGTCTTTCCCTGTTCGGTCTGGAGCAATCGCTGTCTTCGGGCTTTGAGGATAATCTGTAGATCAGAAGAGCGTCAGCGCAAGAGCAGCAAATGCGAATGGGCAGGTGTCCAGGACGCACCTTGTCGTCGATGTCTGTGAAGTTCATAACGAACTTGATATCGAAGCCAAAGTAGTGCAGCAGAATGCGCCGGATGATGTCGGTGGAGACATAGTTGCGGGCATGGCCTAAATGGCTGTGATCGTAAACAGTCGGACCGCAGGCATACCACGACAGCTTGCCTTTGTTGATAGGAGTGAAGGGCACGGGTGGCCCAGGCTGGAGGGAGTTGTGGACTCTGATGGAGTCCATGGCGCGATGTGTCGCGAACGCTCGGCGCAGCAAAATGGGAGACTTGGGTGAAGTTGAGATTGAGATTTTAAAAAGGCGAGTATACAAGAGTGTCATCAAGACGAAGGGATGGAGGAAAGGAGAGACTGAGAAGGGAGGAGAGGGAAAGTAACGAAGAAAAAGAAGATATGGAGGTTGCAAGAAACGTGTCACAACATGCAAGTGCTACACTGCAGCACAGATGGTGATTGGGGACGCAGCGACGAAAAGAGGCTGTACAGGGGAGCGGGCAGGTGGCAGCCAGAGGCCACAGCGCCGGAATCTCTCCCTCGACCCCGCCATCGATGCTTGATTCTTCTGCGGCAACTCCAGTACCCCGCCACTAGCGTCTTTTGTCCCTGCTTATTATTGGAGCGCATTTTGTGATTGAAGAAACACGGTGCAACCACGTGAAAATTGGCTTCAGCCTCGTTCACACACAAGCTGGGCTCGGGATCGAGCTGATGATGAAAGCTACGTCTCTACGCCTACCCCCCAATTGACCAATCATTACCCAATATCAATCACGGCATTGGATCAATCAGTATACAAACACGCATATTTTTTCATGACAAAATAGGGGCCTCACTTCCTCCCACAATGCCGATAATATCCCCATTTCTCGACCCAGGTCTCGTGACCACCCCGAATACCCTCGCGCTCGTTCACCTCTCACGCGACAATGTTCAGCCTGTATATCTGCAAGGGAAAACTGGCACAGTCGATGGCTATGTCGAGGGTGCCGTGGTAAACACACGCTTCGGCTCATTCCCTCACTCGACACTTCTCAATCAACCATGGGGTTCGCAAATCCGCGCCTCCATTGTCGACACAGGGACCAGAGGGAGGAAGCGAAAACTCGCTGCTATAGCCGACACTGACGGGAACACCGACGCCACCGAGAACGACACTGAACAGCCCGCGAAGGAGCTCAAGCAAGCCGCGAGTGGATTTATACACATTCTACCCCCGACGCCAGAGATGTGGACTGCAAGTCTACCCCACAGAACTCAAGTTGTGTACACACCCGACTATAGCTATATCCTCCATCGCATTCGGGCTCGACCAGGTATGCAGATCATAGAAGCTGGGTCGGGGAGTGGCAGCTTCACACACGCTTCTGCTAGAGCAGTATACAACGGTTATCCCAAGTCAGCCGAAGACAAACGAGGAAAAGTCTGGAGCTTCGAGTACAACCAGGACCGCTTCCACAAAATGGAGAAAGAAGTACAGGATCATCACTTGGCCGACTTAGTGCAAGTCACGCATCGTAACGTTTATGAAGATGGCTTCCTAGTCGACGGCGAGAGCCCCGGGGCAGAGTGCATTTTCTTGGATGTTCCTGCGCCTTGGCAGGCCTTACCACATCTGTCGAGATCAAAACCGAGCGCTGCGCTGCTGGTGACTGGAGGACTAGAACCCTTAAAGGAGACAGGGTCAGAGTGGAAATCACCCTTACGACCCGATAGATCAGTGCATTTATGTACATTCTCGCCTTGTATAGAACAAGTCACCAAGACAGTCGAAATAATGCGTCGGCTGGGATGGATGGACATCGAGATGGTGGAGGTAGCGCACAGGAAGATCGCTGTGCTACGAGAGAAGATCGGTCTGAAAATGCCGAATGAGCGTGGTATTACTCAGGCCCCTGCTAGTGTCGCCGAGGCTGTGACTAGGTTAAAACGCGTCGAGCAACATCATCTTGAATCCAACTCCCGCGTAAGAAACGGGGATGTGGATATGGATGAGGATGAATCGGAGATGAATTCAGTACCGCCCAACGGCGATCTCGAGCCTATAGACGAGGCGGAAGAAATAGGAGCATCGAGCAAGCTATCATATGGAAGGATTGTTCACCGAACTGAACCAGAGATCAAGACACATACGTCATACCTGGTGTTTGCTGTCCTACCCCAAGAATGGACAGCGGAGCAAGAGGCAAAGGCCTTCGAGGCTTGGCCTTGCGGGAAAGAGCATAAAACTATTGGTAGCTTGGACAAGCAGGCTAGGAAACAAGAGAAACGCGAGATGCTCCTAGGGAAGAAACGGAAGAAGGAGAACAATAAGCAGCAACATGTTCAGAGTCAGAAGAAGAGCGAGGCAAGCTAGGACAAGCTGGGCATAGGATGTAGAATGATGAGAAATAGAGTATGATACCCAGTCAACTATTCATATAGTTCCCCGTTACAACGAGTGACGGAATGAAACTTGGACGACCTTGCCAATTATGTAGAATTTCTACATCCGAGGTAAAGATTGACCAAGGCATCAAAAGATCTCTAGTAACTTGTCGCATGCGTTACAGTTGGCAAGGGTCACTTCTATGAACCAGACTGGTTTGTGATGTCCTTTCCTCGATAAAGTGATGCTGAAATCCAGATTCTTGACGAGCCCGATACTCGTTACGTCGCGGAATTGATGGATATTCTGCCGGATGTCGCCTGGATTTTCTCACGAGCTTACGGCTTCTCTTTCGAGTCTTCGGCTGCCCCGAGTGTTAGGTTGGCTGCGCTTTGTGATATAATAATCAGGTGCACATTGCAGTAAAGTTCAGTCCCTTAATTTAGACGATGACCCTGATAGCGAGTATATCTGTTCCAAATCACATCACAATATTAATTACACCTTTGGCCGAATAGTACAACTCTCCCTTAACCTGTAATCAACCCCCGTCCCAGGTTGTTACCTAGGTCCCGATCTAGATAATCCATCTAAGCCACAGTGTGGCTAAACTAGCCACATCCCTTTGACGTTCCCGAGGTCCTGGCAGCAGACAACCCTCCTTCATACAAGCAACGATTCCCGTTTCAATAAGGTTGCATGAGCATTCTTAGGTCAGAATTGCCGTCAAGTTTCCGCGATACTCGAATGCTGTGAGGGTTAGCAATACAAAGAGAACTTGCTAGTCCAGCCACGCCATGCTGTCTCGAAGCTATTTACGATCTGACTGCTCGCTCACCACACAGCCATGAATCTAAGCTCATTTGGTGAGCACCGTAGACACTCCGCCTCCGTTGCTGACATGGCGCAGCCGCGAGCCTCATATATAAGACACGAGATCCATTCACAATGACTGCCGATGGTTTCATATCCGCCTGTAGCTTGCTTACTGAACAGCCGGGCATCCAAGGTTACACGATCACTCTTACGTTGACCTCCCACTGAGTGCCCAATGACTCGACAATGGGGCTGGGGCCGGCCGACAGAACGCACGCCTTTGCAGCAGTCGATTGCCGCCAGCATTGAGATCACTAATGCTCAACTATCCTATAGACATGGTGACACGGTAACCGGAATTGTGAAAAAGACACATATTGAGCAAGCGCCCGAAGCCGTCACAGCTACCATCAAGTTCATCTGCCGCGTCAGGACTAAGGTTGAGACCGAGTCAAAAAACAGTGATGGTAGCACTTCTACTTCATATCACCATGGAGAGACTACGCTCTTCGAAATCAGCCAAACTCTTTTCCAGGGCTCGGCCAGATATGGAGCAAACGTCTGGCCTTTCTCCATCATCATCCCAACAGCCACATCATCTTTGTCTGATCAAATCCCGCCGGCAACCCTAGATACTCTTCCACCTAGTCACTATTCCCTTGGTGAGAACATCTCGTTTGCGAAGCGGTCCTTTGTCCTCGTCGAGTACGTCCTCGAGGCAACGGTTTTCGGCGCTTTTCCCAAGCAGCCTCCCGCGGTCGCAACATTCCCTCTCCATGTCCAGCAACGATCCACAGAGGGGCATATCACTGATTTCGGAATCAATATTGTATCCAGGTACCAGACGGTGCGCACGCTGCACCTAGACCCAGAGATTGCTGAGAAGCGACTTACACTGCGCCAGCACATGAAGACGGTGTTTCAACCCTCATCAATCCCTAGCTACTCATACTCAATGGTCATCGAGCACCCTTCGCTACTACAGCTAGACCACCCAAGCCCCTTGATGTTCCGGATCTCGGTATTACCGCATCTAGCGCCGCAGAGGCCGACTGGGATACCCGTCGGGAAGGCGCCCGTTCTGACCCTCGTCGCGGCGAAGCTACTGCTTGGGAGTAAGCGCGTCGTCGACGGCCTCGAGGGCAATAGCAGATATGTCCGTGACAGGACTGAGAGTAGCTACTGGCAGGAGGGAACGCTGTTCGACTGGAAAGAGTGGCCAAATACCGACCAGCCACTGATAATTCCTGACGGAACGAACCACACTGGGGCCAAGGGGATGCCACTGGATATGGGCGCCCGATTACAACTACGCCTCACTTCGCGGGAGTTGTTTATGGGGAAACAGTTTTGGCCGGTAGACATACCAGTCCAGCCTTCTTTCGCGTCGCGCCATATCGAACAATTCCACCAGCTGCGGTGGAAGCTCGTCGTAAAGTGCGCGGGTAAGACTACGAAGATTGCTGGCTGCGCTCCAGGTCAGTGACCCTTAAGTCATTTCATACTTGGTCTCCCTAGGTCTGCTAGAAAGTGTACAGCTAACTCCTACTTACCAGTACGTGTGCTTGGCCCAAGCGAGAGCCTTGAACATGCTCGCGCAATGAGTATGGGCGAAGATGGCGTTCATCTCGCGTACCGTGCCTGGCACGCTCACGAGGCTGCAAGCCCAGCTCTGGCGCAGGATGCCACTCACCTCGCGGACATACCGCCACCTCAGTATCCTGCCCTTCAAGATGGCGGGGAATCTGTTGCGAAGCCATTCAAGAGTTGACTTTACGGTATCACAGATAGACCTAACTAGAAGTAATAATTGGCAGTCTTCCAGCAATTCTCCGTTGCTAACCCCAATGTCATGGCCGAGATCCTCGGTCTCGACTCCGACCGTGTGATTTTCCAGCAGAGCTCGTCAACTTTGACATGTCAGTTGCCCAAATACTGTTGGGTCTTTTGACAGAGGGATCAGTCTACCTTACGGCGGCGACATACAGGGTGATGCTTTGGCCATCACGGAGGCGATCGCGAACCAAAGAGTCACTTTCACCTTTGCCACACCGGTGGCTCTAGGTGGGCTGGACTAAGTCACACCCTGGTCGATCCTTACTCTTCATTCCTTACTTATAGTCTCAAAGGTTTCATCAAGACAGCTAGGGCTTAAAGTTCTTCGCTGTGTTAAAGAAGAGACTTGCCATGCCGTGGTGAAACGAACTGAAGCGAGTTGCTTGGGGACAGGCCTCGATGCTTTGTCGGCGTATTCTGCTACGATGGAGTAGTGAAGCAAAGCAGGAGGAGTTTCTCCCCGTATAATTGTCCGAGGTATGGAGACAGTGCACATGTACTTGTACGAAGGCAGACGTGGGGGCATAGGAGAAGGCAAGAAGTAAGGTCGCCTGGCTTGTCCTAAGGTATACCCGTAGTGTGGGCCTCGTTCCAGAATTCTCGCGAAGGGCGGTTGATTTCTGCATCGTAAGTGATCACATATCCATAAGTCATTGAGTACATGATTAAGCATAGAATTGTATACCCAATCACAATGGCTGCTGGTCGTCTTCCACTCTCCATTGGTCATAGGCATTTTGCTAGTAAATTCTGCTATTTGTGACTGTTGCTCGCCGTTTGCTCTTTACAATTCGCCTAAGACAATTTACGATAGTTATGTAGCTCTTCATAGACAATCCGCTATTGATTCTTATAAGACGATGTATACTGATTTGCAAACGAAACGTCGGAGTGGATACCGTAATTTCCCTAGTATGTGTACACACTTTTTTTAAACGCAGCCTTTGTTTTTATAATATTTAATATAATTATCTGCTATTTATTAGCTATTTTATAATTATTAAGTTTTTAATCATTATTAATAATTAATATATTATATTTAATAGCCTGTATATCGTTTTTAGTATTTATAGCTATATTAATATTACGTTTAACGGCTAATTCGTTATTAAATTTTTTTAATAAATGGCGGTAAATATATAAATAAAAACGTAATAAAATAACGGCTTTAAAGTTATTACGGCTTTTAATTAAACGATTAAATCGAATTTAATACGGCGTTTAGTTTTTTATTATTATTATTATTTAAATCGTTGTCGAAGCTTTTACGTTTTATATTAATTAATAAAAAGCAAAAAAGGCGTATAATCCTTTTTTTTAAAAAGCGTAATCGACTATATAATTATAAAAAAATTAGCTTTTTATACGTTTTTAACGACGTTAAATTTATTTTATTTCGTTAAATTAATCCCGATAGTTTTTAAAATAATATGCCGTTTTAAAAAAAAAGAAGTAAAATAACGGCGGTTTTAAAAGTATTTATAGCTTCGAAACGCGGTAGGTTTATATTTAAGGCCGCTTTTTAAGGCGTTATTAAAAGTAGGAATAAAAAAAAAGCAACGTTATTATAAAAATAGCTTATTAAGCGTTTAGTAATTAAAAGCTTACGCGTAAAAAGGTCGACTGCGGCGTTTATATTACGGCGTGTTTTTATTAACGATAATAAAACGTTTTATAACGATAATAATGTTTTTTTTAATACCGAAAAAGCTATTAAGCTTAAAATTAACGAAGTTTGCAATATTAACGTTAAATTAAAACTTTTTCCTTTAAAAATCGAGCCGTTAATTAATGCTTTTTAAAATAATAGCAAAAATAACGCTAACGACGTTAACGACGTTAATAACGTTAACGACGTTAATAATATTAATAATATTAATAACGTTAATAACGTTAATAAAAAACTTATTAAAACTATATATGTTTTTAACGTAGTTAGTTTTATTAAAATAATATCGTCGTTATTACTATTACGTAAATTACCGCTATTTAAACTTATTTTTAAATATATTATAAAATAGTTAATTAAATATAAGCTAGTTATTAATAATATAAAAAAAAAAAAGTTTTTTAAAACTATTACTACGGAAATTAACGCTTTTTTTTTTTTATCGATGTTTTATTTAATAATTTATAAGCTTAAAATAAAACAATTGGTTTTTTTTTTTTAAAGTTATCGTTAATTAATAAATCGACGAAAAAATAAGCGGCCTATATATTTGTAATTAGAAAAAAACTAACGTTAAAGCTGGTTACGATTTTACGAAAAGGTTTTATAACCTTTTTTTAAACAAAGATTTTATAGCTTTAAAAATGCCCGGCTTTAATAAAATCTATATTACGTTAAAATCGTATAATTAGGCGAAAGGCAGTAAACGGGTGGTTTTTTTCTGTATAAAGCTTTTAGTTATATTTATAAAAAAGCCTAAAACGGCGGTAACGCTTAAAACAACTGTTTTTAAACGTTTTTTTATACGTATTTGCGTTGTTTTTTAATATCGAACTAACGTACGTAGCGAAATAGTTTAATAAGCGTAATAATTTATAACTAGCGATTTGCGGTTAATAATAATATAAAAAATTTATTTAATAAGCCGTTGTTTATAATATTAACTAGATATAATATTATATTAAATCGGGTTAATTTTTAGGGTTAATTTTTTTACGTATTATCGCCGGTATTGTTTTAGTATTTAGTTTTTTAGCTTTAGTTATTTTTATTTCCGCCGTTAAAACATTGATTAATTCCGCCGGCGTAATATATTATTAATAAGCATTTATTTATACTTTATTAGCTAAATTTCGATTATATAAATAAATATCGCTAGCATTAAGTCTTAAAAAATCGATATAAATATTAGCTAAGCCGTTAATGCTTAAATATAAAAACTAACGCCGTTAATTATTAGTATTTTATTTATAATAAAAAGCCTTATTTATTAACGTAAATAAATATAATAGTTTAGACTTATATTATTAAAATAAAGCAGGCTATAAAGCATTAATTTTTATTGTTTGTTATTATAAAGTAGCAATATAAAAACGATAGTATATTAAACGACGTTAGTTTGTTTTTGTTATAAAGGTTAAAAAAAAGTAAAAAAAATTAAAATTTATTTTATTAAATAATTAATAATTAGTTTTTTTTTATATTAGGCTAGGATTTTTTATAAATATTGGCGTAAATATAAAATATATAAAGCTTATTAAGTTTATTTTAAATTAAAACGTTTTCGAGTTATTACAGGTTTAATATATTAGTTAATTATAGCAATATATACGCTTTGTTTAATTTCGGAAATTAATTATTATTTTTACCGTTAAAAAATATATATAATAGTACGTTAAATTTATTTATCCGTAGTTTTTTTTTTTTGCTAATATACTATAGCGACGATATAGCGAATAAAACGGCGTTAATTAAGCAGTTTATTTATTTAAAAACGGTTACGAAAAAAGATACTATTACGTTGTAAATAGCGATAAAGCTAGATAGTGTTTATTTTAACGATATTAAGGCGGTTTTTACTTAGTAGTAGGCGAAAAAAAAAATACTAGCGGTTATATACGAACTTTTTATAAAAATAGCAAGCGATTTCGCTAAAAAGGAGCGACGTTACTATAATTTAAAGCCGTTAGTAATAAAAATAAATTAAAATTTAGGCATTTTTTCGCAAAATAAAGCTTTTTATATAAAAAATCCGTTATTAACGTTACCGTAATATTCGATAATGTTATAAATAACGAGTAAATTATCGTTATTATAATAAATAAAGTTATTAACGACGATTAATAGTATTAAATGTTTTAATAGTTCCGAAACGAGCTTTTTAATATTTATTAAATTAATAACTATTTTATTTTAAAAATAATCGAAATATTTACGGAAATAAAGTAATAAACAACGATTTAAAGCGTTAATTAAATATTGCAAACTATTTCGCTAGCGTATATCGTTAACGATAACTCGAAATTTATTTCAAACTTTTTTTTAAGCTTTTCGAACTTTTTTTTAAGCCTTTCGAACCTTTTTTTAAGCTTTTCGTTTATTTAATACTCGATTTTTACTAATAACCCTATTTTTTTTTCGCCGATTATCCCTATATATAAACCGGATATATAATAGTAAGAAAAAAAAAGTATAAAGCGGCACTAAATATAAAAAAGGATAATTAAAAAATCGTAAAAAGTAGTAACAGAACTTTTGTTTATACGTTTTTAAAAAAAATCGAACTTTTTACTTTTTTATTATAGTTAAAACATATTACTATTAAATTAAAAGGCTTAAATAATCGTATAAAATTTACGTTATAAAAGGGCTATTTATTATAAAAATTAAGTAGGCAATTATTAAATTAAGTAAAAAATACTATATTGCGGTAATAACGCGGGGATTTAAATATGCTATTTCGTGCGTTTTACGGGTTTAGCCGATTATAGCGTAAATCGTTAGTTTTTAATACGTTAGATTTAGTTAATTTTAACGCCGCCTTTTATTCCTTTTATAGTTAAAAACTATATAAAAGCTTTTATTATTATTTTTTTGTCGCTTTTTATTATTAAATTATATAAACTGTTTGTTTTCGTTATTATAAACATTATTAAAACGGTTTATATTCGTAATAACGACTTTATTAATATCGTTTGCGGGTTTTATTTATTATTATGTTTTTAAAATAGTTATTTAGCGGTTTAATTAGTTATTATATTAGATTTTAATTGTTAATAATGTTATTATTATTATTATTGCTATTAAAAATAGTGTTAATAGTTTATATAAAGCTTTTTATTTTTGTTTTCGTTTTTTTTTTAATAATAACTACTGCTCGTTAGTTACTATTTATTAAAACGGGGTTTGTTTTTTTCTATTTACGAATAAAGCTATGTTTACGGATAAGGTTACGTTTATAAATAAGGCTACGCGTAACGTTAGTAATAATAACGGCTTTTTTTTACGGCGTTAGCCGGTAGGATAAAAGCTTTTTATTTTTTACGGTATATTTATTTTTATTTTTATTTTTCCGAACGTGTTTAAGTTTACGATTTTTTAATTCGACGGGAATATTTTTAATTTTAATATTTGCGTCGGTATTGTTTATATTAATGCTTACGTAATAAATATTTTTTTAAGTAGGTAAAATTAGGTTTTTAACGTTTTTTTTAACGCTTTTTTTAACGCTTTTTAAAATGCTTTTTAAAATGCTTTTTTAGATATTTTTTCGGATATTTTCCCGGATGCCTTTTTTAACGCTTTTTAAAACGCTTTTTTCGTTTTATTGTATATTTTTAAGCTTTTTATTATCGGTATCGTTAATATTATTACCTATAAAGGTCCGAATATTAAATTAAGCGTTTTATATAAAGCTTACGAACGTATTTTTATTAAATTAGCGTTTTTTATCGATTTAAAAATTATTAAGATTTAAATCGCCGTTTTTCTATATACGTTTAGGTTTACGATTTTTTAATTTAACGGGAATATTTTTAATTTTAATAGTTAATTCTGTATTATTTGTTTTTATTTTTAAATAACGAGTATTTTATTAAGTAGGCAATATTAAATCTTTTACGCGCGTTAATTTAAATATCGGTTTTGCGGTAAGTTTTTTTTTCGGGATTATAAGCTTAATAGCGGCATTATTTATAAATAAAGCTATAAACGACGTTAACGTAAGTAATTATTTTTATTACGGCATAATTAATCGTTTTTATTACGGTATAAATAACCGTTTTTTTTACGGCGTAAATAACCGTTTTTACGCGCGTTAATTTAAATATCGGTTTTATAGTAGGTTTTTTTTTATAGTTAACCGCTTTTTTTACGGCGTAAATAATTACTTTTTTTACGGCATAAGTAACTGTTTTTATTATAGCGTAAATAATTACTTTTATTACGGCGTAGGTAATTATTTTTTTTACGGCATAAATAACCGTTTTTTTTACGGCGTAAATAATTGTTTTTTTTACGGCACGGCGCGGCGGAAAAAAAAACTTTTCGTTTTCGTTTTTGTTTTTTTTTTATATTTTCGCCAGTTTTCGCTAATTATATATATTTTTTTAAAATATTAAAATCGAATAGTATATTTATTTAATAGCGTTATAATATTAACGTGTTTTCGTTTTTTTCGATAATATTTTCGAGCATTTTTTCCGAAAACTTTATAACGAACTTTTCGAAAAACGGCCGAGCCAATAATAACGAAAATAACGAAGTTAATTAGGAATTAAACCTACGCGGAAATAATAAAGCTAATTAGGAATTAGATTTATACGGGGATAATAAGGCTAATTAAAAATTAAACTTATACGGGTTATTACGCCGTTATATTATTTGCCGTTATATATAAAATAAATATACGAATTTATTTTATAGTTTTTTTTTATAGGTTTTATATAGCGTAAAATCTACTAGGGCTATTATTTTTTAAGCGTCCTATTTTAAAGAACTCGGTTAATATTAATGCTTTTTATAATTTTTTGCTATAAAAAGCTTAAATATTCGGTAATAACGTAAAAAATTAAAAATATAAAGTTCGATTTTCGGCGAAAGCATTTTTGTTTATTAAATAATTATTATATAATAATTATTATAAATTGTATTTAATATTACTATGCTTAAAATAACCCCGTATATTATTAGTATATATTTTAATTTTTATAATAGTTTTAAATAAAAAACGTTCGAATTTAGTTTTATCGATAAATTTAAACTTTATTTATTTAACGTGCTTTTATATATATTTTTTTAGTTCGCCGAAATATATTTCGATAAAATTATAATCGAATAAATAAAGCAGCAAGAACTAGATTTTAATATTAAATTTTTTTTTTAATACGTATATTTTTTATATATAATAAAAACTTATATTATTTATTATTAAAATTAAATTAGGTTTTAAAAATAGATTTATTTATAAAATTATTAACGCTTAAAATTATATTTTAAAGCCGTTTGTTTTAATTAATTTAACGTATATAGTAAATAAACTTAATAATAAGCCGTTAATCGTAAAAGCTAATAATATATTAAAGCGGGTGCTTTTTAATAATATTTTAAAAATAATAAAAGTATAACTTTTTAAAGCCTAGCCTCGTTGTCGATATTAATTATGTTTATTAATACCGGATTTATTAACGAATACGAATATATCGGCGGTATATATATATATTATATAAATATAATATATTTAAAAAATATCGTCCTATTAACGTATTACTATTTTATTTTTTTTATTAATTTAATCCGCTTTTTTTAATTATTTCGAAATAGTACTAATATAAACGCTAACGCTAAACGTTTTATAAATATATTATTATATTTCGTTAAAAAATAGGTCGGTTTTAAAAATAAAGTATTCGATAATTCGGTTTATAATATACGGCGTTAATTTTATAGCGTTATATATATTATTAATCGCGGCTAATTATTTTCGATTATTAATTTTTAGATATTTCTTTTTATATCGCTATATTATATATTCGGTATAGTTAATTATACGTATTATATTTACTATAGCAGTTTTTTTATTTTTTATTATACGAAAAAATATAGCGCGTTTGTAAAAATCGAGTTTACGGCTTATAAATAGGGCATTAACTATAATAATAATAATTTAAGTGTATAAATAATAATAAAAACGATAAAAATATATTAAATATTGTATAAACGAAGGCTGCGTTTAAAAAAGGTGTGTATATATACCAGGGAAATTACGGTATCTACTCCGACGTTTCGTTTGCAAGTCAGTGTACCAGCGGATTGCATGTATACAGCTATCTGGATGCAGCAATCTCTATCCAATGTACTCGGCACAGATCAAGTCTCCTTTCAGATCCATGACATCCCTGACCGTGGCGTTGGGGGCGATACCAGCCATCCACAGATTATGGTTCAGGGTCGTCGTGTTGTACGCGTCTCCGTCGTAGTCCATAATGGCGTCGGAAGGAAAGAGCCAGCCATAGCTCGTAAGAGCCTCGAGCTTGGGGATGCTGCGGCCGCCCATCTCGTACAGACGACTGGGCAGGTTGTCCTGCTGCCATTGCCACCAGAGGCGGTCGAGATTGGTGTGGTGGAGGAAGAAGAGAGGGTCGCCAGGAGATGCTGCCTGGTCCTCAAGCTGTGGGCATGTTATTAGCATACACTTGAGACAATGATTCTGGACAAGGAAGGACGGACTGTTCCACCAACAGCCAAGTGAGCAGAGCTGTGAGGAGAAGCGGACCAGCACGGCCAAGCCTCCGTATAGTTGGGCTTGGCAAAACAGGCGTCAGAGTACGTCGTGTTTGCCCATGCCCAGTATGATTCATCGTAGGAGCGGCTCAAGCAGTACTCGGTGGTATTCTTGACGCCCCATAACTGGTTCAGACGCAGTGTCGTGTTGGCAAAGGCGCCATCGACGACGCAGCCGTCCTGCGTAGTGCCGAAACTCAGGTCATCAGTACCGAAGACGGCAGCGTCGGCAAGGGAAGTGCTGGCGTCGGCGTCGCGCTGCTCGTCCCAGTAGGGCTGAGCGCCAGTGTAGTTACATTCCTCCTGGAGTAATCTCTCGTGCACTCGCATATACAGCCGATGCCACGGGAGAAAGTCGCCGACGCCGTGAATGACGTTCGACTGGGTGATGTGCACCCAGTGAAGCTCATCCCATCTCGTGACCGCGCCGTCAACGATTCCGCCCTTGGCCGGAGACGCGATCAAGCATTTCTCGGCGCGGAGATACTCGGATTTCTCGTCATTTGTTAACGTGTGCCTGGTCATTGGATCTTGTATTAGTCGTGGTGCCCCCCTGGATCGTTTACACGGTCGTCAGCCTTACCAAGCTTTCCGTTGGTTTGCTCTCGTGCAAGTTGCATTGCCCGTCCTCGAGCCTGTAGCAAGGCACGCAGACACAAGGAGGCCGAGAAGAGTGAATACTCGCATCGTGAAACTCGTGATGCCGAGAAAAATTGCATTGGCTGCGTAAAAGCATCCTTGAACACATCATGGGCAGCATCGAGATTTTGTTATTCGCTGGCCCCGTAACTCTTGAGCATCGCCGCTGTCCAGATCCTTATTACAGTCCTGCAGGATGATAATGGGCAAATCTAGACCCGGTAGAGATATCCTATCAAGGGGTCACGATGCGTGTTTCCCGGGGTCATATACATACCTCTTGATCACTTTGCTAGCAAAGCGACCGAAACAACAGAACGCACTAACCAAGTGTCGTTTCATAAGAAAATGAAGCAAATCGACAAACCGCAACCGCTTGCCCAGCCCCACCGGGTCCAGTTTTGTCATTATCATGCTACAGGACTGTATTGTCTTCTATCTCAATTACGCGGCCTGTTACTTGGCACGTCTCATGCCCCTCGTCTTCAGGTGCAGATATACAGCAGAGAGCTGCGATAAACAGTCTACGGTGCTCCTCCGGAATCCTCTACTAGTAGTCGTGGCTCCGTCCGAACAGGGTTTAGGATCTGGAATTTTCCAACTTTTGAACCTGAAATTTGGAAATCAACCATTCAATCACGCTACGCGGTCATTGTATTTGCATTTGCTCTGAGCCTGGCGACATCATCGCACCGGCTCTCGCGATGTTCATTTACTCCAGCTAATGCGCAGAGCATTTGCTCGACATTATATCGGATAGAGATTTAAGTAAGCCTAGGCACCCGTCGTCGACATTTCCTGGAAAATGTGGCTCTCCCCTACGACCAGCGCTCCTCCCGGTCGTCGGTTCCTTATCTTGATCTTTAGATACAGGGGTCGACCTAGATTCTCGTGAAATTCACATGTCGTCTCATAGAATGAGTGCTCCATGATCCTTTTTAATTCGAACCTTCAAGTGAAAGAACAGGAAAGGAGTAACCCTATGCATTGTTTCGAAGAGGGATTCTTCAGGCTGCTTATTGAACAAGCACCCCATAATCATCCCTGTAGAAAAGTCCCATGCCGATATTGATGTTAACGTTTGGTAGGTTTGGCTATCTGCCTCGCCGAGGAATAGACCTCCTACAGTAATGCTGCGATCGTCGGGCTCTTGCAAGTCACCACTCGTGTTAGCATCCCAGGCTTTCTGCGATGACGGGACTCGAACGCTGAGAGCCGAGGGATCAAGATGGTCGAGGAGGGGCCACATTGGAAGGTGGACCATGAGGAGAGCATTCAGATGGATGAAGACTTTGAAAATGACCAAAGCCAATCTAAGTAAGTTAGTTCGGCGTTCGTAGCTGTTATTTCCCATGTTGATCATAGCAACGAACCGTTGGTATTGTTCCCGTACAATTGAGCCAACAGGGTTCTCGGCATCGATTCTTCGTTGGTCGAGCACGCCAGCGTCACGGAACAGCTGAGCGAGACGCTTGTGAACTGGTATAGATGATGGAAATGCTCTAGCCCCCCGATAAGTCGCTAGGACTGATGCGATCATGAGGGTCTGGAAGAGAGACAGATATTCAGGCCGAGGCGCTGTAAGTAGTTCTCTATTCTGATTGTTGTACTACACCAAATAGATCAGAATGTGTTCCGAGAATAGTAAGATGAGATTGGCGTTGCTTTACAACAAACTTGCACAGTCTATCAGCCAACATGTCATGACAAGATTCAGCTAACTGCCTTGCTTCGGCCGTATCTATCGTCCATAAACCCGCAACCAAGACAGCATGTCTAAGCTCGTCTGGCGGGGCCGCGTTCTGGAAGGTGTATTGGTGCAATATGGGCCAATGCGGATGAAAATGAGAAAAGTAAAGCTGTTCAAGTAATCTTCTATTGGACGCATGGACAATCTCTTCTCCGAGCTCAATCAATAAGCTATCGCCCAGGCGCGGAGTAACCTGCTTGACCTGGATATCAGGTTCGGTAGTACAATCTTCATTCGCCCCCTTTTCTATGGCCAGCTCCGGGTTGGATTTGCGGGATGCCCGGGGCTGCCTTCGTCGAGGCGCGTTGTGACTAAGGGCGACATGACGATTGAGCAAGTCCTTACGATTGAATGCCGCAGGGCAGATTTGACAGGCGAAAGGGCGCAGGTCGGCGTGGGCTTTGTGATGGCGCAAGAGATGTTCCCTCCTCTGGTACGAGCGAGTGCAGCCGGGGTGGTGGCAGAGGAATGGCATGCCCAACCTCTCTAGACTGCCCGTCGCCCGCGTCGCCCGAGACTCTAGGTCGAGGACTCGGAACAGGGGCAGTGGAAGTTTGTCACGCTATGTGAGCATATTTATCTATTGTCGTGGTGGACAGCGACGGGTTGCCAGACGAGCATTCACAGCGTAGCTTGCATGGAGAGACAGGGAGCACTGAGTACCCCAGTCAAATCCAACAAACGCTAGTCCAGCTGCAGTTGAGATACCGTACTTTCCCAATGCTTAAATATCTTCGAATAGAGAAAGAACAACCACATTGCTGCAATTTTGCTGCCGAATTGCCGTTAGAAAGCATTTCAAACGTTAGAAATCGCAAACGTCGCGTTTTTCACACGTTAAAACCAGCTTCCGATACGAAAGTTGCATTGTTTAAAGATTGTATCTTAACTACTGCTATTTGAACTTAACAGGCTCTGGTACGGTACCTATGATGTGGGCTGAAGTTTGCTTATGCGATATGGGCGATGTGGGCTGATGGGCAAATGCCATCTGAGCTGCACGAGCGGGACGATGTGGGCGGAACTTGAATGGAACGATGTGGGCTGGACCATGTACCCATGTACCTCATCATCTCACAAATGATGTGGGCTGCACCAGACATGACAAACATGACCGGTAAGCGCCCACAACATCGTTCATGCCTACACTGTTGCCATTGCTTGATACCTTTGTATCCTGTATCGCTCTCAGACGTAAAGATACATACCTCATGCATACTTCTAGCCCCACGGTTACTCGTCAGGCCTTAAAGCGGCTTCTGACGTGTTTCCGGTGTGGCTACGACCTACACGTCAGGGACATTGATTTTCAAAACGACATTAAATGGCAACCGTTTTTGAAATGCCTAAAGACTTCGATGATTGGTACGATTACACTCCGATAGCAAGTCGCGCACGCTAACTTTATTCGGCTGCTAAGCTCGACACGGACCATAGTACATACGGATTTGCTATATCCACTGCTAAAGATAAGGTATAAAAAAAGTGCTTGCCATTCAATGTCGTTTTGAAAATCAATGTCCCTGACGTGTAGGTCGTAGCCACACCGGAAACACGTCAGAAGCCGCTTTAAGGCCTGACGAGTATGAGGAATACGCAGTACTAAGCACACATACATCGGAGCGCGGGTTGCTGGCGGTGGAATGGACCCCAGGAGAATGATATGTAATCACTCCCTGAGTCCAACGACTACAGGATATGGAGTGAGATGTCGAGGCTCTATGAGCATGAAGGAGAAGATATCTGGGACGAGACGACTCCTCATTTGTCAGCCCGAAAAGGTATAATAACATCGAGTATGTCTCGCGATACTCGACATAGCTCCTCCAAGACTCCCAAGCACGAGAAGTTGAGAACCCTAATACTCTCGCTCTTCTTCTACTCTACAAAATCGACCAACGACCTCCAACATGTCAAAGCTTCTTGTCGTTTTCGGCGCTACCGGCCGACAGGGCGAATCAGTCATCAACCATGTGCTGAACGACCCCGAGCTCTCCCAGCAGTACAGGCTCCGCGCTATCACCCGCGATGTCAACTCAGAGAAGTCTGAGCAGCTCAAGAAGCAGAACGCCGAAGTTGTCCAGGGCGACATGAACGACCGAGCATCTCTCGTAGCAGCTCTGACCGGAGCCCACACCGTCTTCGCCATGACAACTCCAGTCTTCAGTGCCAACCCCGTGGAAGACGAGTATAACATCGGCAAGAACATTGCCGACGTCGCCGTCGAGACGGGTGCCCAGTATCTCATCTGGAGCACTCTCCCGTACGTCTCAGAGCTCTCCAACGGCAAGTACACCAGAGTCGCCCCCTTCGACGCCAAGGCGAAGGTTGAGCGGTACATCCGCGGCCTGAGCATCAAGAGCGCCTTCTTCGCTGGGGGTTATTTCATGGAGAACTTCGCGTCCCAGCCCTTCCTCGGTCCCAAGCCGGCCGGGGACGGGACCTGGGTCCTGGCCCGTCACGTCTCTGGGCAGACCAAGCTACCCTACGTCGACGCCACGGGCGACACGGGCAAGTTTGTCGGCGCCATCCTCGCCGAGCCCGACAAGTACGAGGGTAAGACGTTCTGCGCCGCCGCCGCACTCTACACCCTGGAGGAGATCGCGGCTATCCTGTCCAAAACCACGGGCCAGACTGTCGTTTATAAGCAGGTCTCAGTCGAGGAGTTCGCGGCGGGTCTGGCGCTTCCGCCTGACTGGACTGCCATCTTCGTCGATGGCTTCTCATACAAGGAGGAGGCCGGGTACTTTGGCCCGGGTACGGAGAAGGAGGTTGCTTGGGCTGCCGCAAATGCCCGGGGTAGGCTCACCACGCTTGAGGAGTACTTTGAGGCACACCCGCTCCGGCTCGCCTGAATATTGCGTGGGGTACAGGCCGCCTCTGTCGCTGGTATCGACCCCGGGTTCATGAGTGCGGACATCCTGTGGAAACCATGAAGAGGCTGGACCCCTGAAAATTGACACCATCCGTTTAGAGACAAGCAATAAATTCGTTCGTAAATTATACACTTATGCCTGCTAATTGGTGGTCCAATTTTCATGTGCTTTATCCTATTGGCATTGCTTGATAGGCTGGGAAGAATTAGTGAATTTTCCTCCAAGGGCACCGTCGTCGACAAGGTCTTTCTTTGCCTTCGGCCTCGTCGTGAGATCGAGCGCGACCTGTGGATCCCCAGCGTCGTCGAGCCCACCTGGGCCCCGCGGGATTCCGACGACTGGCATTCCCGGACGGAGTAGCTTCATACATAGATCCACCGTGAGCAATGAATCAACAGAGCCTTCCGCAGAGTTTGTGTCTGGGAGCGACGGCAATAATGGCAAGAGCCCTGTTTGGGTTACCGGAGTGACCTCACGCAGCACCCTTCTTCAAGCCCCGTTGTACTCGAGTCGACTTTCATCTTTTGTTACTTTCTTACTGTGTTTTCATGTGTTACACAACAGTTTATAAACAGTCTGATTTGAAACGACGACAAGTACGATTCACTGACTTGATTTTCAGATTATCATCTATTAAAAATTATTTTCAATATTATATTGAAGGTCTTAAGACTCCCTTATAACATTCTATCAGTTTCTCTTCGAAGTTGTGTAAATACTTCGTATCATTGGCCATTCCGAAACTCTTTCATCTTCACTGTTGACGTCCTGACACCATTAGGAGCAAGTAAGGTAGTTTCGAACCCTGAAAGCAAATTAATAGATAATGACTCCCTTAACTTTTCATAACTCCAAAGTATAGCCCATATAGGTGGTCATGTTACTAGATTGGTGTCATGGTAAACAGGTAACCCATCTTTGGGGCGTAAAGGTGTCTATCCCTATTATCTGTCGTAGGTGTCTTCGAGTCCTTGAAAATCATAGTCGTAGCTGCATCAGGAAATGACCGAGATCGCCCCAACCAAACCATTAGATTCCAGGTACCATAAAGTCCTCAAAAGTTTCGTCGTCAGGCTTAGCCGTAGCCTTCTTAGCTGCAGCATCGGCTACTTTATTTAAGTCACGGCCGATGCGCCAAAACTGGATCGTGAGTCCCTCCTCCTGATACCGCTCCGCCTCTCCGAGGAGGAGCTCCCATAAATCCCGATTCGCAACATCACCGCCATGAGACGCCTTCCAGTTATTCTTGGTCCATTTCCTGGTCCACTCTGTTGCGCCGCTCACGACATACTCAGAGTCAGCGGCGATGACGACAGTGCGGTATCCGTCGTCAGACCACTGCCGCGCCCGTAGTGCCGCCAGGGTGGCCCGAAGCTCCGCTCGGTTACTTGTCTGCCGTTGTGCATTTCCGCCAAAGGGCCCCTTCGTCTCCAATCTACCGGAGCACGTGCGAGCTTCTGGCTCGGGTCCGAATTGGAAAGCCCAGGCGGCCTTGGCACCATCTTGGCCGTTGTCGGTACAAGCCCCGTCGACGTAAAGGAGAAGCATAGACGCGTCTCGAGTGTGGGTGAACCTCTCCATGAAGTCGTTCAGGAGGCCAGGTCGGCCGACAAAGTCCGTTTCTGGGCGCCCAGTGTGTGTCTCGTACAGAGTCGGCAAGGTGCGTCCGGTGCCGCGGCGTCTCTCCGGTATTTTCATACCGAACATTGCTAGAAATTCGTCATTTGACGGGAGCTCATTTTCGTGTGCCGGCATATTTTCTATATAGTACCGGGGATTGTTTGCTTCGTAGTGTACATGCACGCATGAAGCAAGAGGGAGTGGGCGGTTGGAACTTTTGAGGTCTCCTCACCTCTTGAGGACTGCTGGTTCGCCGGGTGGAAGAGACTTCGTTCGTCGGATGATTCAAACGAATAAAGTGTTCCTGTAGCTTAATGTCACATGCAAAAAGAGCGAAAACGGCTGCCTGTTGATGGAGATTTACTTCGAGAGGCTGTAGAGGTGGTGGGGTGTCCGGGGTGTCACCACGTGTCCAAGTATCTGACAGTGCAAGTAAGTCGTACTTTGTGTCGACAAATCGTTAAACTGACGCCATTGGTGCTTAATCATGTTTCGCGTTCGTGGACCGTTACTTCTTTTTTTGACTCGCGAGCAGGTCATTCTTTCCTTAAAGGTTCATGATAGCAACAGCGAGAAGAATTGCCGCAGATGTAGGTTAAGCGCGAGGGACAGGTAAGACTGGGTGAACTTTTCATCCCCCTACAAGGAAAAGTTGGAATATTATAACCAGATTTGACGACGATGTTATTAGCGGCGTAGGATTTCCCATTCAATTCTCTATCCGGGATCATGAAGTGACAAGTTCTCCGTTGAGACCGATGCAAGATACGTAGATAGATGTCGTTTGAGGCTGTGAACATCTTGAAAGGTCCTATCCGTTTGACATATCTGAGAATTCGAGTCAGAATTGCCTCACACAATCATGTCTTATATCGTTATCCTCATACACATGGTAACTGACACGGCCTCATAGCCCAACCATAACTGACCGACACCTTGTCGCCAGGCCTGCAGCTCTGTATACTCATACGAAAATCTAGTTGAAAAACTTTTGTACTATCACCTTTTCACTATAATATGAGCATAGGAAACTATGAATAGCTGAAAAGTCTTTCGTTTGGTATGTTGAGGCAACACGGTGTCGCGTCTGCTATGGTTTTTTAAAAATACCCGATATCCATCCCTCGGGAGACCAGTTTGATTTTCCGAATCTACCCAAACGCCAATGCTGTCTGCAGTCCAACTCCATACCCTATATATACAATACCCAAACTTTATACACACAATTTCGCCCTAAACAGGCCTCTCTGATGTCGAAGCAACACCTTCATTTATAACCAAGCTCGAGTCAGACTGCGCACTAGCCCCGGGCTCAATAACGGTCGCCATCTCCGGCTCGCCCTTCTCAGCAAGCTTAAGATTCTCATCTTTCTTTCCTTTACCCTCACGAGCAATGTTCTCGCCCATACCGACGATGTCAAGCCACTTCCACGCGCGGACAAGCCCATCTTTGTCCTTCTCTTTATCCCGTATCGAATTTCCCTCGTGTTCTAAAATCCTGGTATCGTTCGAACAGACAAGGTCTTCTCCGCTCTGCTTGGCGTGTCCTATGTCATCGACCATGTCCTCGCGCCTCGTCGCCGCAACGGTCACGCCATTTATCCGTAGGACTTGTAGTAAAGCCCGTATGTTGAGCCGAAGAGCTCGTTCGGGCGCCTCGGACCCAAAAACCTTACTCGTGAGCCAGGGGAAAAGTAATGCAAAGTCAGACTGACTTAGATGGGCAGCACGTTCTACGTAGAAGAAATGCGGTCTGTTCCCGTCTTCCGTAGCAGCAACGATGGATGCCGAGGGATTTGATGAAAGAATGCGTGCTGTTACTTGTAAATGCTCACGCCATTTATAGAAGTCTTCTGACTCAACGGCGAGAAGCGGATTACCGGTCGGAGACGGATTAGGCGCATCATAAACTGGTAGTGGCAGATTGAACAGCGGCTTGGTGGACTCTGCTGAGAGGGGGAAGCACCACATATCGAGAAGTAGTGTTATGTTCTGCGGTGTGACTTGTCGGCAGATGGAAGACTCCCAATTCGGATTGTATAGCGGTGTTTTCATAGTCTCGAGTTCTGGTCGACCTGAATAGTAGACCGATTTAAGGAATTGCACAATTGTTGCGGCTCCGAAGCTATGTCCTGCGAAGATAATGCTGCCGGGGTCTTTCACATGAAGCCGAGAAACGAACTGGTCTAGCGACGGCGTTGTCTTGTTCAAATTTGTTAGTTTTTGCCCATCGTCGATGCCTATTATTGCTTCGTGTATTAAGCCAAGTTCCCATAACCTAATCCGCAGTTGCTGATTTCTCAATTCGTGTACCTCCTCAGAGGTGTCGTGAGGGATGCGCTTGTATGGTATTGTGCGTCTAGTACTCCGCGTGAAGAATTTATTCTGCGCAGAGGGTATCCTGACGAACGCTGTCACGGCGCTGCCGTCACGATGTTCGGGACAGATTACTATAGTCCCATGGGATGCTAACGAGCCAACGATCTGGGAGTATGCATTGCGACTACCACCCAGACCATGCGAGAAGATCACCGTTGGCCACCGGCCGTTTGTAGTCTGTGGAGCGAGAACGGGCGCATTTTTAATTACGGGGATCGTCGTATAGTGAAGATGTCGGGGAAGAAATCTACAGATGATTGTACAAATTAGCAAGGCTTACATCAACTAGATACAGCAGACTTGCACACTATGAACTCGAGACACTCACGAGGCGGCTTCGGCAAGGATTGGCCCAGCGCCAAGGAATTTGATATAGGCAGACAAATGATCGCGCTGGGGATTTGGTAACCATGTGATTCGTTTGCCCTTCGCATCAGGCTCACAGGGATAGAATAGTCGGAACTGGACTGTCTCTATTTCGGCCGAGTTGTCGGGAGCGTCGGCGGGCGACTCCAGTTCGCTCACAGGTATCTCGACGTCAGCTGTGCCGACTTTGTACGGGCCAGTATACTCCGGAAAATGTGGTATGGGGCTTAATCGAGACAGGAACGATGTGCGTCTGGTCGAGGAGCTCCTCGTCGGTTGTCCTATTTGGGAGCTGAAAGCTGGACTCTGTCTACCAGAGGCTGTCCCCGAAGCTGTCCCAGAAACCGGGCTCGTTCTTCCAGAGTCTCCCGTATAGTCGCTCTCCATTATGTCGCAGAGTATATGATTTTTTGTCTGGGGGAATTATGAACGGCTGCCTGCAATATGGTATCTTGTATGGCGTTCTTGCGACCACGGTCAATATGTGTGAGCGTGCCAGTTGATTACCCGTTTGCTATCTGAAACGTTCGGGGAGCAAGTTTTTGAAGTTGGCCGGAATGTGATCACTGATCAGCGATCTTCGTGTCACCACAGCACTGTTCCCACCAGGGAGATTTGGGAATTTAAGATAGAAAAAACACTCTATTGGCATTCTAGAACTTTGCGAATGGAACGGTACACAGTACACAGGGATATATAGAGAGCCAGACGTTCAAGATCCACGGCGCAGGAAATGACCCGACAGGAAGGCAACGAGGGAAAAAGGGATGGATGAGAAAGAAGCAATTCAGAAAATCGTTGGTTCGAGAGCCACTTTTCCCCTGGCGCAACGTTGACTATGGCCAATCGGAGCGCCGCCGTGGTCGATCCTTCGCAGCCTGGTCTCGTGCACAGCGCCGGAATTCAGGTGAACCTGCGTCAGAGGCTGAGTCCAAAGTCAGCCCTGTATGTACACGCCTGCGTCATCTATTCACTCGTATGTACAAATGGTAATTTCGCTCCAGTCAGAGACCTCAGTCTCAAGTGGGGGCTCGAGTGGCCGAGGTTTGAAGACGGCTTGGATGCAACAAAGAGAAAAGTTTCTGTTGAGACACTACGAAAAGGCACTACAGCTGTATCATGTTGAGACGCTCTATTTCAACGCCTCAAGTGCAACCGGCCCCAGCCACAGCCGTGACTTTTCTCTGTCAGAGTCTGTCAGAGTCTGTCTCGCCTGGAGGATTTAGCTGTTGATCGTCACATGTTGCCCGTCTCACCGTTTTATTTCTGCTTAGGGCCCGAAGGCCCGAAGCGCAAAAAGAAAATGAAATACTCCGCGTTGAGGAAGGGGTCCTGGAGCTAGTCCTATTAAGGGCCGCCATGGTGATTAATCACAGACTAGTATCCTAGCTGCCGGATCCTTTGCGATCGAACGATCAATCTGAGGATTACCAAGACCGGATTTACATGCGACAATCGCTGACGCCGAGTCGACTTCCCATCGGGTCCGAAGCAATGCCAAACTATTACATTTGCCACGTTCTCACCTTTCGCATTCGACTCTGCACGGACTTTCTCATCCATACGAGTACCGAACTGTGATACTTGACCTCCTCTAGTTCCATGATGTCAGTGCGACCTCTTCTCCGTGGCGCGTCGAGGTCGAGAAACAGCCTCATTTCCACAACGATTACGACGCGACAACCCTCTATTCTCGCGCGCCGCTCTCTAAATACAGTCCCGTCATGCCCTTCGCCAACATGCGACTGCGCCCAAACCCCCGAGATGCCCGACGGCCTGCCCATAGACCACGACGGCAAACTCAACGGCTTGATATCCAGCTACGCCGAACAGGTCCTAATCTGCACCGGTGAACCCGACTGGCCCTCGCGCATCGAAGACTCCCACTCCGGTGACAACCTCGCAGCCGACCTTAAGGAGCTGATCGGCCGGGGCGGCAAATACAGCGATGTTCGTTATCCCACCATACACAATCAACCTATCACAAACAATGTAGCTGACGGTAAGTCTCGTAACTCGTAGCCCTTCCACAACATATCCGTCCTCAACTCCTCATTCCCACCCTCCATACCGCGGCAGACCCAAATCCAGACCACATCAGCCTATCTACTTCCAAGTTTCAAATACGTGCCCTTTCTACCTAGAGTTTCGTTTGATTCTGTGCAAGCACTTGTGAAAGGATACTTGCTCCCAGAGAAACTGCACCCTATGAACGATGGGTTATCACCCATGCACAAAGATCGACTACTCAGGAATGAGACATTCCAGAGCTTACTACCAGGTGTTCGTGATGTAAATGAAGTCCTCGTCCTAATATGCGGGCATGGTGGTCGAGATATGCGCTGCGGTGTCATGGGCCCAGTCCTCCAAGCCGAGTTTGAGCGACAACTACCGAATGCCGGACTCACTGTTCTGCAAGGTCCTGCTATCGATCAGAGTGACTCTGGCTCTTTGCCAGGAACAGTGGAAGAAGTTAAACAGACGGCAAGAGTGGGGCTTATCAGCCATATTGGTGGCCATAAGTTCGCTGGGAATATCATCATCTACTTACCACCTACACACAAGACCAGCGCCGGAGAACCACATCCGCTAGCTGGTCATGGTGTCTGGTATGGGAGGATCGAGCCAAAGCATGTGGAGGGTATCATAAAAGAGACTATTGCCAATGGCAATATCGTCACTGACCATTTCCGCGGAGCTATCGCCAAAGATGGTGAGATCAAGAGGCTCTAAGTGAGATACCAGATGGAGTGTGAAATAGATTCAACACCCTGTACTATACACAAGAGGCTCAAAAAATGGATATTGTAGACTCAATACTACTCAAGCCAGTCCCATACTATACAGGTCTTTCCTATGTGTTGTCGCTCTTCACGCTTTCTATACGAGTCAATCACAATATCTTACAAATCGTACATCACCTCTTACGAATCCTACAATTTCAAAACGAGCCAATCCTCCATCCCCTTCGTCCCCAACAACTGCTCAAGGATCCCTCCAATAGCGCCCTGCATCTCATTCCCCTGATGCCACATCTTCGCCCCAGCATACGCCTGTATAAACCCATCCGGGCCCGAAACACACAGCAGGTTCACACCAGGAGCCGCGCAATCACAGACCGCATCAGCACGCTCGTGATCATGATCATCCGGCAGATTCCGCACCGCGGCTCTGGAATGCCACGTACACGACCTGTCGATGCTGCCTGACGTCGTGCCCGTTGCCGAACGACACGCATTCTCGACATCCCTCACACTGATGAACTTGCCCTCCTCATCAGCGAAATACTCGATGTGGAAGTTCTCCCCATGTCGTCTTTTCATCTCCCTTATCTGTTTCGCAAGCGACGACTGCTGCTCCACGTCCAGTTCCGGATTCGTTCTCGTAGTCCCAAATCCAAACCAACTCCTCATCCTCTCTTTCTCGCGGCCAAGCGCGTCAGCAGCATGACGATTCGCCCACAAGATGCGGACCCGTGGTTTAGTCTTCATGGGGGTATCAGCATCATCGAGCAGTTTATGCGCAATCTGCAACGCAGGCGCAACACCCGTCCCACCCGCCAGGAACACAACACTCCTCTCCTTCTCCCTCCCACGTACCACCTCCTCATCGCTGATTCCCAACCGTCTAGGCACATCAAACCCGACCCACGGCCCCCTCAACCAAATCACATCCCCGACCTTCTGTCTCGAGAGATACGACGACATCTCCCCACCATCCATCTTCCTTATCAAAAACCTCAGGTCCCTCTCCCCCTCCCCCCTCCCCTCAGGCGGCAAAGGCGTATAATGCCGCGCAATCTGCAACTGCGGCTGTTTGATCTCAACACTCCAAAGACCATGCTGCCACGCCTCCTTCACTCTCGTTGACATCCATCCTTCCCCTCCATCCGCATTACTAGGCCGCAGCGTGATAACAAACGCACTAGGCGAAACCTGTTCCCTCCCGACGACCGTAAACCCGCTAAACTTCTCCTGATTTATAATATCATCCCCTGACTTCTGCGCCCGGCTGTAGTACCCATAAGCCCATCCAAGGGATGTACCAAGCGCTAAGACGAAGATATGCGGTCTGAAGTCTGAGAATCTGCTTTTAGAACGGTGCTGTTTCGGTCCCGCTTCAGCTCGTGATGCCGAAGAGGTTTTAGATCCCGGTGTAGGCGTAGGTGGAGAGTTGGCATTTCGTAATCCCCTACAAGTCGATAGTGCACGCCTCGAAGGGCATTGAGGCGGTAGGTGTGAAGCCCTTGAAAATGCGGCTAGTGTGAGAAAGCTGTCATGACGTGTTATCGGCCCGAGGGCGCGTGAAGACGAGCTCATATAACCGAGCCATCTCGTGGCATTACGATGCATCGAGATGTGTTCACGTCTGTAGCTTGGTGTGTGAGAGCTGCCGTGTTTGGGCTGAGGTGAGATGGGGTGTAAGTGACGGAAGGTATGAGATTTGGTGATGAGATGAAAAGCCGGCAGCTGGCAGCAATGGCACATGCAGGTCAGTGGGCTGTTCCAGCAGCGCTATAAAAAACGGGTCTTGCTTCCCAGTACGACTACCAGGTAGGCCATGCCCCTTTTTGAATAGGGGCTTCAGATCTTAATGGACACATCAGTAATATCGATGCGGCTCAGTGTGTGAATTAATCGAGATATGACTCTCAGGATATCTCCTCAATTCGTCTGTTTGTACCTATTCCATGTAGATGCACATCGACCAACTCCTTCCAATGAGTGCCTTCCACCGTCCCTCCGCACAAGGAGAAACTAACATTGTTTGTTCTAGACATTATATATCGTATGTACTTCGACAGTGGGTATAATGCAGGTGGAACACAAAATTCCCATCTCTACCATCATGACCGTCTTATTCCTCCTGCACGGTGGGCGGATTTTCTTCAATGGTCGGCGTTTTATTCTCATCCGCATCCGCGCTTGTGCTCGTGCTGGCCGCTGCTGCTCCCTTGACACGACGCCGCCTAGCCAGCCTCTCTTCGGCTGCCGATTTCCTAAGGCTCTGCCGCTGTCCAGTAAGGCCGTCGTCATTACCGTCCCCACTCCTCATTGACTGTAGCAAAAGAGCGGCTCTCTGGGCCACCCGTTCATCCTCAGTCTTGGCTGGAGACTCTACCGACGCCGCCGGGGCACTAGGAGCATTGCCCTCCACATCCATCGCCTCAGTCGTGCCCGCATCACCTTCGGCTTGAAGTCCCGCTTCTGCCTCAGGAATCTCATTGAGATCCGGAATCTGCTGGCCAGACGCGATGCGCACTTGATGTCGATCCTTGAGACGAAGTCGCTTCCTCCGTTCTCGTTGGTCCCTGGCCTGTGGCGCGGCGCGGCGCAATGCCTCGATTAAGGAATCCATAGCACCGGCCGAAGTTGGTGACGCTGGAGCACCCTCCGCCGTCTCCGCCAACTTGAGCTGTGGATGCTTCCGCTTCATACTAGCCTCATTCCTGCGCTTGGTCTCCTCCAGTTGGATGTTCTTCTCGCGACTCTTCTTCCATTCTTGAAGGAAGGTGGCTAGTTTGGCGAAGAAATCACGCCGAGCATTGTCATCTGTGGGGTCTTCTCCGTAGAAAACCATAATATCCTTGTAAGTGCCGCTCATCTCTTCGAGATAGAGCTCCATTTGTTCCGCTTTGCGCCTCGCTTCTTTCATGCAGCGCTGAACAATCTGACCGACGCGATCCTGGGGATGGAACTTCTTAGGATCACTGAGGTTTCCGCTATCCAGAGACATTTGGGTATTTCGAATATTGTCCATATACCTCTTGGCATCAGCTTGGAGTTGCTCGATGTTGATCTTTTGCGCTGCAATGACAAGTTGGATGTCGTCGGCGAACCCTTCCCATTCAGGGTATTGGTTCCGGACAATGCGCTCGACCATATCGGCCAGCGTAGACTCATTCTTATCGTCTTTGACCATTCCTAAGCGAGCGAGAGAGCTGAGTTTGAAGCCACGCGCCTGCTTGTTGGCGTCGTTCATGTAGTTTCCAATGTCAAGTATAAGTCCAAGTACGTTCATCAGAGACACCGAGTCGCGCAACGCTTCTGACACACTGACCACTTGGTGCATTTTTTGAAAGATTTCATCGTAGTCTGTCTCAAAGCTTCTCGTGAGAGCAAGGGCCCGCATTCTGCTCTTCCAGTAGTGGTGAAGCTCGAAAGCCGTATACAAGTAAATTTGATCCTGTCGGGTTAGCTCCGTCGGGTCTGATTCACGAGTCTCGCTGTTCGCCTGGGGTCCAGTCCAGTCCTTGCTGTAAGGAGCCATAGCTTTCGATGTATTGTCAGGGATGTTGCACAGATCGTCCTTTTGCAGGAAATCCATCACAACCGTATTGTCGAGTACCTCCTTGTCACAGTGGATGATCATTTGAACAACCTTCTCAACAGAATGCTGAGAGAACTTGGCGAATGCAATTTCTGTCAATGTATTAGCCATGCGATAGATAGATAAAGGATAGTTTGTACGTATGTCCGCTTACCATATGCCTTCCGGAGATCAGAAGAGATGATTTGCTTCTTGTCATCCTTTTTGGAGTTTCCACCACCAATTTTCTTGATCTCTTTTGCCATGAATAGTTTCTCGACTTCGTCGAGAATTCCCTTGTTGCTGAGTTCAAGGTACTTTTCTTCTCTAGCTTCAGCAGAGGGAGCATGAGCAGCCCAGTGGCTTGTCTCTGGTGCGTCCACTTTCTCCCAGTGGAGAGCCTTAAGTTTCTTCTTGGACCTGAAGGCGGGCAGACCAATACCGGTTGGTGTCGGGCCCAAGTTGCTCTGAGCAGATAAGAAATGTCCAGATATAGCGCCTGGCATAGGAGGTGGCGGCGGAGGAGGCATGCCACCAAGACCGCCAGGCGGAGGTGGAGGAGGCGGAGGCGGAGGAGGACCACCCATCAGCATGCCTGGGGGTGGAGGTGGCGGAGGCGGTGGAGGCGGTGCTGCCCCCGGCAATTGTCCCGGCATCGGCGGAGGCGGAGGAGGCGGCGGTGGTGGAGCAGCTCCGGGCAGCTGTCCGGGCATCGGGGGCGGAGGAGGCGGCGGCGGCGGCGGCGCAGCACCACCATTGATCTGGATCTTAGGTGTATCGTATTCACTTGGAGTAATGGGAGATTGGGACTCCATACTCGGGTGTGAAGGACCGGTAGTCGTTCCGTCACCTTCCTCAGAATCGCTGATGTCATCCTTCTTGCCTTTCGAGCGAATTTCGTTCATGAGGTTGTTGGCCTGTTTGGGATCCATAACAGGTCTCCTGATCTCCACAACTCTCGGCTTTTCGTAGACGGTTTCATCTTCACCATTGAGATCATCTAGCGACTCAGCACTGGGCTCGGCATCGCCCGAAGAACCAATTGGTTTTCTTGGTATCTTCGTATTCCGCTTGACAGAGCCCAGTACCCCACTAGACATCCCGAGTGGTGGCAATCCGGCTCCTTCGGGTGCGTCAGGGTAAGCGTCTTCATAGCCATCCATTTCTTCGCGAAGGGCACGAAGACGGTCAGATGGACCAGCGCTTTCGCCCCAGACGCGACCCTCAAGCTTATACTGCGTCTTTTGTCGTTCAAGCTGCATGGCAAGCCGATCCATAAGCCTCTCACGGTCGAGAATTCCTTGCATACGAGACTGGTCGTTCTCGGACACCTTTCCACTCGCACTGCCCTTTGCAGCCTGCGAAGCGGCGACATCCTGCGCATCTCTCAGCATTAGATAAAGCTCCCTAGTCTCGAGTTCGTAGCGCTGGGCTTCCTTAGCGCGAACTGTCTGCATATTCTCGATCTCAGCTTTCAGTCCATCAGCCTGTCGTCTCTGAGCGTCAATGAAGCGTTGCTGCTCCTCAAGTTGTCTTTGCTGTCTGGCTACAAGCCCATCAGCACCAAGCTCGACCCTTGCCTTCATTTCATCCCGTTCTGCCATGGCAGCCTCAGCGATCTGTCGGGCTTCCAAAGCCTCATCTTGAGCTTGTCGTGCCTCGGAATCTGTATGTAGCTTATCAAGGAGACTTTGGACTGTGAAATTGAGACTCTGCTTGAGATCCAAATTGGGTAGCCGCCTGTCCATCGCCACATAGCTGAGCATCGCATCAACAAGCTGGAACATGCGCAATCGCTCCTCGCCATCGTTCTCTCTTATGAGAAGGAGATGTTGAAGGGCGGAAACGAAGTAATCCTGAGTCTTGGTGCCCTGAAGACGCTGCTGAATAGCATCCACGATTTGTGTAGGGTCGGTCAAATCTTTAACCTCTCCTTCAACGTTGTCTTTGATGCTACTATTTTCCCTTTCCAGCATGTCCTCGTAGTCGATTGCCTCATTTGCGCGGTATCTCTCAATCTGTCTGTCTATTGGATCGTACTGGAACGCTTCCATCTTCGTGAGTATCCGTTTGATACCGCAAGCACCGAACTGAGCTCTGATATGCATCCGCAGCTGGAGGTCACCCGGCGCGTCTATGATCATATTGATCAAGATCAGTGTCGCAACGGCGTATTCCATCAAGAGATTTTCCATGCCAATACCGCCGCTTCGGACCTCATCACTGGCTCCGACCAGACTGCCCATCTTTCCTCGTCCGTCAACTGTGACTTCGACCAAACGCATCCATGCATCGAACCGGCCATTTTCATTTTGTTGCGTCTTGACAAAGTCCATGCCCTGGATGACCTTAAGATGGCCATTTCCTTCTTCCCAGTGACAGAGGAAGGTCAAAACATCGCTGACTAGCTTGCGAGTTGTTAATCGGGAAGATATCAGTGATGTAGCTAGGGCGACTACGACTTGTTGGTGAGCAAGAGCATCATCGGCCCCGTATTTGTTGTTGAGTAGCGCCTTCAGACACTTTATGATATCGTGCTCTTTATCTAGATTTCTGTCGCTGGATTTCGCATCTTGAGGCGCAGCTGGCCCTATCGCTGTCTTTCTGTTAATTTTGAGCAGGACATTGGTGAGGGCCACCTGTCCTTGGCAATCGATGAACCGTCTCACCCAGCCGATTTGTTGCGTCCGAAGGTTGACTTCTAGGCTTCCCAATCCTTTCGAGTCCAGGCTATTGTCCATCAACTTCCGTACATACCACTCCGGCGCTCCCTCCTCGTCGGAGTTGGTGACAATGTCGACGGCGGAAGATGAAGGGCCAGGTCGCGCCGACTGTCTCCGTTTCTGCTCGCCTTGCCACTCCGTGAGGCGGTCCTGGTGAATCAGCGTCCATTTCTTCGCGGGAGGATATGCCATCATCTGCCTTCTAGCTTGCTCGGGCAAGTTGTGCCAACCACGTTTCTGCATTAGCTCAAAGAACATCTGTTCGGTTACTCGGTCATCATCCGGTCGGGCAAAGGAGAAACCATCCGGGCCACTCGGGTTGGGATTCAGCTGTGAGGAGGAGGTTGGCAGCTTCGTCAATCTGTGCGAATCTCTACTAGAGGTGATCGAACTCTGAGAAGTCGCGCTCGGTAGGGCTATCTTGGATGAGCGCTTGATGCCGACTGAGTCTGGAGGTTGGCCGTTACCTGAAAAAACGCTTGACTGGTCACTCTGCCGCGAAGCCCTGCCACCGTAGCCTGGCTGGCCCCATCCGGGCAGTGAGTCCCATCTTTCGTTGAACCCCGGGGTCATTCCTACGCTGCTTTTATTAGGTTGATTTTGAGATGGCCCCCATTGTTGCAGCTGGGTCTGACGGCCCGTGGACGCCATGGTGACGTTGCCAGATCCGGGAGGGGGGCGTTGGCTAGAGACATGGGATCCAAGCGCAGTAGAGAAGCCGTTCGCATCGGCAGCGGGATACTGATGGTAGTCTGTAGAGGCTTTGTTTAGTTGGTGGGGGAGGGGGTCACGGCGAACCGGCAGCTGGTCAGGCCGAGGGAGGTAGTCCACGGTGATTGGACTCTGGTCGTTGTGTGTGTGATGATAGGGAACGGAGGTAAGCACACCTGCAGTGTTGTTATTGCCCGACTCAGGAGAACTAGACCTGTCGACGGAAGCAATAGATGATGCTCGGGCATGCCGCGACGAGCGTATTGAAGGTTCGTAGTCTGGGTTGAGGAACCGCCCTTCTTCGCTACCGGTGTTCCGTTTGTCGCTCTTGTGCTTGCTTCTCGAGAAGAAGCTTTTGCCGCTTGACGATTGCCTAGATTTGTCGGAGGACATGTCTGCGCGGTTCGGGCTGAGCGCTTGAACACCCGTGCCCAGATATCTCTTGATCGGTGACTTTAGCCGGCCCGCGGTGTCCTCACTGCGGAATTTGGAATTAGGAAGGAGTCGTCAGGAATCGACTTGGAATAGGAGAAACGTCGTCAGTGTATTGGCGGTTGGGAGCGCAAAGCGCGAAACATCATGGCCTCTTAGAGCGCGAGAGACAATTGGAACACTCGATGGATGTATGGGCGACAGGGTGAAACGAAGAGCTGCATGAAGCACACCACAGGTCAGCATAGACTCGGTCGATGAAGCAGCAATCAGAACAACCCAGCAAGTGACATCTGAGGGTATAAGGGATGCACATATATGGACATATATGCTGCCAACAGGAGTCCGATTGATCGGGGGGTTTCGTTCAGCGGCAGCAGGCCCGGATGGGTTGAGCACAGAGACCGGGGTTCAAATGTGTAATATTGGCAACGTACTCTGTACATATGAACCGGGCAGGTCGGCAGGTAAGCCAGATCAGTCGGTAAGGCAAGGCCTCGCTTTTCGGAATGGCGTTTTGACTGGCACCATTAAGGCTGTCCGGAGAATGGCGTTGTCGGTTTCGAGAAGGGCGAAGCAAGAGCCGATGTGTTCTGGTAACCGAGCGACATACGTTGTGGGTATGGCAAAGGGAGGAGGGACAGGTATATACGACCAAGGAGTGGTGGGCTATTCGTGATTGATGCTCTGATGCCAGCGCCCGGGTGAAACTGGATTGGTGAGCTATCGAGCGGCGAAAGGGGCAGAGACGCTCAAAGGAGGCTCAATGTGATAGATGCTGTCACCGCATTCACAACAGACTGTCGCAAAGGAGGTATCAAAATGGTGGCCGCAAGTTACAACACAGTCAGTCGCAGCAAATAGCGATGGGATGAGGCATGTGCGGTGCGGTGCAGTGCAGTGCAGTGCAGTGCAGTTCGCGCGGGCGCATGCACTCCAAATGTGCTGAAAGTGGATTCATGGCACGCTATTCCGCTGTTCCTTGCGGCGTTTTAGGCGTTGGCATTGGTGATTGGAGCGCTGTCTTCTCCTCGGCACTCCTCCACGCCGCCTGTCACAACCAATGAACGTCGGCTATGCAACAAAAAGGGTCACCAACCCAAGCCCGATTGGGGACATGCCTGGAGGTTCGCTAGCGGAAGATGGAAGTTCAGGGGAATGTCAATTTGACAGCTTGTGTAGTGTCTCTTTGTTTCTCGAAGTGTCATTGACCTATCACCAACAAATAAAGCACATCCCACAAGCTGCTCAGAGCGGTATGAAGATGAGCCATTTTGTACTCTAGGAGGGTCTGGAGAAGGATCGGTATCGATGTCCGAATAGCGTTGCAACACTCAGAAAGCTCAGGTGTGTGCCTAAAGAGGAAACAGAGGTGACTTCTGAAACGACAATTGGAACATGAACCATTAAGCCCTGCCTTTCTACGGCTGTACTTTGGCTCCATTGTCCATGGCATTGGTTTCCCCCACAGATCAAGTTCATGTGGAAATCTCTATTCGTGACTAAATGGTGGTCTGCGGGTGAACAAGTAGGCTAGATCGACACCCATGTAGACAGCAGTCAGACAAAGAGTCTAAGTTGGATGCGATAGCTTGTGCGATACATTCTATCAACTGTCCAGCATCGTCTAATCATGTACATGTATGGAAGTAAGGACTTCAGCCGAACATTCAATGTTGGTCAGTAATAGTATGACAATGTCGTGAGGCGATGCGGGAGATAGAACGTATCTATCGGTGTGATATTCAAACCGTTTGGCAGACAGGAAAACCCTCATCCACTAATCTACCAATAAGAACCTTACCAATCAGACCTTTGTAGTTCATTTAAAACGATAACCGTTTGGCTTGAAAGACTTGGTAATACCTTCTGTGAAGCTGAGCGAAAAACTTCGATTGTCTGCAGTTTTGCTATGGCTCGCGCAGGATACAGCTGGTAAAGGAAGGAATCGGTTCCAGGATTGAGACTGTGGTGAACCGTTATCCCTTTGAGTGCTGCTTCGGCTCCAGTACGGCCAAGCCACTAGTTTGACCAATCAATCAGGGGTGATCGGATATACATGCGAAAACACCTATTATTGCCCGTACTAGAAGTACAGACAATCTTCACTGTGACAACACGCAATATTACACGCCTATATCTTTACCCTCTACCGGAACCATCGATAGTCATCTGAATAATTCAAAAAAAATACCTCAAATAGCTCTGAACTAAGTAATCCAAATGATATACTTTAATAATGATGCGACGTATTAATCGACGCTAGAATATCGTGTACTGTATTGACGTAGTAAGGGTTATTGAATGTCACTGAGAGAAGCCAGGGTGACGTGGAGCCTAGCGTTGTAGAGGAGCCGAAGCAGCACTCAAAGGGATAGATCTCATAACGTAGAGCTACTGCGATTAGAGCTGACACCAGGTGCGATCCACTAGCAGGTATCGCTCTCGGTAGGTGGCCCTCTTCGTCATTTCCACCTTGACATGTACATAACTTAACCCATAACAGTCAAAGACACATTCGCATCCAGGATAGTAACGTCGTTGATACTCCATTGCACGCTGGAGAACAGCATATCAATACCGGACACAGCCATAACCAGGACACTGTCCCAGGGTACGAAGAATCGATTGGCATTCCGTTTCACACCGAGCCAGCCGGATCGAATACAGAGACGATATCGACGAGGCTCTGTATCACCAACATACAATCCGCTCTCTTCGTCACATACCAAAGCTTTGGGATTGAACATAGTTGCAGAGCTCGCACTATATCGCATTCCAAACGCGCTGCCGTTGCTACCGCGAGCCCAGAGGGGATGCCCTTGGACTGGACCGTCTCTATTGCGACGAGAATAAACTCCCCAAGATGGGCGCCACCATATCCGTGATCAAGGTGCTTTGATCCTCAACCTCCAGCGAGCTATGCTATCTCCGCAAAACGTCCACTGACTTGCCTAGACATTACTCATCCCCGCCATCATTTCCCTCGTCCTCTTTCTCGTCTCAACATACCTCATCTTCCCCTTATATCAACACTACAGGAATCGATACAGCCAATACCTGCCGCTCGACTCGTTATCGACGCGCACCACATCGCTGCGAATACGGATACAAGACGCGATTGCGCAGTGGTTAATGCCGTCGAGATGGAGAATCGGGTCTCGCGACCAAGTCGTAGTTGCCGGTGACAACGAATCAGACATCGGCTTCGGCTCAGAGGACGGCGAGGAGCTCAATGAAGTAGACGAAGACCGTCGACACGCCCTCTCGCTAGACACCCATCATCAGCAACCCAATAGCGATCGTAGATTAAGCAGAGAGTAAGACCGCCCCCGCTGTTCCGTGCTAGGAAGTCGGTCTATGAGCGTTGACATCCTGTGCTTGAAAGCTGACCAGGCTTGCAAAGTCTTGAGGAAGGGTTCCGAGACGACAGCGAAGACGAGGGTGATACCCAGTCCAGGAGACGATGAAGAGCGTCTGGGCTTTTTACGACAAGCGCGCATCCATTCTTGATCTACTTCATTTGTCACTTCTTACCAAAGGCAGGATATCCCTATCGCTCTGATTTACCTTCTCTAAGCGCAAGCTGTAGAAATCTGTTACCTACTTCTGTTGTCAATCCGAAACGCGAGGGCGCGTTGATGTTACAGCTCTCAATAAATTCGTATGGTCACTGTATACAAACCTTAACATGCCGAACTACTATTTAGGTACCTCTTTGGCATGTAGGAGGGCCTTCGTATCCGCTCAGTGTAGCACATGCGTTCTTCAAAGCGCTAAAGCGAATCTTCTGAGAGCAAAACCCGAGCAAACAGCAACGTCACAATAGTCTTGCACTCATACTCACATTGAGGAACTTGTTGTTGTATAATACGAGGTAGAAGCGAAGATTGCGAGGCACGTAGATAGGTAGGTAGCTATCTGAAGTGAACGATGTTTGAGCATCTCAGCCAACAAGCTAGCACTATTTTCCCTGACTCGCTTGTAGAGAACGAATTCCGTTGTTAGACGTTTGCAATAGCTGCGGCCGGGGAGCTCTGGAATTTGCAGATCTGCAAACGTCCAAACAGCACAGACCCGGCCAAGCCCCGTAGATATGTCAGACGTGCAACCGACGAGAACAACAGGCCTATGCACAAGCCCACCGCAGGAATGGGCGGGCGGCGGAGTATTTTTACATAGGCCGATGATAAGAGACGGCCAAGAGACGGCCATCTAAATACATGTATGTAGGAATATGTAGGAGGCATGCTCGACAGCACACTATCCAATTACCACATGGTCACCCGGCAGGGTTAAGGTACCATGTTTCCACATTCCAGCGTCGTCGCGGCAGGCCGGACGAATCCGGTACACGATAAGGCCGCATCGCGAGCCCCTCTTACGCTCTCATGGTGGTGTGCAGTGGTGCTCACATACTCCCACCTGATGCCCATTTGGACCCTTTGGACCCCCAAGATGCGAGACAAGTGACCGTAGGACCGTATCTCGTCAATCAGCCGTAGCCTGTGATTAGTTGGCCGTCCCCTCGCGCCCAAAAAGTGCACATGTCTCAAGGCAGAATCCCTTATTAGAGGAGCGTTGCCGGCTACCTATAGGTACTAAGTCACGTCCGGCGTGGCCTCGTTGTATTCCCTCCTCCCTTGTTTTCATCCTTGGGTCATTATTACATTTGCTTTCGTGCCTGAGGTGTCCAAACTGGGCCCAAGGCCAACCTTAGCCAAGTCTATTTCCGGCTCGTCGCCTAGGACATGGTGCAAATGCCACAGGCGGCAACCTAAAAGCAAGCCTCTCGTGCAATCAGAGGGAAGACAGTTTGTGGCCTATCCGACCGGTCGAGTCAGTGGCTGCCCCTAAGCTTGCAGCTCTGCCGTATTATCTGTGTTTGATTCAACCCAATACTTGACTCATCACGCTTCGAGGTTTGAGCATCCATCCTCTTCTTTCCCTCCTCGTCCGATCGAATCGGTAGCCGTGGGATGAGTGGTGGTTCTGCATCATCATTACTGCACCTCTATTCGAGCTTTCGATACCCCCATATCTTTCAATCCCTTTACAGCATTCGCCGCCACTGTAAAGTCGCGGGTACTCTCGATCCAGCAAAGTCTACACTCTGAGGTTAGGTTGTTGTCGACATTCCTAGCCGCAGCCCATGGGCTCAGCTTCGCCTCTTACCACCAACAGTCTGTGATACGACCGATACTTTGCCTCCTGCCTTTGTCTTGACCATTGCTCTCAAGGCATATATATCTACACAATCGATATCATACCAACTCCTTCGGCGGACCTTTGTTTTCTTTCTAGTTGCTGCAGTCGGCGATATCGAGTCCCTACACACTCGCGCCGCTGAGCTCAATCGCATACACAAAGATGCCTTCGATAAAGATACCGAAGCCGAGCCTCGGGTTCGTCAAAAGGCTTCTATCTACAAAAAAAGGTCACCAAGTAACATCGGAATCTACTACGGAAGTGGTATCCAGCAAAACCAAGGGCAAGAAGCCGGAAGTCCCACTCGAAGAGTGTCCTATCTGCCACGATCCAGTCGGCATTCCCAATCCTGAGGGCATTAAAGAATCATGGGTGACTCTACACTGTCAGCACAAGTTCGGCACGAAGTGTATCCAAGCCTGGCTGGAGGAATCGGCAGACACCGATCACTACAACATCCCAACCTGCCCGATGTGCCGGTCTGAGGCGAAACATGCGTGTGGCCATTTTATCGTGATACCCTACAGCCCACGATTCACAGTATGGCTGCCGCATCCAACCCCGCCGCCTCCGCCTCGCCGAGCGCGAGTTCGCCGTCGGCTGTCGCGTTCGTATAGAGAAAGGGAAGACTCTCAACCTCGCCCTCACGTACAGACCGTAGGCCAGTGCACTATTTGCAAAGCCGCTGCCGCCGCAGCCGCCGCCGCTCAAGCGGAGAAGTCTATGAACGAAGTGACGACGCCCGAACCTAGCGCACCTGTGGAGCCTGAAACAGCGACCACCAGCCGGCGCGCTGGCATCAAGTCTATGATCTTCACGCGGTCCAGACGGCAAGTTTCAGGAGAGCAGGCGACATTAGCAAGCTTGGCGACGGAGCCGCCTTCCTTGGTCATCGCCAACTCGGATAATACGTTCCTACCTCTGACTACTGCTATTCAATCGGCAACACCTCAGGGCAGCTCCTATGCCGGTAACAACCCTTGCCGAGTACCCCAAATGCCGGCTGTCGGTCGTCAAAGAGTTGCAACCCCTAACCCAGATGCTAGGCGATCAAGTTTTTAGAGCCCGACGCGACTGGGCTCACTATCGAGACACGGTTTCCCTCTGCGCACATTCCGCATGCAGTCATCTACCAGTTACGATCCTAGACGGGGAGGCACACAGATACACAAATAGGTGTATCTACGATGCGCAAGATGCAGGCTTGCATTTAGAGAAGTGAGGGGCTGGTCGGAATGACTTTGGTCGCTTGTTTTGGAGTTAAGGAGTAGGGCATGAGGGACACATGCACATTAAGGACTTCTACGAGGCGATCTGGACAGGGGCTTTGTTGCATTGTTCGGTTTTCTATTCCGTACGTGATGATACTAGACGGCTTGGTATACACTGGTGGGCTTTTCTCATTAGCTTAGGACGTAGCTCGCAGATTCCACACTACACTGAATTATGAGTCTTGTTCACAAGCAAGGGTGTTCGAAGCCGCTGCCTCGTATATGTGAGGTTTCGGCATCATGACGAGAAGATGAGCTGACGCGGGGCAAGCGCCATGGCAAGCGGAGAGTTGGAGGGGCAGCGGCGATCTAGCGCACGCACTACTTCGTCTGACATGCGGACCCGCATCGGTATCGCCAGGCCTAGACTGTCCAATCCTTGGCCATTTCAGGGCGTCGCACAGTACCTTGACTAATCGATAGGCTATCCCTTTGCCGTTCGGGGTAAATGGGTTAATTGACGTGCTTGCTGGGACGCGCTTCTGTCGCGTCTTTCTACTTGCAATAGTTATGCCCCTCATCCATGTTACCTTATTCACCAACATCACACAGGACCCGAGCCGGCTAACTACATGACGTCCTGAGACAGGAACTTGGAATCAACATGAGGTTCAAGTCGGGACTCAGAAACGTAAGGACGTTTTCAAGTAGGCTTTATCCCATAGTTCTGTCAAGCAGCCCACGCATCCAAAGCTAATGTGGGGTAAATTCAATTAGAGCTCGTCGCAGCTCTTTCGTCCCTCGAGAAGATCGCCTGGCTACGCCTCGACGACGAAACCGTCCGGTTCACCGTAATCCCGGACACGGGCTCACAAGTCTGGGCGTAAGAAATGCCGTTCATGTAATTCTGCCCGTGTGACACTTGCTCACCTGTTGTAGCTCACTGTCCGTCGACTTCATCTTCGACAACTACACTCTCCAATCCGCCGAGCCACACAACACCATCAATCTAGAGCTTCCGCTCGTGCCCTTGCAGCGAGCTCTCAAGTCCGCCACACACGCAACGTCTGCTTCTTTGCGCCTAACAAAGAAAAATGACATCCCAGTCCTATCCATGACAATAACCACCAACACGGCACCCGCAAACCTACCAACGGGCGTAGCACGTTTTGGCCAAAATCCAGCCAACCGTCCAGGCAGAGGACAGCCCGACGAATACGATGATGAGGACGACATATTTGCCGCCGAGCCGCTAGAGACGAACCTCCAGCGCGAGCGCGAGAAGATCATCACCCAGGATATACCTGTCCGTGTCTTACATCCAGAGACAGTAGAGACCATCATGCAGCCCAAAGTACGCGAGCCAGATGTACACATCCAACTCCCGCCCCTACTCCAACTCAAAGCGGTTTCCGACCGCTACACAAAACTCGCCATTGCGGCCCGCGGGTCGTCCGCTGGCCACGCGAGCGTAAACCCCAAACTAGAGCTCAGCGCCAATATGCACGGGGATCTGCGGCTGCGTCTCGACACCGACACGCTGGATGTTGAGTCGAAATGGAATGGCCTAGAGAACCCCGAGCTCGACCCCTCGCAACTTAATTGTGCGCTGGAAGACCATCCCAGTACCAAGTTCAAGAACGAGGGCCCGAATAAGTGGGCGACTGTCAGGGTCGATGGCAAGGATTGGAGTAGGGTGCTTAGTGTCGGACGGCTGGATGGGAGAGTAATTGCGTGCTTTGCGGATGATCATGCGTTGATCTTGTATGTTTATGTGCCGCAGTATGATGATCCTAGTGCGGATGATTCGGTTGTTACTGTGAGTTTTTTGTCTTGCTGTCCCTTTTCGTCCCTTCGCGTTGGATTGGATGGCATTCTTGCTAACCGGATATAGTATTATGTGTCCTCTTATAGTTTGTAAGTTTGCGGGAAGTGTCATACATTGACATCTAGGCAGAGGGGATACAGTCTCTTACACAGAATTGTCGCTGTACGATAAGATGGGACAAGAACTTATGAGCTACGAGATCATGAAAGATGTAGAATTTGTTACGGGAAAAGATAGTAATCGCATTTGCAGGCTATACTGCATAGAACATGGCCGAGCTCGCATCGGCATGAAGAGTTATGAGATCGGAGAATAAGTTACTAATGATAAAATACGTCACACTTATTCTCGTTTGTTAGCGTGTGCGATCTGTCCTATTAATGTTGCCACGCTTACACATGTGGCACAGCACATAACACATCGGAATCGTTGTTCGTAGCACGTTCACGTTGGGCTTGGGTGCAGATATGCAGGGAGTCTGTCGAGAATACGCTCAAGTATCAATTCTCCTCGATGAAGGAGTAGTATGCTTATAGACAATGGGATAAGTGCATCTTCCAGAATTTCCCACCGTGCAAGGCCAATGATTATACGCAGTGTGTAATGCCTGATCAAATATTGTTACAGAACCAGTTGGTAACCATAGCCATTGTTAAACCACTCATTACAGTGGAAAGAAACCTTCAAAGAGCAAAAATTCACCCGTCTGGGGAATCGAACCCCAGAGCCTAGCGAGAGTAAAGATTTTGAGATTCAAATTCAGGAGGATGAACCGCTAGGCCATACCAACTCGGGTTGAAAACCAGCGGCTTAAACAGGTTTATATACTTGGATCTTGAGGACCAGATGTATGGAGTGCGGCGATTGGTGGGACGTGAAACTCTAATTGCGACCACTGGTAGGACATGTGATGGTTGCTGGGGCTGCGGACAGGAGGTCTACTCAACAGAGCAGCGAGATGACTGTGTGTTGATACTAAGGTCTATAGAATGGCTTGAATGAATTGACTGCCTGCGTCTGAGAGTCAATAAGAGTTTTTTGATCATAATTAAGTGGTATTGTAGATGGATGGTTCGGTACAACGTGCGGCTCCCCTGGGAATCAATGAGTTCGGCGACTTACCCTAGAGTTTAGGAGGGGTTTGCGAAATAGGGGAGGCGAGGAGCTTGATGGCAGCCTTACAAGGCTTTGCCCCTGTCGACGCTGAAGGGGGTAGCTCGGTTATCTACTGTTGATCGAATCGAGTTCAAGTATCGGGTTGTCTATTCGGAGGGTCGGTAAGGTACGTGTCTTCGATCTGCCGAATTGGATGGGCTTGCATGCTTTTTCAAGTTGAGCTGTTATCCATCTCGCGTTCCGTTGATGAATGATGTTCAAGATCGTGGCGTGTGGGACGGTTCGAGAGGTAGACCATACGGTTCATCAGACTGACCGAGCCGTCAAGACATACCAGAGAAGCTTGTGCTACTCTATCTGCAATAAACAAGGTATTCCTCGAAACGTAATGGCAACTTGATAGAAGGAGTGGAGGTTTTCGCGATACTACTTCACAAAATGACCATTGACAGGACTCTAGAGTAGGGTGTGCCAGCTTTCCCGGCCAGGTTCTGATATGATATTTTTCAAGCCCTCGAAAGGTCTTGAACCGCAATGACAATCCATTGATTAGAGCTATTGAGCGGAAGCAGCGCCGATTGATCCTAAAATAGGACAGGTGCATAAAGAGTGTATGGGTCGACCAAGGATGCGACAAATTATGAGATGAGTCAACGGAGGCAGCGCAGTCTATACAGGGCTGAGATTTCTTGAGAAAGCAGACCAGCATGTTTCTCTCTCTCTCGCGCAGATGGTTGATAGTAGCAGTATTTACGACATTGCGCGTCTACGATATCTCCGCTTGACACCATTTCCGCAAACTTCAAATACAGGCGGGATCTACCTGTGTGCAGCATTCCAATGGTTGATACTCGATCTGTTTGTCTTTATGGAAAGAGAAGAGTATCTGACAGTAGCATAGCAGACCAGACCTGATTTCGCAGTAAAGGAGTGGGATCCGTCAAGCTGGGATTGTCCTCAGCACGGACTTGCTGAAGCAAGTTTGTGTTACATTGCAACCAGGTCGCAGCTCTGTTTCGAATTGATTCTGAGCGCCGTAGACGCCAGTAATACTTGTGGTATGTATGGATGTACGCTGTGCCTCCTCCGAAAGACCACCGGATCTCGCGGCACCGCACGCCCCCAAGATCATTTAGGTATGCTTTCGTGTTGCTCATTCCTTGCAGCGAGCTCGTCGCCAACATCCGATTCTCTCAAGACTGATTTCCTCTAATCACTCATGATCTAGCACGTGAAGATGGCATGCACGAGCAGTGCTAGATGTTCAGTAATCATGTAGCCAATCATGAGCGAAATGGCTTGAATAAGGGAGAGAGTGGGACTGATAACCCGACAGTGTGGTAACAACTTTCACGTGACTGCTAGATGCTAACTACAGCTTGACGACCCGAGCAGCCGGTACTCAACACTGTCCATAGCTCATTGGAATTCTGACTGCGCCCTCCGTCGAAATGTTTGTGAAGACATCCAGCTGATGTTTTCGGGAACAACCATGACAGAATGACACCGAAGGAATGCGCTAGAACGGGTACAAGGTACTGGTATACGGCATGGGGCACGTCATCCTTCTGGAATGTCTTTGCTTGTTTGCTCACCCGTGGGTCTGCGGTCTATGCGAATGAATGATGGCTTTTCGAACATCATTCTGACCAGGGCAAAATATTTGCATAATATTGCCCGGGAGATCAGGTGCCGAGGAAAATCGCACATAGATAGGGGCTAGGAGATTTGCGAACTGGACAGCCTTGGAGATGAACCCAGCGTAATGGCGGCTACGATGATATGCATCAAACGCCAACACTACATCACTTTTCTGGTATATACCCAGCATTGGAACCCATTATGTTAGCCTCCAAATCATGTACTATTGTACAAGGTCATCTGTCATTGGGCTGGTGTTTGGGGTAGTTATCTCGGAAATAGAAACGTTCTTGTTGCCTGAGCAAGTCACTTATTCATTGCAAGGTACTAATGAATGGTCATAACACCATTTACCGCTTGTGATCGTGAACCGGTCAGTACTGGAAACGTTGCAACACATTCCTCACACCAAAATTGGAACCAACAGTGAACGAGGGTCGCTAGTCCAAAAGACCCTGCAACGGAGTCCTAGGAGTTGGAGTCACAGAACGGTACTCAACATCATACCACATTTTTCCTGACTGGTTTCCCGGTCTACGATCTCTATGACGTTCCCATAAATTCCTCCAGCAGGTCTGGACGCAGGAGAACACGGATTCCTTGCGTCACTACCTCTCTTGTGCCGTAACAGGTGATTCAGGAAGAGGGGATCAAGCACATTTCAAGTACAGGTTTCACAAAGAGAAATTGATTTCTGAATGATTTCCTAACGTCTAGGACATTATTGAGGCTGTCATTGCCTATTTTGCTGAGTGAGAGGATCAGGGTCAACGCAGCAAAGTAAACCGAAAATGACTATCCTCAGAAATGAAATACCAAACCTGGAGGGACGAGGCTGAATGAGAAGAAAACCCGTAGCAAGGGAAGCTGAAACTCCAACGCCGGTTGTATCCTCCACACTCTCAATCTGTTTCGTTTCCTCATGCCCTCCGTCCATCTCGCAGACTTCACTTCAAAATTCCACCTAACCCATAACTGGCGGGCCGATTCCCCACTCCTTCATCATTTGACGTTGGTGTGTTCTGATGGCTGCATGTTCCCACCCATCCACTTCCTTGAAAGTGATACTTGGTATCTCATTTGCCAATTTCTTCGAGTCTGCAATGTTGACACACATATCTTTGTTGCCGCAGACGGCCGTCCATGGTGTTGTGTTCGCCTTGAAAGCGTCCATGTTGTACATATCGACTTTCTGTGGCATATGGGCGACAATCTCCGCGACTTGCTTCCATTTTCTCAGGGCCGCATACACGTCGAAGAACCAAGGATAAATCATCTCTCCAGAGAAGTACAGAGGTTCGTCGTCGGCAACGTCGAAGTAGTTCAACATAGCCTCAGGTTCGTCATAGCCCACCCACTTAAACTCGTGTCGAGTTTGAGCAATCCGGTATGCCGCCCACTTCGATACCCAGCCCTTGAAGCTACAATATTGACGTTCGCTGAGAATCGCATAAAACGGGCGCTCGTCAAACTTCCAACTGTCCGCTTTGAGGTAAAGTTGTAATGATTGGTCGCTGAGTTCCTTTCTTCCGCTCTCGATGTCCGTGATCATCGCTTGGATCAGTGTGTGAAGTTTCGGAAAGAATACCGACGAATTGCTCAAACTCCTTCCAAGACAGAGAAATCTTCGAGCTGTGAGGTCGCCAGTATCTCTAGCAGCCTGAGTTTCCTTTTTGCTCTCTTTATCGAGAAGGAATTTAGCGATCCTTTTGACGCGCTTAATATCCTCTCGATATTTCTTATAATACTCATCATTCGCGTCTTTGACGCCCACGAACAGAGTTTTGAAGACATCGTCTATCGGGATCTGTATCGGTGGAAGGCCACCGGCTGAGTACATGCGAATCTTGCCCTCAGGAAAGAGAGAGTGGTATGAGCTTTGACCCCAAGTACCGAATGACTGGCCTCCGAAAGCCCAGGGGATACCGTTGCCCTGAGCTACCAAGCGAACGTTTTCGAGGTCTCGAGCGATATCTCCTTGGAGCAGGCGTAACGACATCTCGGCCACCTTGCTGTAGTTGCGGACTCCAAGTAGTTCATCGAATTTCTCCATTACCTCCGCTTGCGAATCCCCGGTTCCGCGATAATCAGGAAACACAACGAGGTAACCCAAGTCGAGAAGAATCAAAATCATCTCCAGATACTTGTCCATGGAGTTTCCAACGCCAGGACCCCCGCAAAGGAAAAAGACCAACGGTCGCGACTTGATCAAATCAACATCGAACTGTTGCACTCCAGTCTTTTGTTTTTCGCAGTAGTGAACAAGATTGAAGCGGAGGCTGATCATGAACTGGGATTCACCGGTCTCCTCCTTTCCATAGAAGGGGCATTGGTATGTATACTGTATGATGTTCAGCTTGAATTTCCCTTCAAGACCTGACGCTTGCAAGGAGCCAGAAGACTGCTTGCAACCAATACGTGTTGCTTGACTCATGTTGAAATGTAATGATCGAGATCCATAAGTTGCAGTATATCTCCTTGCTCATCGTTGAGGATGCCGTCCGTTTTATGTTCGACAAAGCTTCCCGAATTCGACTCAAGGCGACTCCTGAACTCACTTGGATTTCGCTGGTATGGAAGAACGAATTCCAACAGATTCTTTGTGCTACTCATGCCGAAACAGCCTCTTGGAATGACTGTTGATCTGTCGATACAGCTACGTGATCACTTCCTAACAGTATTCTTTGTTTGCTAGCATTCTTAGGGTCCACCACTGGAATCCCATTCATGGTCATCTCATGCCGAGTCTGTACCAGTATGGTGCACTTTCCAATATGCTTCTGCGCTCTTTGTCCCACTGAACTTCAGGGTCGGATCATTTCCCCCGTCATTTCATCTACACTACCCCCAGGCTCAAGATCATACAGGGTGTTCAGTCCATGACTTGTATCTGGGATATCATTCTGTCAAAATGGATGACTTGGCTTTGCATATCCTCTCAGATGTTGTGCAATTGCAAGGGCGATTGTCCCTCTTCGTTATATTGGATCCCGTTCAAGCCTAGGCGCTATTTGCAGAAGGCCACACTCGAGAGGCTCACGTCTATTCATCATCGCCCTTGATTATATTTCATCCCATAATCATTGTCGCCTTCATATTGAATGAGGTTGCAGTTCTGTCTAGTGAGTCATTTCACACAGCCATTATCTTTTCTCCATTTATTACTGAGTACCATGTTGTTCTCTCAGGCCATCTGCATTGTCTCCTATTCCTGACCGAGCTACTGCTTCACGTTTCATCATTCTGCTCATATTAAATTGTTGCTTGCGTACTCACAATGAATGCAAAGGTGTTATGAAGTTCGCACTATGTACTCTCTGCATTCAGGTAATAGATGAATTCCTTGTCACTAGCGAATGCTGCTGATGCTTTGGTGCCTGTTGCAGTTGGGGAATGTGAGAGGGTGTAGATGAAACTGCTCTGGGAGCATTTAAGGTGATGCAAACCGCACCTAATAGGGAGTTGGACATTCGACATCCTGCTCTTGGTTAATGAATCACACATCAAGTCTTGGAGCTGCTTCATTGTACCCTGGAGACCGCATGTGTTGTTGGGCTTAACGTTGTCATCCATCAGTTACTTATTCATAATATACACCGAATCCCATGCCTCGGCTCAATACGAACTGGGTATTACGCTGTCAGTTTCCTGTCTGCAACTGACTTGCGGAGTTTCTAAGTTTGTGAGGCAGTACCAAAAACAGCCATAGTACTTCACCTTCTGATCCTGGGGTTTAGACTGCAGTTATGTCAACATATCATGGATCATAAACATGATGAGGTCTAATCCCAAGACTTGCTATTATTCATCTGTAATGTACACCTCCCGGATTGATCAAGGCAATACGTAGGCAGGTTATAGCGACGAAAAGGAAATCATCACCACACGTTCTACGACACGAACCTCATGATTCGAACAACTGCTCCGCGTGAGATTACAACATGCGGTAATGCTTTGGCGCATACGACTGACGGTTGGCTTACACCTACAGTGACTATATGCAATCATGAAATTTTACATATATGGGCACTTCTAAGGTTGACTTAGGGACTTAACAATCATTCCTGAACGTTCCCGCGAAAAAGAGAAGGCTGTAATTACTGCACGAGGATTACGAAATGATTTAAAAAAGTTTGGCTTAAACGAAAACGACTGTCATGATTGAGGTTGTCATGTAATTGACTACAAGCAATTTGTGCTGGAATTAGGTAGGCATGGCTGTCTTATATTGGATTCTTGTGCACAGCTGACTTCTCAGGATTCGTGACGTCCGATCAATGTAATAAGACGAAATTTGTCTGCAAAGCCTATTAGGCTTCCCTCGAAATAGCCATATCATGATGCATTTGAAGCTCGTTCGCTCGATTTTGGTATTCGAGTCCCCAACCGGCACCTCTAAAAGTCATAAGAAAAACTCCGCTACCATATGCACCAGCGCGCCTGCGCTTTTTAAAAATCCAATCAAACCGTTGCGCCCATCTCTCCATCATGATATCTTGTAATCCTATGTCACGCCCCTACTCTAGATACTGCCCGATGTGCAAGGTCCTGTAAGAGAGCGTACGTCCATGATACCCGTGCCAGCCGTCGTCGCGTGATATGGCCACGCAAGCCATTGATCCCACCTCTTTCCCAAGTAGCGATGAATGTGGTCTATCAGTCGGAATCCCGCATCTCGGATCACCCAGCACTGCATCCTGCCGTGCAGCAGAACACCATAATACGCTAGGAGGATGAGGGCTTCTGGCCGTCGCTATGCAAGTGTTAGAGGCCGGTCGAGCAAGTGAAGTGAAGGGTAGATGAGCGGGGTGGTTGATAACGTGCTATGACTCATGAATGACTGACCTGATCAAGAAGATCGACGAAACCTTCTGTACTTTGTATTAACCAGGTGAAGATCATGTAAGTACTATGTGGTGGTACCCTTAACGTATGTTCATAATTGAAGTACTTCTGCAAGTTGTCAAGCGACTGCTGGCATACTGCAATCGAAGAGGGACTGAGATCAGCTTGGTTGAGCATATCGCGTAGTCCTGCGCACTCGCCTCGCGATGGTAGATCTAATTTCGTCGGTTTCTCTTGCTCGAAGACCATTTCCCTAGCTTCAGTCTCTATGAGCGTATCCCACCACCCAAGAATAACCATATTCACGCCGCGTAAAAGCCTGATGCAGCCCGCGAGACGGTCTAGGAACAGGCCAAAGTCGTTTTCGACGGGATTGAAAATCTGCCAAAAAGCGTGCAATCCCAGGTGAAACGAGAAGATGAGCACCTCCATACAGTTGGACGAGTTGATCCTCGTTAGCATTTCCCGGTAGCCAGCGAGGGCTGAAGCTTGTAAGTTTGAGGCCATATTGCAGTAAAAAGTCGCCCTTTCTGGCCGCTTCGTGCTCATGTGACAAGCTGACAGAGCTATAACCTCGTCAAGCAGGAATTGTGCCTTGAAAAGCCGTGGGATGGCAAATGAGCGGTAGATACCCAATTGCGTCTCGTTTGGAGCGATCACGCTGCATGTCTCGGTGACGAAGAGATGAAACAGCTCGACGTGATCTGCGTTGACCAACGACGATGCGCCTGGCTCAGCATCGCCAGGCCTGCCGGGAGAGTGGTGACTTCCGATGCTGTTGGCTCTGGTCGTCGGAGCAGGCAGGCGATATTCACATTGCCGATTCGAAAAATTGCACTTATGGCAGATCGGGCGGGTTTCGTCGCACTTCAGATGTCTGCGCTTACATTCGACGCAGCCAGTGCGCGTCTTGGTGTGTGGTTTCCGACCCATGGCACAACCATCGGTACCAGAGGAAGATCTTCAACCCGCTCCGTAGGTAGCAATAGGTTGCCTCTCTGTATTTTACCTATCGAAGTACTTGTGGTCATCACCCCAGCTCGTACACGGAAAGTCACAATAGTTTATTCCTTGGAGGACTCCGAGTATGATAGCGCGTCGAAATGCAAGGGACGTGCATCTACCTAACCGCACAATACCTGGATGCTAGGCGGGGCGGCGGTGGGTTGATGCATTTTATGCATGCTCGCAATGGAGGCTCAGGAAACGGAAAGTCAGGTCTCAAATTCGGTCGACCTGAAGCTGAAAGATCGTTCATATGATGATGATGAGATACAGAGGAGTAGTTGAGTACGTTTGCAACCTTGGGTCTCACGTGTGTTCTTTACGGATTACTAATGACGCGGACAGAATGCTTAAGAGTCCTTCAGCGACTTTGCATAAAATCAAGGATAAGCAAGTATAATAAACTGTACTAAATATTAAATACTACTAGTATCTCCGATCCTCGGTTGCATAAATCGCAGCTTTTGTGTCACCGAAACACCGACTACTACCAGCATCTCATCACCATTGACTACTCGTGATTTCTACAGATGCTCGCATGGGGACAGACTCCGTCCGGCGCGGGCCATCGAAGCGTACGTTTTTTTGTCTTTGCGAGGATTCCTACATCTTGAGTTCTGATACACAATGTCTATTTTATTTCCCAGGAACTATGCATTGGAAGTTGAAACCCTGTGCTACAACTGTCCTACTGGCCGCGGATCTTGCGTCCATAGATTTTGAAGAGCCAAAGAATAGGAGCGAACGCGAGGGCAATAAACCCAAGAATGGTATTACCCCATCCCAGCCCTAGAGCATTATAGAGTCTTAATCCAAATAACGGCAGAAGCGCACCAAGCAAACTTCTGAGGACAGCATTGGCCGCGATGACACTTGCAGCGTGCTGCGTATACGCGTCGATGAGGTACGTCTGAACACAAGTCAGGACGGCAATCGTTCCGAATCCCACGAGAGCGTTTCCGACTTGAGGCACAATCCAGTGATATTTCATCTCCGCCGCCCACCCGTACAGAAAGAGACCAGCAGGAATTGCAAGTGTGGCCGGTACCGTAACAACTGCGTGCACCGAAATATTAGTCATATTCTCAAGACTCTCTCTGCCAGTAGCCGGTGAAAGAGGTACTCCAACATTCGAGTGAGGTATATAGGGTATTCATTGGCACATACCGAGTGGTAAACGATCTTCCGGATCAGAACTACCCTTCTCTGCAATCGCCTTCTTCACAACCCTATCACTGATCGGAGACACATATGCGAGACCAAGTAGCGTTCCAACCCCAGAGCCAAGGAACGCCAACCCAGCAGAAGACGCAGAGAATCCATACACTCCTTCGTACACGAACGTGAAGGTTGTGAAGAGGATGTAAGACAGACCGTACAAGATCGCGATATATATACTCATCAGCGTAACCGGCAGTGAGAATATAAGCAGCTTAACAGGTCGGATCATGGCATTCATCAGCCGCTGACTATTTGTCTCCCCATTGTCAAGTGCTGAGCGATAGGCATCATTCCCCGTACTCTTCCGAAGCTGCTGCGTTTTACGTGCGAGGAGGATCGGAGGATAGGACTCTCGGAAGACGATAAACGCAACTATAGTAATTGCGGCGGCCTATCCCACCAATGTTAGTCAGATCTGGCTCTCGGTCCAAGTCTTTGAGTGCAGCTTCAGAGAGAGCATTACATCGACTTGAACATATACCTCCGCATACCTCCACAACACAGCATTCAAACCAAGTCTCGAGCGAACTCACCAGAATAGTAATCAACCAAAACACCCATCTCCAACCCTTACTCTCAACCAGGAACCCCCCAACAATCGGTCCAATAATCGGGCCCAGCAGCGGACCCAGGGTATACGCAGAGATAGCTCTCGCCCTCTGTTCCCTTGGCATCATATCGGCAATACTCCCACCGCCAATCGTAACACTAGCCACGCCCGCGAATCCCGCCAGAAACCTAAACGCAACAAGCTGCCCAATACTCGACGCGACAGCGCAGGCAACTGTGAAAATCACAAACAGCACATTACACACGTGGTACACAGGAACCCGTCCGTACATCTCGCTGAGCGGCGCGAGGATTAAAGGCCCGACTGCGAATCCGAGCACGAAGACGGATACTACGAATGTGGCGAGGGTCACGGAGTGGTTGTTGAATTCTTCCTGTACTAACGGGACGCCTGGTGCGAAGGCTGCGGATGCTAGCGGTCTGTATATGCCATTACGTTAGCTTTGGGTCTCGTCATGATTTTGAGTGTCTGTTACAACGAAGAAGAAAAAGTGAGACTGAGACGTACGTGAGGAAGACGATGAATGACAACACCCCAATAGTACCCCATTTTCGAGTGGGAGACCAGTTCAACGGGTTCGCAGGGTCTTGCGACGCTGGATCTTCCCAGTCGACGAGGATCGGTGTTGAGTCGCCATGTTCTTGTTTCCTGTCGTTTTCATCAATGGCGTGTAGTTCTTTCGCCTCGTCATTTTTCGTGGCTTGCCCTTCAGACTGCTGATTTATGGCATTTTCCGACATCGCGTCTCTGTTTAGTAGAAGACCATTTGGTATGGCCCTAGGAGGAATTGGCGATCGCCGCGAGGTCTGCGTCTAGGAGGATTTGAAACGTCGTCAGGCTATTAGCATTTTTACAGTAGATGCAACAAAACACAAAAAAGCGAATCGACAGAAAAGATTCAGCAAATCCTCCAAATCACAGGATTTAGCTCATCCCGTCTTTGTCAACAATACTCCGCATTGTCGCATTCCCCGTGTGATAGGAGCTCGTCTTGCTCGTTTATTCTGTTCGTATCCCAGCTCGTTACGACGTTGAAGCATGGGGTAGCGACGCGACTTCAGGGATCTCGGCCGGGGGTTGTTGCCGATAACCTCACCAATTCACCTATCCCTGAAATTAGTGAAATTGCATCATCTCCAACCTCTGCCCTCCTAGGCAGGTATAGTTCGAACTGCCCGGAGCCGCAAGACGTCAACCAGCCAACTGATTATCGGCAACTTCGAACAACACCGTACGATACGGGCCACCAAGGGCTCGCTCACGCCGAATATGCACTACAATCTACTCTGATTAGTATAGTCAAGTTGCTATAGATGGCATCGCGAACGCAGACTTCTTCAAGCGACTTGATGTTTTGAGCAGTAACTTGATACCTGTTATGCCACCACTTTATCGTAGTTCCCCAAATACGTTCCCATATGCATTAGCACCCTTCATCAGCAAATCAAATGTTATGTACGTGCAACACAGTCAAGAAATACTACTTCATATTACAAATCCCGCGATGTCTACGAAACAGTAGTAGCAGGGAAGAACTCCTAAACACCAATCCCGAGGCGTCCCAGCGTGCCAGCGTGATAATGCGCCATTGTTTAATCTAACACCTAACCGTACTCCAATTCCAGTAAGATCAAGCTTTGAATCGAAATCTCGTGTCTTAACGGTTGAGAAAAGCCACTACTTCGCCATAACGTCAACGTACCGCCCTGCCTTGCGCGGCTTCTTTCCTCCTTTTCTTGGCCCAGCAGCGCCGATAAGATCGTCTATGCTACTAGCATTACTAAGGCTGGTAGCCGGGCGGCTGGGAGGTGCGCTCGGGGGACCGCCGATACTAGCATTGCTTTGACCCGAAACGGAGCGCGCCATTGGGGGCGCCGCAAAATTGGGCATGCCCAAGTTCTCATGCGACACAGTCTTACTAAGTCCCATGGGAGGTCTGGATGATGGCGCGCCAGCAATATTGATGGGGGGTGGCATAGAGGTAGGCGCAGAAGGCGGTGGTGTACTCATAGCACGAGGTGGTGGCGGCGTTGCGGTCTTAGCTGGAGTGTTATCGGCTCCTGCCTTCTTGTTGACCCACCGTTTAAGATCAGGATCATAGACAAAGCTACTTGCTTCACCCAGCTTGGCTTTGATAGCTTTCGGCGCAATATCGTTCGTCTCTTTCTTGGCCCCGAACCATCCGCTCAAGCCCCAGCCACTGCTCTTCTTGTTTAGCTTCTGTTCGCTGGCGCGTTTCGCTGACGTCTGTTAGCATGGCTATACTTTATTTGATATCAACAACACTCACCTTCTTCCTCCGCAACCTTGCGGAACATCTCCTCATTCTCTTTGTCTTTATCTGTCTTCGTCTTTTCTTTCGGCCGCAATCCAGGAATGTCGTCGTCATCATCATCCATAAAACTCTTCTTTTTGGGCTTGTTCTCTTCAGCATCGCCATCAGCCGGACCGGGCTCATAGGATGGCGGCTCAAAGCTAGATGGTTGGAATGATGGCGGATCATAACCACCTGAAGACATCTCTGGTTGAGTTGCTGGCGCATCAAAGCTGTTTGACGGCGGTTCATAGCCTCCGTGTGAAGGAGGCTGGTACCCGGCATTCGTGTGAGCCTCATGTTCTTGATGGTCTTGAGAACTCTCACCAGGGGGTTTCTGCTCAGCACCAAATGGTTGATAACCCCCGTAACCGTAGCTGGAAGCCTGTTCTGATATGAGGCTTGCTGCCGGGCCCTGAGAAGTAGGCATGTAGGGTGAGCCTACAGAGCTGGCGGGAGCCGTAGGCTGGTAAGGTGTATATAAGCCAGGTGAATAAGGGTTTAGACTTGCGCCCTGTGTATCGGAATCTCGACTGGGAAGATCCCGGGAACCACGCCGCGCTTCGCCTGACGGCCCATCCATTGAGGATCTTTGCGGCATGTATGCCCCAGAAGGTTCATATGGCGAGGACGACAATTGAGCACCACCGGGAGCATAAAGAGAAGGAACCTTGGTCGGAGGTGGCATAGCAGGACTACTGCCATACACCTCGAAGTTCGACACGGAAGGTGATCGACTAATGGACGGAGTTCCGCCCGCAATACGTGCGAACGGCCCGGCCTCGACTCCGCTCTCGCCGGGAGCTCCATTGCCGGTACCATTCTCGTCGTCTCCAGCGACGAATTTGTTAAATCGTGACCACATGCTGCTGGAGACTTGATCCGTCTTGAGATTGGGGATCCATGATGTGGATTTGTCGCCTGCAGCTAGCTTCAGCCTCTTCAGAAGATCATCGACAGCCGATTCAAGCGCCGGGTTGTAATAAGGCGACTTCTTGGTCTGGGCAGTGATAGCATTGTAGATGCCTTCACAATACTGCAATGCCTTATCTCTGAAACCATGTTCGGCAAGAACCATAGCGTGCTGCAGTTTATAGGCAGCCAAATGAGGGCAGCTCTGTCCTGCGCTCGTTCCACCGACAAGCGATAAGCCGAACTCATAAACTTCACTAAGTTGTAGAGCCTCAGTTTCCTTGGCGAACGAGTCGGCTTGGCGTCTATGATCAGCCCCAACAAGCACAAAGTTAGCGTTTGGGTCGTCGAGACCACCAAAGACTGCAAAAGTCTTAGCAAAAATGTAGCAAATGTGAGCTGCTTCGGCTCTGCCATATCCGGAAAGTAGATTCCCAAGGGAACGGAGAGCCTGTGCATCACCCTGCCTTCGGTTGCTAAGAACCATGCTCAAGGTCTCGCGCCACTTATCCAATCCAGCCAGAGTGTCTTCAGATGTGTTTGAAGCTGAGGTTGACATCAGCTGCATACCAGCCCGTGCATGCACGGGAACAAGCTCATCGACAGCCTCGTCGAAGTTGCCAGACAGCACACCGTAGAGAGCAGCAAGTGACTCGTTACCACGACTGACCTGATTTACCTCTTTCTTGATGAACTCTTGTGTGACCTGCCTGTAGAGTTCAGGGTTCTGCACAGAGCTTGAAATAAGGAGAGCATGACCCCAAAGTCGCTTATCTGCTGCGGCCCAAACGGCTTTCTCGCGATCGCCAAGAAGTAGCAGCTTTCGGATTGACTCGACAGCTGTGTGATCAACGGCATCTCCCTGCATAGGGCCGGCGGCGCCTGTCGTACCAGTCAGGTCCATGCCTATTGAAACAGCAGATGACGGCTCAGCATTGTCCACATCCAGTCCGGGGGTAATGACATCTCGAACCGCTTTTTCGACAGTGGGATTTCCCTCAAGCACGCCGTCATTCTCTACAAGCACTCTAAGAATCTTCCACAGTAGTACACGCTCGACAGCTCGTTTGTCATCATGCGGAACTTGTTGCTGGAATGAAATATTGGGCAATGTGCTTTCGAGGCCATCTATCCCAGCTGTAAGCCAAGCAAGCGTCTCCTTCTTTTTCGATTTGCCTTTCAATGGCCCCGGGAATTTGGCAAGACGCTCTTCCAAGGGCTCAATATCTTTCATGTACTTGATTTTGACCTCGCCTGGAGTGCGAGTGATCTGCGGAATATTGGAGCTGATCCCATAACGCGGCATGTCCTTAGGGAATGCCGAGACAAAAACGCCGCCAACTCCCCATGAGATGCAGGGGGCTCCACGCCATCGTTGCAGTGGATCCAACTCCCGGCCATCGGTAGGTGCAACCAAGTTGAGGGTTTGGGACATGCCACGTGCTCGAACAGTGCGAGTATTCATTGCGGCAGGGCCATGCGCTGAAGATGGTCGAGGAGCGGATTCAGGAGAAAGGGGACCACGGTTCCCGTAAACTGCTCCAGGAGATTGTGTCTGCGATCTAGGCGGTGGCACAAAACTTACCTCCTTCGGCGGCATGGTAACTGCTGGCTGTGGAGCGTAGTTGGAGAGAGAACGTTTTGGAGGAGAAAGTGGATTGGAAGGGGCAATACCCATGGGAGGTGGTGTATGCCGGGCCTTTGATGGAGAGTACTGCGAGCTTGGAGGAGGGGCAACTTGTGACTTTGTGGCCGCTCCAGGTGACGGGAGTTGCTCCTCCTCGACTTCTTGTGTTGGTGGAAGCGAGGGCACCCGCGTAAGGCGGTGCTCGTATTGTGAAGAACTGGATCTCAGTAATGGAGCTCCGTTATCAAAACCTGGACTTCCAAGCTTGGCTCCAGATTGCTCACTCGAAAATTCGAAGTGCGCGAGCGGACTTGATGTTCTCGGCTGATGGGCCAACATAGGTGGTGGTACAGCAGAATAGTTGCCACTAGATGATCGTGAAATCGGAGCGGGCGAATATCGATTGTTTGCTACAGGTACGGCTCCATTCGGCCCAGATGTGGGAGCTGGAGAATATCGACTATTGACAGAAGAAGGAGGTTGAGGTCTGGCAGGCGCCTCAGCTTGTAAGCCTGCATAGGGACTCACGCGTTCAGGTGCAACCAGTGCCACGCCGCCCGGAGCCAGCGCCGGGGACATTTGTGATGGAGCAAGTCCAGTTGGTGGCGCCTGTGGCCGTACTGGTGGAGCGCCTACTGGTGGTCCAGGTGGTTGTGCTTGAAGTTGGGCGTAAGGGTTCTGCTGGGGCGGTGCAGGAGTACTGCTTTGACGGGACGCAGGTCGAACCCTGGATGACATCGGCAGCTCTTCGAAGAAGCTAGACTTCTGTTTGAGTTGAGGAGTCGGCTTTTGTGCTGGGGCATGTTGGTTTGAATGACTTGAGTTGGGAGGCGAAAAGCTTGAGTTCGAGTCACTTGATGGAGGAGGTTGCGAATACATGCTATTTGTCCTCGGAGGACCAGCTGGTAAAGTGGGTGGGTTTGGTCGCATTTGTTGTGTGCTGGACCGCTTCATAGGTTTGACAACATCCATTGGTAGATCATAAGGCGACTGATACCCTCCTTTAGACTTGCCAACAAAGCTTTGAGCCTTGGGAAGCTCCGGTTTGGCAGGCACACCAAATCCCCTGCCGGTAGGAGCGGTATTGGACGAAGCATAGTATGGCCGCTGTTGTAATGCTCCATTCGAGATGCCCAGAGCTGGCGCAAATGGATGCGAGTTGGCGTATGGTGACTGTTGGGCAGAGCTCGGTGCATAACGGCCGTTCGTTATTGGCTGTGCAGGCTGGATTTGCGCAGGCATCACAGCATCCTCTTCTCCACCATCATCCAAAAACCCTTCGTCGTCACTTCCAAACACGTCTTCTGGGTTGAGCTCCTTGGACTGTGTATTGTCGTCGAGCAAGAATCCTTCCTCGTCATCGTCATCTGCAAACGCTGCCGCCCACTTGGCATCCACATCATTCGGCTCTCCTTTGGGAGCTCCTCCGTCATCGACAGCAATTTGTTTCTTTCCATTGGCCAAGTCTCGAGACGCCTCTTCCTCGATGGGACTAGGCGGTTCTGAGTCCGCCGCTTTTGCAATTGCCATGGTTGTGGATTTCCTCTGCAGAGCATGCTTCAATGACACGCCTTGGTGTGTGTCGGAGTCCGTATCAGAATCGTGTAGCTTCTGAGCAAAGAAATCATCCACATCATCACCATGGCCATCTTGTGAAAATAAGTCATTCGAGCTCGTAGGTACCTTTTCTTGGTGCGCTCGGGCATCCTCACCATGTTGCTGGGGAATGAGAGGCAATCCTTCCTCATACCGAGTGTCGGATGGATCCTGTTCCGTGCTGGCAAAATCACCACCAATGGACGGCCGGAAAGTATCCATTTCTCCCATTTGTTGCGACCCGAAAGAGCCCGACTGGGCGACCAGGTCTTCGTGCTCCTCTTCATGCTCTACTTCCTGCAAGATCTCTTCGGCCTGACTCGCAGGCGGTGGAGATGTGTATGTATCTGGTACTATGTTGTTCGCTTGGGGCACAACTGGGAATGAGTTGGTCCTCGCGATATCTGGCATAAAGCTGAAGGGGTTGGTGTCTGATCGTTGGAGATTCCACTCGCTGTCCTCGTCATCGTTGAAGGGCACATCGTGAGAGACGGTTCGGGCAAACGAAACGGTACTGGCGTGCTTGGCAGTATTTCCAGCAGGTGCAGCAGCCGCAACGACAGGAGCGGGCTCATCGTGTGGTATCTGCGGCTCTGATTGTTCCGTAACTGGCGGTACAGGAGTTGGATTGGAGAAATCCCAGGAATCAGGACCAGACTCTTCGTCATTTCCGAACTGGTCGAGGAACTCGGGGGCCTTGGCTGGCTCAGATAGTGAGGCACCGGCGGAGACTCCGTGGACTTCGGGAGAATCAAAATTTGGCTCTTCGAGGTCTTGATGGCTCGGCGCAATGGGTGACTGTGGTTCTCTACTGGATGATGGGGCGGGTTTGTTTCGTTCTGGTGAGTCAGGCATCATGGCCGGATGCCATGACGCGCTCGGGGTATCTGAAGCCATAGAACTGACGGATTAAATATATATCGGAAAGATTAAAGGATAATAGCAGCCTGTGTCGAGGCCGAAAAGATAAACAAGGTTGCGGCAATGTGGCCTATCGAGGTGTCACGGATTAGTACCACAGACATACTTGGATGAGACGTGGTGTGGTGAGGCCGCGCGCGAAACGGTTGCTGCCGGTAAAGCCGCAAGGATGACGAGAGCCTACTACAGCGACTACGGAAAGGGGTGCCGGGCGTGTCAAGCTCACCTATTTGTACAGTGAAGACGGAAAGAGTGGTAATGTGCAGATGGTAGTAGTACTGGCCATGCTTCAGACGTCGCGCGCGGAGGTGTGTGACGGTGCGGGGGAGCGGTTCAGGCGCTCGCGATGGGATGAAGCACGAGAGGAAACAGAGTTGAGGCAATGTTGGCCTGATGGGAGTCAGTCATGCAGGATGCTGCACGAAGATGGATTGATGACGGACAGGCGACGGGGATCCCAGCGCCGTGAGAAAATGCAGCGAATGCAGCGTGGCTTTCTGCGGATCCATCTCCCTGACCCTCGCTAGCTCGGGCAGAGGCTTGGGCTAGCTTTGCTCGGTTTACTAAGAAAAGCACACTATGGAAACCTGGAAGTACCTAGCCTCGATTGTCGCACTGAAATTGCGTTGAGATGGTACATTTCACTCACCCCAGCCAGAACCCAGAATCATGTCTGCCAATCTGTGCTTTGATTAGCCTCATTCACTCCCTGTCTTCTAGCACTAAAATTCTTCTGTGTTACGATGACATACTGTACATCCGTACTTGCGCAATTATTCCACGTCGAGTCTTCTCTTATTCACCTGGACTAAATACATGTATGCATAGGTATGCCAACTGCATGTGAATGCATAGCTAACAGGTACTGCAGTAAGCATGTATGGAATAGCTGTCCTCTTATATCCCATGTCGTCAGGTCCCAGTCAGGTTACAGGCATGTACCCACTGACCTACTGAATGAGATAGGTGAGATGTTGGAACTCCAAGGCAATGGGAATCAGTGTCACGGATCCAACCCAGGTTTTATGTCATACCTATGACAATTGCTACCAAACTCATGTAAACATCAACCCAGCTACACTAGGTCTCAGTTCTCATCTTTAATAAATGGCACTCCCTTGGGCCACCGTGCCAACAGCTTGCGTGCTTCAGACAACCGCTGCGAACTTGTCTCATAACACGCGGGAATACCTGACTGCGCCAACGAAGACCCGTCCCGCAACAGCTTTGCAATCGCCCTTGCGCACAGCAATACATTTGGCATCCCATGCCCAATAAAGCCTGCGCAGACGTATAATCCATCTTTCTCAGGCACGTTACCAACATGAGGTAAATCATCCGGCGTGTACTATCAACTATGTCAGCGTGTGGACATGTTAAAAATTATAACAACATGAAAGTCAGAAAGTGGGTAGGCAGCTTACACCCATAATGCCCGTCCAGACATTCGCAATCTTGGTCTCAGCATTCTCCCACCCCACAAAGTTCTTTCCAGCCCACTGCTCAAAGAAAGGTATAGCTGGCTCGATCAGAGTCGAATCATCAAAGTTCCTTTCCCAAAGCTCTCTCTTGTCTCGATAGCTACCGGCACCTCCCACGATGTAACTACCGTCAGGTCTCACACCCCAATAGCTATCAAATGAATTGGGACTCTGCGTGAGAACGGCAGAAGACGACTGAAATTTCGGTCCTGCAGACTTGGTGGCAACGACGCGAGCACACGTCCCACGACTCGGAAGAATCGCATCGATGTACTCTGCCAGAAGTCCGCTGGTATATCCATTAGTAGCGAACACAACGCGCTTCGCCTTGATACTCCCACGAGAGGTCTCCATGGTCCAGTACCCCTCGCTATCAGCCTTGTCTGAAACCGATCGAACCGGTGTATGAGTCTGAAGATTAACACCAGCAGCCACGGCGCCAGACAAGAGGTGCATGACCATTTTATACGGCCAGATGACGTGCGCATCAAAGTTGTAAGCGGCAATCGCACCTTTCACCCCAGTGATTTCTTCCGCGTCCTCGGGTCCATGGTACGTTACCTGTTCTAGGGCAGGGCTGCCCTTCTCATGCATACCATCCCACAGTGCCTTGACATCAGCAGCTTCTTTTTCGTCAACGATTGCAACTCCAGCGGTCAATGGCACGAGATCACAATCGATATTCTCGCTCTTGACGAGATTAACCAAGACTTCTTGGTTCGAGAGCTCGAATTGCGCTACCTCGTTTGCGATGTCGAGACCGTGCTTCTTCATTCGTGAGGCTGTGCCGTTGAAGATGTCTGGTCTCAGGTGACCTCCTATTTACTAATTATCAGCAAGTTGAGCCCTTTGTGAAGGTAGAGAAGATCAAAGAAAAGCTTTTCAACAATATGCGCGCGAGATTCATAGATGAAACGAACCATTTCTCCCCGTGGCACCAGAACAAGCCTCTCTAGCCTCCAATATAGTGATACTCGGCTTAGCCTCAGACTCGGGAAAGTCTTTCAGCAAGTAATAAGCAAGCGAGGCACCAGCAAAGCCCGCTCCGATTATGACAATGTCTTGTTTCTCGGGCAGCTCGGCTGTGCTCCGATGAGAGTCAAGCTCGTGAAGCTCAGTCCGCCAGAATGGCACAGTGGCATTTGGCACAGGAAATGGACCAGTCGTCATGGTGCGGGTTTGTTAAGCGAGATAAAACTGATAGATGGTTGTACCACGGTTAATATCCTTTTGATATGAGAGTAGGTAGTGTTGCAACTGCTACATGGAATAACCTGCGCTCCAGCTCTTCGTGTAACCTACATGAGTCCGCGCAGCATTATATATCTACATATCCATCAGCGCATACCGTCTTCGATAACAAGCCTCCCAATAACATGAGCCGCGCAATGAATGAGTCCAATCCTGATTATCTCACCAGGGTGCTGACTACCTTCCCGAAGCCGCCTCGGCTTCGGATTGGGTGGGGCTTCGCAATAGACGGTCCTGATCTTTTAGGCAGCAACCATTCATTCCAAGTGCGCACGTAAAGAGTCCAGGATAGATGATCAATCAGGATTAAGAGACGTGATCCAGATGATTGATCGCGTATGTGGTGATCCTTCGGTATACGTAAGAGACGCGAATGCATCCAAAAGTCACAGCACATCAGTCAGCCGTAGAAGCAGATAGCAACGAGTCGGAACTTGGTAGTTAAGGCTCTCGAAAAGCACAATATGGACATTGATTAATAGCTGCCTAAAGTCACGAATCCCTTGATCCGTTCTTCTGCATGAAAACTCTCCTAATGGCCTTTCGGAGTATGTATGACCTGCCAACCAACGCCATGCTCCCATCACCGATGATGTCCTTCTTGGGTATATCCGAACGCCGTAAACAATGAGAAAACAAAAGGCCGAAAGCGTATTACTACGTCCTCTGGCGTTTGTTGGGTCCACCGAACCCAAGACCCTCGCGGGATCTCTTCTTCTCCTGCTCCTCTCTCATAATACGCTCCGCTTCGCTCATCTTCTTTGGTTGCTCGAAGACCGATGACTTGCTCTTCGAGCCCGCCAGCACATTCTTCTTTGCGGCGGCGAAGACATTCTTGGTTTGCGGCTTTGCGGCTCCCATCTTCAGGCTAATGGGTGCAGCAGCTGGCTTTGCGGCTTCAGTTGTTGTGACCTCAGACTTTTGGGTCTCGCCCAAGATTTCGGGTTCTGTCGTAGTGGCCGCGGTAGCGTCCTGCGTTGATTTGGCATCTGTAGTCGGCACGGCAGGCTTTGTTCCAAAGGATAATTTGACTTTCTCGCCTTCTTGTCTTTGCAGTCCTCGGTCGATCGTTTCCTCAGCATCGTCGTCGTCTCTCTCGCCTGCATCTTTCTTCGCACGACGGATCTGCTCTCGTATCATGCGCTGTTCGCGCTCTTCGTCACCCTTGTCTTGCATCTCTTTCCTCTTCACAGCTTCTTTCCGGCGCAGAGCATCGGGCGAGTCATCAATCCAGGCAACATGTAGGCCCTTATCCGTCTCTTCTACTCTGCAAATGCCTTCTCGTCCCAGGTACTTCGCATACTCGGTAAGTGAAGGCCATTTCGTAGCGTTCATATGCACGTGCTCTTTGTTGGCGATGTAGTTCTGGTAGAAATGGTTGATGTGTACAGATTTCTCGCCGTGGGAGGTGCGCAAGAGCTGGAGGAAGTCTCGGGAGAACTGCTTGCTGAAGTCCTCGATATGTTTCTTTGGATCCTCGCCGACGAGGATCATCTGACGGACATGGCTTTCGCTCATCGTATGTTGCTTGAATCCGTTCTCGTCTCGCATTTGACGCTCACAGACCTGGCAAAAAAACCTCAGGCGCTGTAGCCCCTTCATCTTCATGCGCTTACTCAGGTCCTTGACGGACCCGGCTTCTGCTTTCGGCATCTTTGGCGATGGTGCAGCCGGTGCTACTGTGAATGCGCTACGGTGTGTGCTGCGTTGGGAGATGTGTAGAGTGTGATACGGGGATGGTGCTGTTGGAATTTGGAAGGGAATGCGCTTGTCCTCCCGCAGCTGGCCCTGTAGAATTCGACAAGAGCAGACAGGTCTAGGTACCAGCGCCGAAAAGGTATGTTCCCTATGATTGGTCACCTGGCTAGCGGTGGGGCCGATGCTGAGAACGGATTACATAATAATGCTACACCCCACCTCACAGGAGTTACAGACGCATGGTGTCCAGACTCCAGAGAGATAGCCCGATTGAATGCAATAGAGACGCACGTGCGCATTTACTTGACGTATTACCTTGCGGCCTCCCGGGGAAGAACTGACAAAGTAGCAAAAGACAAGAGATTGGGTGGTGGGAGGTGAGGTCCTCGGTGACCATGATATATGATTTTAACTAAGATTCGAAAAATTGTCGAAAGCGGGGATAGCTCAGTTGGGAGAGCGTCAGACTGAAGCACAACTTCTGTCATGAATCTGAAGGTCGTGTGTTCGATCCACACTCACCGCATCATCTTTTGCTTTTGCTTTTGCTTCATCTGCCTGGATTGACCGGGTATGGGTGAAGCTTTTTTTTGATGGCAGAATAGATCTAGGCACACTTTCAGTTGAAGTCGGAAAGAAGCAACTGCACAATCGTTTTATTCCGACTTCCCTCCTAGCTATACCTAAGCTAGGTATACTTTGCTATTTCTGTACAACAATGAGCAAATCAATACACAGCTCCTCCTGTGCGACATGTTACGGCAACAATTATGGGAGAGACACACTGATAGAGATCCTAACTTTCAGAAGAATACACACTTGAGGGAACGAACCCTAGTCCTGTCAAACGAGTTCTCTCGTTTCGTGTTTGTATAGGACGGATGAAGTCAGATTAGGTTGTAACAAAATGACGTTCTCAAGGCAACTACTGAATGAACATGCATTTAGACCCTCGTTTGATGAGATCTTATCAGCACTAGGTATTCCAATGAAGGTTTTGCACCCATTCGCGAAATCGCCCTACCAAAAGCCTTGAGATTACCAGAATCATCAAGTATTCTCCATGGCAAGATTCTCTCCGACGCATAGTTTACTCTGCGTCGCCTTGGTCATCGAGATAGCTCTAAGCCCCTTGAAATTCAAGAACAGTCGTGCTATCAAAGTCACTCGGCATCAGATGTGTTTCGCAAAAGAACATAGACGAGCCTCGAAGACTGATATCGGTAAATGAGGTGCCGCAGAACAGTTGAATGGTGAACGTTCTGTTTAGATGACATTGGCCAGTCGAGTGACCATTGATATCCACCATGACATATCCCCGATCCGCGTAGATTGCTGTCGATGATCACTCCGTTAGTGATATGCCTTACGGGGAGCCATCAAGCCTCTAGCTCTTGGAGTCAGATGGTCAGAGCTAGTAATTACTTACTTTGATGTCCCGGATTTGTCTTCCATGTGTTGAACTCGACTACATCTAGGGGATCTCGGTATAAAGGAGGGCCCTTATTTGTCTTCGGATCTGCCACCCTTCAATTTAGTAGTCAATCGATCACATGAGTAAGCACGTCCATCTCTTCGATCATTTTGTGAAGCAAAGTCAGATGAACACAACTTCGTCATACTCACCCACTCTCATGCCGTGTTTACTGCCACTAACGTCGTCCGCTATCTGGTGAATTGGATGATTGAAGATATCCCAATCATCACAACTCCATTGAGGCGGGTCCGATGTAAATGTGCCCCCTTCGTAGACATCGACGCCATCATCATCACTCACTCTCTGGTTCAGATACGTGAGCCAGAAATCGGCAGTGGCGAATGGCAGAAATGCTGCCACTAGAATAGCCTGGGGCAATTTCCAAAGCATAGTAATTGGCAGATTTCTGACCAGCTTAAGCACCGAAGTTGTAATCAAAAAGAATGTGAATCTTAAAAGCAATGAATATCTTACAAATGATTTATATATGAATTCGTCACTCTAGTCACAGCAAGCTGATACTTCTTGCCCTCACGGGCCAGCTCTTCATAGACCTCCGTGTCAGAATGTCTGCCATAAAGTCCGCCGTGATGTTGTATTTCTGGCAGATGCAGACGATACTTAATCATTGAGTGGTACAGACAGCACAGCATATCTATATTCATCTTGACTTTGGTGGTTTTTATGCCGCAGATAAAAATATGCCTCGGATTATCGGGTCATGTACGGTGATACTAGTCGACTGATTCAAATTCGCCTTTGATACAGATTCTCTACAGGTAACCTTGATGTCAGTGTCGTCTTTGACTGCCCTTTTCTGATATCAAACCCTGACTGTATCTCTTGATGTTACACCGAGATCTGAGCAGCAAGGAGGCAATTCACCGCTCTGTGTTACCGCTCTAACCTTAACCTAACATACGGTATACTTCAGACCAGATCTCAATTCATTACTGCCTGGCGACTAAGTATCTCCACAGCCTCGGGGTAAGCTCTAAACATCTTCATTCCCCATTCTTCTATATCAGGATACCCAATCGACCTCACTGGCCATATCCTGCTTTCCCAACACTCTTCGACCTTCTTCGCCTTCTTCAAGTCCGTTTCTCGTAGCCGCATTACTCGATCTCCACTTCCACATCTGCCCATACACAGTTTGATCACCTCGACCTTCAAGGATCTTCACAACTTCCCGTCCAAGAATAGGTAGAAACTTGAATCCATGCCCACTCCCCCCTGAGCATATAGCGACGTCCGGACGCCCCGGTACAAAGTCGACCACGAATGAATTATCGATACTATCTGTGTACCAACAGAGCTTCGTAGATGATATGCCTAACTCGGCGAGTTCTGGGAGATTTACCGATATATACTCTATATCCAAAATCAATAATCAGTTGATGAGATATCATCTCCATCACGTAAAGGAAGCAACGTACCTTTGATAGCATCCAGAGCCACAACTGGAATATTTACCTCCTTCTTTTCCGTGACATTAGCAGTCTTAGGCACCGATATCTTATTCCCCCACACATATTCATAGTTCGTCCACTTCGTCTTTCGATATCCAATTTTAATCACACCATTTTCATCGCGAGGGAAACTGTAAATATCTTTTCCCTCCTTCATACCCCAAGTCACCACCGGGAATTTCTCCGGCGAGAACCGATCCCATAGATCTGGCCGGTCTTTGGGAAGTTGAATGGTCGCTACAGAGCCGGCGGTTGTTTCTATGAGACCTGCGGCTTCGGGGAGAAGACCTGCCGTCCAACCACCTCCTGAACGGTAAGTCAGCATATATATTTGACGAGTGACTATTGGCAAAATTGGGTATTCCGCTTACCAGCAACAACGACCAAATCCGCCCGATAGCTCGTACCATCCGATGTGAGAACGTAGGGCTTATTATCAACAGTATCGCCTATCAAAGTAACTTTGCCCTTTACAGAACCAAAGACGAACTTGACGCCAGCCCGCTTAGCGAGATGCTGTGCCCACGCACAGCTCTTATACGCAGCCACGAAGCCTCCACTCGAGTCCAAGACCGCTTTATGGACACCAAACCTCTCCTGCCGATGACATACATCTAATTTGTGAGCCCAGCCCGTGTGCGCTGCTCTCTTTACATCTAAAACGCAAACATGTCAATATTTCTCTAACGAGAATATATCAGTCCACTTACCAAGTTCATCATCACACCTAAACTGAGTCTCCCTAACCCCCTCCCTCTCCATATTCCTAAGCGTCTCAATTTCAAACTCCGCCAACTCATCACCCGCACCCATCCTCAAAAATCCACAGTTATACCAAAGCTTCCTCTCACTTCTCAGCACCTCAGGTACCTCGTCAGCATCCGCATCCGCAACCTCCTGATTCCACTCCTCCCAAAGCTCAGCAGCCTGGGACGCAAGGCGTTGGTATTCAATCTCCCTCCCGTACGAGAACCGAATGATTTTATTAATGTCAGCAGACGCTGAGTCGATCCCCGCTGCAGGATCATAGCAGGTCGATTCTGTGTCCTGCATATCGAAGACGGTTACGGAGCGGTATCCCGATTTGGCCAGCCAGAGCGCGGTTGAGAGCCCGAAGACACCTGATCCTATTATCAGGATATCGGAGTCTTTGTTCAGTGCCATTTTGTCTGGCAGAACATTGGTAGTCGATATGGCAGCAGCGAGAAATTGGCAGTTACAAGAAAATGCGTGACTCTTGTGCTATGGACTATTCGTAAAGGTGTTGAAGAGCCGGCGTCACGTATTGCATTTCCCCACATTCTACTGCCACCAACCCCAAATCAAACGCCGACATCAGACAAACAGAAGCAACTCTCGAGTCTAAATCGTTACCATAAGTCAACATCGGAGACATCATTGAACTCTTATTTACCACTAATCCCACCAATCACCTACCAACCAACCACCAAAAAAGCATTCTGCCCCATGAGAACTACTCAACCCCCCTAAAATCAACAAAAAAGATAGATCCTGGTCAGTATAGGGCTTGAACCTATGGCCTTCGCAGTAATTCTCCAACATACTCGTATTGGATATGAATGTAATTGCGATGCTCTGCCAACTGAGCTAACCGACCTTTCTGTTTGTTGTGAGTGAGATGTAGTAATTTATGCTATGAAGCTGCAGACTTGGCGACGGATCATCCGCGGGACTTAGGTGTAGGTAAGCTCGATTCCCTTTTCTGCATATAGAATTGTCAGGGCACATAATCAGCTTCACGTATTCACGAGGAGAAGAAATACATTGTGTGTTTTGCCGCGGAATATACAGGACCACAAGAACCATACTTAACAGCCACCATGTACTTCTCTTCCCATGAACCCCTCCCAACCCATCACCAGCCTCTCTCTGCCTACTACACCCTATCCCTTACCACTACCCCCAAAATGCCCAGGATCATAATTCGAAGCATCCGTATCGCCCTTGGCGAGTTTCGACACGTAGTAACCCGTCTTAGGATTATCTGCATTCCGGCGTGCGTCTTCTCTATCGACTGGTTCTTCATTGCTCAGGGATCAGCACTCAACATTTCCAAGTTCGGAAAAACAACAAGAAAATACACAGGGACTTGACGATCCAATAGAATGTGGTTGTCTTTGATGCTGGTTTGTAAATAGACGGACGACATACGATTAGCCGGCGCCCGCGTCTTCTCGACGCCTTGCTGGTACTTTGCGTTTGCCTCCTCTGTTCCGGACGGCATTGCGACGACGTGATGTGCTCTTTGGTATATATGAGATGGAATATTGAGTAGACGTGTAACCTGATAACAAGTGAAGAGAGTCCCATATTGGCGAGATCGCGTTGATAATACGTAGTATATGATTCTGAAGACGTCATCGTGACGGACTCATCCATGACGCCCTCCAAAACCAACGTGTGAACCGATCGAGATTTGCAGTAGAATATCAATGCGTTGACCAGTCCCATAGTCATATTAATAAGACAGTGACGGAGGACAGAACGTGATAAATTTGCGAGGTCGAGTTGCGATATCGAGTCGCAGACCGTTATCATCAGTGCCAGGATCACTTGACGCCTGTATTGAATCAACACACCTTGAACCACAATATCTGAGCCCCGTGGAGTAAATTCTCCTAACTGACCGCTATGAATAAATACAAATGTCCGCTCCTAGGTTTAGAGTATGTTCGCAGGTCTACATAAATATGCATGTACAGCTTTTCAGGGTATCGCCCTCAACGAAAGACAAGTTGGAAAGCAAGTAGGCGGTGATCACTTCGCCCGGAAACGCCTTTTTATGCCCCGCCCCCTTTTAATGCTTTTGGCCGCCTTTTTCGACCTTCTCAAGTTTTTGGATCTCTATTCTAAAAACGTGAATAAGTTCGTGTGCAGAACATTCATAGCTCTCGTGGCATCGCGTGCGTCAATGACGCAAGAAATGTTGATCTCGCTAGCGCCTATTGAATAATATGTCAGTCAAACAGTTATATAATGATTTCTCAAGAACACTTACCTTGCGATATCATCTCAATGTTCACCTGGTGCTTTCCAAGGGTAGAGAACATGCGCCCAGCGACACCGATCATATTCTTCATCTCAGCACCAACGAGACTCAAGATGGCCATGTCAACCAATATGCTGACATCGCCACACTCCTCCAGCTCTTTCTTAGCCTTTTCGAAGTGGTGGATAGAGGAGCTGATTTGGTGGATGGCCATCGAGACATGAACCTCGGATGTCGAGATAAGATCGACAGAGATCCTATGATTATTCAAGATTGAAAACACTTTGGCGAAGAACCCATGGCTAATCGATCGTTTGTTCGAACGCACGTTAATAACCGTGATATTATCCTTGATTGTAACGGCAGTGGGTCGCTTCGGAGTCTTTCTCAATGATGCGTCCGACGGTCGAGATCTCTTGATTTGTTGTCCAGCAGATTGTACCGGGTCAGGGACAACGATGGTACCGTTTCCGCGGGGATTCTTCACGTTCTTGATGCGGATCGGTATCGGGGGATGTGCCTTGATGACTTGGTCCATGGTCAGATGGTGAATAACCTCAGAGCCATAGAATGTGAGTTCGGCGGCTTCGGACGGCGTGACGGAGCTCAATAGTCGTGCGGTCGGGACCTTGGTCGGGTCGGCTGTAAAGATACCGTCCACCTCTTTCCACACTTGCAATTCTGCGGCCTTCATTCCGACCGCAGCTAATGCGGCGCAAAGATCAGTGTACCCTCGACCAATTTCTCCATTGATCAAGCTCCCGGGCACGTTTCCAAAGAACCCCGTTATGACGGGTACCCGATCACCACAAACTTCTATTCTCTTGCGAAAGACGGCAGCCGCGTCGGTGAAGAAGGCTGGAGTGAGTCTCTCAGAGCTGTCGTAGTGCAAAATGTCGGAAAGATCGACATATTCGGCGTCTACATTCTATGTCCTTCGTTAGAACATATTGATGAACACTTGCTGGAAGTGCAACTTACGTGCTCTTTCAACATAGCTGCCATGAAACGGCAACTCAGTTTCTCGCCGAAGCTAACAACCCTGTCTTTCGACCTAGCGTTGACTTCGAGGTTAAACCGTTTCGCGGCGAGGATGTATTCTACCAGTTCGTTGCAGTCCTCTTGTATGCCCTCGGAGGTCTCTTTCTGCAAGTCAGGGTTTGCAATAAAGGTTTCGACGGCAAGGACATGGTCGCTGCTGATATCGCTGATCGTCGCCTTGGCTTCTTCGATGAGTTCGGTTTGACTCAGCGCATTGCTGGTAGCTGCGGAAATGTCGCGGAGCTTCTTGAAGATTTCGAGTAATCTACGAGTATTGGTTAGCTCGAAGTCCCATTGCGTGGCCAGTTCGTCAGTCTCAGTTGCAGACACTCACCGACTCGTAGTACCGCTCGCCTTCTTCCCCGTGCTTCTTGCAGAGCAGACAACCACAATCTTGTTTGAAACTAAGCTCTCACTTTGTCACAGGCGTCAGTACAGATTTGTTGAAAGCTGTAGGGAGAGCCAAAGGCTCGGTGTTTGGTCGTACCGCACAATGTCGCGGGCAATCTGTTTGCAAAATCGGACACGATTAGCTGCGTTCTACTAGCAGAGGGGTGTTCAGGCTGGAAACCAACATTGTCAGGGAACTTGCCCACGCTCGTGCCGCCAAACTTTTGCACGATCCAGCCTCCAGGACTAGTATTGCTCAGCAGCGCCGTGCCGTTTGTGGCCATGGTCAATGGGCAAAGTTTCAAAATTCAATGTTTTCTTTTTTGGCGCACGAGGCCGGGGTATGCTGCAGCGGTAAGGAATGGAGGGCCACTACTTGGCTCTAATGAGAGTTAACGACGAACAGAAAGAACGTTTCGAAGTGCGATTAGCAGCGCAATTCAAGCAGACAGCGAGATGTGGTCGTATAGACTGTATGTATGGTATGGAGATGCTAGCCCTGATTCCTCGCGACCGTCCCTCAGTCTATATCCAATATTTTCTGCCCCGAATCGCGGAGCTGTTCTAGACGAGCCGAGTCATAGGCAAAGAAAAGTGTCGAGGTGCTCTAGCTTGCCGTCATAGTGGGGTAAACCAGGTATGCCTGCCCGCGGGGGAGCATCCCTGACAGTCGCAACATCCAAAGTCACCAGCCACCTGCAGCTTTTTCATAACTGGCAAAGGGCTTTGGTTCCGGCTTGCCCGACGACCGGTTTGTGGGACTTGAAGTTCTATCACCCTCCTACAGCTTACAACAGGTTCAATATAAACAGGTTCAATATACCTCTCAATCCGGTAGCTTATCAAGTATCGCTCTAAATTAACGCACATAGCCATCAATCTCTTGTTCTACTTGCCTAATGGAATTTCACCTGTTTCGTTATGATATCACGCCATCAGTGTACCAGAATTCACTTGAAGCATCTAAAAGCGTTAAGGTCATAGTCATTTCAAAAGCATGGTGACGCATTGTTGTAACACACAACACCTCCCTTTAGTAGGAGAAACATAGTTGTAAGAGCTGACTAGGTAGGTAATCATACAATCGAGCTCCAACGAAGGTCTGAGTAACTCTTAGCATGAGTCACCAATATGACTGGTGAAGTTGAGGATGTTTCGCACGTTATGCGGATACGACATATTCCAAGTTGATCCACCGTACTCGTATAGCTGGATCCGAATTGCTATAACACCACCAGCGATACATACTATGAAGGATGCTTTCATAACGAAAAATCACCATACCTCTATGCTTCAGTTTGTTGATGTCTTTATTCTTCGCTCTAAGTGTTTAAGGGTTGATCTTATGACACCGTTACAATCTATGCAATGTCATTAACAATCTAACCTAGGTCAGTGATACTGTGAATCATACCTTTATGATACGACAGTGAACTGTTACACCTATAATTGTTAACAATTCTGCTAATCAGCCGAGCCAGCCATTATCGATTCAAGTTGAAGCCTTAACAGCGAATCTTACCTGCAGTTCGACGGGGATCACTAGATGTAGTTCATTATCTATCCAAAGGCCTCATAGAACGTGTATCCAGAGATTATTCAAATGCGGCGATGCAACGTCAAATCGTAAAGGCATAGGGTATCAAAATATTCTTCTATATGTTCAGTGGCCGAAGTGTGCTACCCCTACGGCCTGACATCGATGCGGACATCCACGTTTCACAATTATATGCAAACATGAGCCAATAACAAAGAATTTCCAGGTCAGCTTCATCTTGTAAATCATTGAGTCACTTTGAATCCATAAGCACTTAGTGTGAGTGTGTGTTTAATGTCATGCACATTCACATCCTTTGATAGCCATCCCCTGTAGTAGTCAGTAATTGTTAGCAACAAAGCATAACATATCACAGCCAACATCTTTGCAGCTACAACTTGAGGCCATGTTCACCATGATCAGTGCAAACACATCAGAAATGACTTATTTCTCTCCGAACTGGGTATCAACAAATGTTCCGCAATCTCTCAACGCCTTTGAGTCCATCAGCAACCTCCCAGGTCGCTTCATCGTATGGATCCATGTCTCGTGCCTAGCAACTCAGCAAAGCAGATTGCTCAGGCTTAGCATGGTCCACGGCATACGTCCACGGCATACCAAGCCGTATTTTTCTTCCCAAGCCTCTCCCGCTCCCGCTCCATTCTTCACATAATCCAACAAGAAAGGTTTCTCCGACCATTTGCTTGCCCAAGTTTCAATTATTACACAAAGGCAAGTCTATCCAGCCCGCTGCTGAGATCGACTCCTTTCTATTATTTCTTATCGTGCTCGATTTCGTCGTCAGGTTCGTATCGTACCGTCGTTCACCTTTCGTTCGCCGTGTTCCCAAGCCAGATCGCCAAGGCCAGAAACAGAAATTGCAGTTGAACAGAGAACACCGCCGATCCCTCTAGATGCTCATCACCAAACGCCTGAATCATCAAAGTGGTATAGTATAGACAAGTGGGTTCGGGACGGGGAATCTTCGCTGATGTCCCCGTTGCCGTTGAAAGAAAGGAAGGTGGTGAAATGCAAATGATGTGACGTCGTAGCAAATGCCGCTTCAGGGGAAATCTGGACTCAGACTGTAAGGCGGTAGACCGTGAGCCTGGTTGTCCTCATAATCCATCTTGCTGTCCATAGGGTCGTCCATGGGACAGTCGTCGGCTTCAGGGGTCCTAATCCCAATTCCACTGTCGTCTGGATTGATGGGACCGAGGGAGTCGTGCCCAGAAGGGAATGGAGCGCGATCCGGCTGCGCTTGGGGAATCGCTACATGTGACGTGTTCACGTCCGTACTGCTGGTCTGAGGTCGAGAACCTAGGTGCATGACGCCCTCGCCTTCAGTGTTGGCTGAACCAGGACGCTTCATACTCTCGTCAAAATGGATTGATGACGGACTTTGCATGAAGCCGCCCTGCTCCGCCAGAAATGCAACCATTTCATCGAGCCAGCACTTTGTCACCCACCAGGACCCGAAGGTCTTTCCAGTACCAATGGTGATGTCTCTTATGACAGCAGTACCGATCCTCTCCACGAAACAAACGATGTCGGCCGCTGATGCGTATGGAAAGCGGCCGGGGAGTGAGCGAAGGAACTGCACCCACCCTTCCAACAATGAGCTTCCAGAACGCGACTCCTCAACTGGCTCCTTGCCTTTTCGTTGGATGACATCCCCATAGAGCGTCCGTTGCTCTTGGTCCCATTCAATGTCGATCGGGTTCAGCAAGTGACGCATCTCCAAGAGCAAGATCTGGACAACTTCATCCATACCCTTGGCAGGTACATATTCAGCAACCTTGCGAATTCGTACCATGGTGATCCATTCCAAATACATCTGATCGCGATTATGAGAATTGGCCAACAGATTGGCCGCTGCGTGCGCGGTCAAGTTAACCCGAAGGGCACGATCAAGAAGAGCAGCGAAGATAGCAGCAGGGGCCTCTTTAGCCTGAACCACGTGCTTAGGTTGGCTTTGACAAGAATCGCGCACGTGAATTACCAGACGTTCCGAGATATTCCGCAAGGTAGTGAGGACTGGTACCGGCACAACTTGCAAGACGAGTGTGCTGATGATACGCATCATCGTCTGGTATATGACAAAATCGCACTGCTCAATCCAGAGCGCGAGGCTCGGATTTGCGAATAATTTTTGAACAGGCATAGTCAGGGTGCCCTGAAAAGCAGTATAGAGATGGAAGAACGTCTTTTCCTTACAAAAGCGGATACATTCGACCAGAGAAGTGCCATGAGACTGGTATAACGATGCTAAGGAATGTGCTGCATCGAGATCGGTTCCGGCCGGTAAGAATGGGTCAATCCTAGGCAGAGGCAATCGCTTGTCTGGATCAAAAGCATAATCGCTATCTCTCGGGAATGATAGGCGAAGCACAGTCTTACGGGTAGATGACTCTAGCTCATCAAGGCTCTCAACGTTTGGTTGATGGTAAAGACCAAACACCCTACCGTCTGTGACGACCGGTGGCGCTGCCGACGGGAAAGACTCTGAGTGATATAGCGCAGGCGATGGTAGAGCTGGCTGTGAATGGTTTACAGCTGCCGGCTGCGAGTGGCTTCTGGCCAAGGAAACATCGAGCTGTGGCGATTCCCGAATGGGGAGCGCTGGTTGTTGGATCAGGGGTTCCTTCAACTCAGGCTGATCATCCATCAATGTGAAGTTAACATAGTGATACTTTGACTCGCCTCGGACTCCCAATCGACGTGTTCTCAGGCCGGGGAAAAGCACGCGGACTAACTTCCCAAAAGATGCGGGATTCAAGACTGTTATTCTCTCCGTAGCACATCTCGATGCGTAATTGGCGTAAACGCGTCCTCTGGGAACAGATCCTTTGCCCTTGTTACAGACTTGGTTGACCCTCCAGAATGTTAGAAAGCAATGAAAATTCACAGACATGAACAACTCACCATAGCATGGCAAACACCTGGCGAGTGCGCTCTGAATTGGGACCACGCTCGTTGCCATGCAGTTCTCTGGCCACCTCCTCAAGACGACGGTGTTTGCTACTTTGAAACAGCTGACGCATTTCGAGCTCGTTGTTGGCGCTTGTGCGACTCGAGCCTGGCTTCTGACCAGCGGGAGCGGGCGCAAGCTGATCGGCCTCGTCAGCGTCTTCGCGGTCCATGATCTGACTATCGGAGTCGGTGATGAAGCTCGCGTTGGTGTTGAAGCTGTCCGCGGGCATGCCATGGTGCATCATAGGCGGCTGGGAAAAGGACATGGAGGACGACACGGCGGGATGCATGCTGGTGTCCATGGGAAAGGATTGGGGCGTGGGGATGTGGGAGGGAGCCCGCAGCATCATGTCTTCGTTCGCTAAGGGCGAGGCCGTCCTCTGAGCTCCTCCACCCATGGTCTGCTGGTGGCGCATGGACATCATGGACCCGTGATGCTCGCTGGCGGTGGGATTCCACTCCTGGGGGAAGCTGCCATGCTGGTGAGGCACGGAGAAGGCGTGCTCGGGGTTGTGTTGGTTGTGTTGTGGGTTGACGCTGTGTATCGACGATGTGGAAGCATGTGACGAGACTCGGGTTTGCTGTTGTTGGTTCGGTTGCGTCGGTTGTAGCGGTTGCAAACCCGAGACACCATTGGTGTCAGGGGGTATAGGGGCTGGTACGAGGTTAGATGGCTGATGACTATGGATGTGATCAAGAAGCGGGTGATTGTAATGGTGATTGTAGGGGTGATTGAGTTCTAATGCGGGGATATGGTGTTGTAATGGAGGCGTTGCTGGCGAAGGAAACGCAGGATATTGCACAGGCAGGGCGGGAAATTGCCCCATCCCACAACTCAGAGGACGCATCTTGAGCGTCGATGCACTGTTCCCTCGCTGCTTTCCAGCATGCCGCCAGGTCATGATCTGGACTACGAGGTGGCAAACGAGCGACACTCAAGGTAGCAACCTCTTGAGTTTGCCTGCAGACAAGCAGAAGAAAAGGTGGTGATGCTGGTAGCGGCAACGCGAATATTGGGGCATATCGGGTAATGCCTGTGCAGGATCTGCGCAAGAGAAAGGAAAAGGTCTCAGATATCATCAAATGTCACTCACTCATGCCCATGGTCGTGGTAGTATAGTTGCGCGGCTTCTCTGCGCCGGCAAAGGTCGTGGGCGGACAGCGTTGTTTACGTTCAGAATAAACAAGCGGCAAGCGCTGCGCGATAGAGTTGTGCGAGGGCGCAGGCAGGAACCAGGTCTGTTATATCGAAAACCAGACGACAAGGAAAGAGGCACTGCAAAGGGTTAGTAGATGCATCCGAGATGCCGGCTGTGGTGTTTGAGGCCGGAAGCGCGGAGCAGCGACGATGGCTGAGGAAGTCAGTCAAAACAGATGGCGTTCAAAAATGAAGATCTGGATTGGGGCGGGCACCTGCTAATGACAACAAGCAACCGTCCAACGGGGCAACGGCCTGGGCCCTGGGGGATTGGATTGTGCCCGCAGCCCAGCTACCAGTTGGGGGGTTGGTATGCCGGGTAGGTAGCCACCGTGGGAGAAAAGAGGGGTGCGGGCACATCCATGTCCCATCGCCTCTGCCGCATCACAACCCGCATCGCAATGCATCGCGGCGCAACGCGTTCCTCGTCCACAACAACACCATTCTATTCGCCATTGTTATTGTCGTCGAACCAGCCCCTCCACAATACATCATCTGCGCTCGCCTTGACAAACGGCCGATATGTATTCTTCATGATAACGCGTGCATGCAGATTCACTAAAGCGTTCAACCTCTTGACCGCCGTGATGCAGCATGCACGTCTTGTATTTTTTATTGCTTGAATGATGGATAGACTGTTCGTGATTAAAGTTGAATACCACTTTATAGATTTATTGTCAAGCTTAACAATCGACTACTTCATCCTCAAATGCAATGGTAAACTTGGAAGTCAAGTGGTGCGCGTAATCACCAAATACATGACTTAAGATTCCTGCCTGGCTGTTTGCACAGGATGACTTATCAAGACTGCTGCGCTCATTCTGACTGGCTGACTGGCTGAGTGACAAACACGACACTCCAGATATTGAGAATTCCATACAAATCATACGTGGAATTTGTCCAATACTCATTCTCTTCAATGATGAACAGGCGTCTTAGTCCTTCAGAATCTCTGTCGTGTCTGCTACCGGAACAATGTTGACATCACCGTCTCGCGTTGACACTATCCGTAGTTTTTGCTTGTAAGACGGTAATGTACCTGATTTAAGACCATCACCGACTTCAGGTGCACTCTCATGGATTCACATCATACGACAAACCGCATGTTGACATAAAGCTTATGAGACGCAACTCGAACACTTCTTAGCGGTCTCCAAACCATGGCATTCACATTATGATTTACAATGTGAAGAGTTAAGCCAAGGCCGAGTTGCATATTTGAAGGAACACAAATCCCACAATACTCTTGAATATGGGTTACAAGTAGGTACTCACTAAGACCGTCATATAGATTGGTTCCTCTTCCACATAATTCCATGTCACCCCTCGGCTAACAAAGCATTCTTTGAGGCTTTCTTTGCTGATTTCATGTGTAGGTTGGCCGAGGAATGTGCAATAGGTCCATGCCAGTGCCAGAATATATGCATATCTAATAATATGTCAAGGCAATTGTGGAGTTTGAACGCGAATTGAAGGCATCGCTACGTGTGCTGGAAGCTCGTGACTCCTGGTGACTGGAGAATGTGTTGTATGGTCGTGTGACTCCAGCATTTGGCTCTTGCATCTTGGGACAGGCACATCTGTCCAGTTCATTCACTTTCATGAGTCAGTAGCATTCAGTCAAGCGAAATCACTTAGGTATCAAATGCTCAGTGTAGTAGGAGACAGAGCCACCGGTTGCCAGAGAGTAGGAAGCTCCTTGAAGCTGTAACTCTGCTGTAGATCCAGGGACTCCGGTAACAAATTCGTATTTCGAGTTCGATTCCCAGGTATCTTACTACGTAGGAATATGTCCAGCTCTTTCCAGATAGCCAACTGAAAACTGATCGCAGCTTGAACGCAGTTTTAGATGGACAAACGACAACCTACCCAGCGACATTGACTGCCATCAACCACCAGCACTACGTAAAGCAGAATGTGCCCAGAGAGCAGATCATGTTGCAGATGCACTGGCAAGTAAGAGAGCCATTGACAATCTCGACAATGGCAGGAAGGAGGCTCTCGGCACGGATGTCTTGGCCGCCCGGGCTTGGGATGGCTGGTTGCTGCTGGATTGCTGCAGCAGGGTTATTAAAGAGGGTCCGTCGTGTTTCGTCACCCGGATCTGCCGTCATCGCCTGTTGCTCCTATCGTAATGCAAGCCTAGGATGAGGTAGGCCTGGTCTGACCGGTTCCCCCTCCGTCATCCTCTGGACCTCCCCTCCAAAGAGTCCAAGCTGACTATCCCCTCCTCTCCTCCCACAATCTCCCATTCCAAACATTTCCCACCGCCGATAATCACATTTCAACGGGCATTCCCATTCTATATACCCCGATATTCGCCTCCTGCTGAAACTCTTGCACATAACAAAACTCAGTTCGACCCTACAGTAGGTCTCCCCTTCTACTTGCACCGCGCTTGTCTGCGCTTAGCCCGCTCGCTCCGAGCAGCAAGGTGGCTGGGAAGTGTCCTTTGCTAATCCCAATACTCTAGGTACCGCAACCCGGCCTCCATTCTTGACGAAACTTATATACATTCCTGTCTGTTTTTATCTTTTTCACAGTCGCAAAGATGTCGGCCCAAGATAAAGTCCAACACTACGTCACTCAGCTCGACAAGGAGGTATGTGCTCCAAATGCCTCGCCTATCTGCATGCCAAAAGGCACATACAGTAGCCAGATGCCTTCATCACGTACTAACCCGGGAATGAGCACAGCTGGGCAAGTATCCCGCCCTCAACAACCTCGAGAAGCAGACCTCGGTGCCCAAGGTTTACGGTGTCATTGGTCTTGTGACCCTCTACTTCTTTTTCATCGTCTTCAATCTTGGTGGCCAGCTCTTGACCAATTTCGCTGGTTTCATCATCCCTGGTTATTACTCCCTGAGCGCTTTATTCAGCTCTTCCAAAGTAGATGACACCCAGTGGCTGACCGTACGTTACCCGTTCCGATCTCACATGCAAATCGAGGACAGTGTATTGACTCTATTCTCAGTACTGGGTCGTATTTGCTCTTTTCACGTAAGCATCCTCCATTGAGCCCACCTCACGTGGACATTCACTAACATTCATGTTCGCAGTGTAATGGAGAGCGCTCTTAACGTTGTCTACTGGTTCCCCTTCTACTACACATTCAAGTTTGTGTTCCTACTGTGGCTGTCGCTCCCTGTCTTCTCGTACGTTAAGGTCCCATCAAGCTGTTGCACGTGACTCCCATCGCTCACAATTTCGCAGCGGTGCCCAGCTCATCTTCAGATCATTCTTGACTCCCATGCTTGGACGCTACTTCTCCGAGTCTGGATCGACTGCTGCCAACCTCCGTGCCAAGGCCGACTCCTACGGCAAGGGCCAGTAAATAGGCAGCCGCTCCCAGAAGACGATGCCAGCTCCGAGTAGATATAAGATCTGAATACATGGTCTAGAATTCGAGTCGGATAGACAATTGCTAGAAAAGCCACGTCGTCAGGGCCGCATGATTATAATGAGCTATGGATACCCAGCAGCAGGCGCAAACATCTTTGAAGGTATGATAACGTGTCAAACAAACGACAAATCACAGAAGGGATGTCTTCTTGGAGCCAGCTGCTCTCTAGAACGAAAAGGTACGGGGGTTCTCATGAACGGAATTCTGTGAATGAGAGTGGAGTATTGTATACTATGGGACGGGGCAGGAATATGACCAACATTCCTGGAATTCCGCCCACTCATCAATACCACATTTTGTTTCGAACCACTCAATTTTCCAAGGCTTGGAATGCTCTCGTGACTGAAATGTGATCATTGATGCGATTTCATGTGGCAGTGCCTACCAACATGTTATTTGCGGCAGTAGCAACAAGTTGTCACGTGCTAACCGCACATAATAGTATTAAATGAGTGCATACCATATGTACCTAGTCTCACCATTGATGATTTTACCGTGCTTACGATAGGAGTCACAGCGAAAGTGTACGCTTGGCATTCTGCTACGAACCAAGTGATATGTACGGACGACTTGATGATACAGAGCCAGACAACGACCAGGTATCCGATCAACACACAATTAGGAACAGTGCCTGTTTTGTCGGATGGTGACTTTGCACTTTCTATCATATCAAGTCAGCACTTTCGGCCCTTCTGCTTGATTGACAAATTGTATGCAGGCCTTGACATTGCTCAGACGCGTGCCTATCCTCCACAGACTCAACCACGGGCAGTTCGGTGTGTGCATCCTTCGGCTGGGAAGGCATCTCACCACGTCAACCTGGCTGAGTTTGGATTACCATATTTGGGCTCATCAGTGCAGATGAATGATACAGTGTAGTATGAAACAGCAGATGGCTTACCTTGTGAGAGTCGCAGAGAATAAACATCAATGGCATGGTGGATTGTCCAGATCTTACTTCAGGTCATCGCCGCATCATGGGAAGCCAGCAGTTAAGGGCCCTCGTGACAATGGTTTTAAGCAAGGGATTCGAGTGGAAAGTCTATCTCGACACACACATCGGAGTCGCCAGCAGCGTAGAGAGGGTACCGTGTTACGGGTGGGCAGGCTGGCGATGATTTGAGTTGGTGGTCTTGCAAATGTTAAAGAAGAGAAAGAAAAAAATTCGGCGGCACGAAAACGGTGTTAAAAGGGATGCAATGACGTGCCCCCGGTTTTCTGGCCTGTCTCGGTGTAGCGTTGCCCACCGCCCGCTAGAAGGAAATCAGGCTGAAGAAGTTTGGGACCGCAAGCAGCCGAGCCAGAGCTAAGCTACAGCGAGTGTCTCACTGAAGACAGACCGCTAGGCTCCCGTCTAATGGGGGACCTGTAAGTGCCTGATTCAGACCCCAATTATGTGTGCCCAGCGGGTGTCCGGTGTTGTGAGGGGCTTTGCTGGAGAGCTTGCCGGAAAGAGCTCAGTGGGAGGGTGGGAGAGAGAGACCTGCTCGCCTGTGTCGCCGGGCAGCGTAGCGGTGCGTATGGGTTACTTAGGCACGGTAATTGAGAACTCCACCCCAGTGACAGCGCCTTTCGGTTTTGGTCGGAAAAACACCTGCCTTACAAGCTCGATCCCTTCCACTTTATTGTTCCTCGCCGACTCGGTATCCAAGCCAGCACAACTGAATTTTCACCACCACCGCAACCATTACCACAAACAACATTGCCACCTGCCTACCCAGACCCAGCAATCTACGAGCAATCTACCTCTATCCTTCCCGACCTGCCTCGCCTGCCTCGCCGCTACCTTCGACTTCGACTTGCCCACAACATCGACCTCTCTCAGCTGTCACCACACACTCAACCCACTCGTCCCATCCCGGCGCCGTCGCCGCTCCCGTGTTTCACCTCCATCTGTTACACACGCCCAATTCCGCCCGTCTCGAATAGCATCACTGCTCAAACAACCCACCATTTGCTGTATCTTTAATTGTCGGAATACGCTCCTCGCCGCATACGATCGTCAGACGGCGATATAAGACACGAATTTCGAGTACTGTTTGTCTAGAGCCCCTGTCTTATTCGACCGCCATTCACCGTATCAACCTCATCTCGATTCCAACTCGCCGGGGCTTGCCCAACTCCCATCTTCTCCCACGCTGCTGGCATACGGACCACAAGTATCGATCGCCCTGCCGTCATGGATAGACAAGAATCAATATGGTCTCGTCGTACCAAGTATGTCTCATGTTCTCCACTCGTGTATATGCATAAACAACCCTGAGGGTATGCAATGTTGACAAACGGAACAGCACTAGCAGTGGTAATCTCTCACTGGGCACCTCCTCGGCCTCGACCGACAATACCACCCCCCGAGACTTCTCCAGCTTATCCCGCAGAAATGGCGGTACCTCCTCCCACGGCCGCTCCAATCCCTTTGCGCCGACTACCCCCGGCGCTCTCGCCTCGCCCACCGGCACTGGCGGTGCCAACCAGTTCGGTCTAGGTTCGGGTGCATTCGCTTCCTTCGGATCGGCTAAGACCCCCAAGGCCACCGGGAACCCCTTCGACCAGATGGGCTCGGGGTCTAAGACGCCCGCTTCAGAGAAGTTTGCCAAAGACGCCCTGAGGTCCGCAATTGGTAGACCCGCTATGAGCTCGATCTCGGAGACTGGACAGCAGACCCCGGCCGTTACCTCACACACCCTCCGGGACACCTGGGTGTTCTGGTACCGACCACCCATCACCAAGGCAAATGGGTATATTGACTACGACAAGACCCTGCATGCCATGATGTCTGTCAAGACGGCTGAGGAATATTGGCGTGCTTATGCCCACCTCAAACGACCATCTGCTCTCCCCACCGTCTCCGACTATCACTTATTCAAAAAGGGCATCCGTCCGATCTGGGAGGATGAGGAGAACAAACAGGGCGGCAAGTGGATTCTGCGCTTGAAGAAAGGCGTGGCGGATCGCTATTGGGAAGACCTTCTCATGGCTTGTGTGGGCGACCAGTTTGGCGACGAGAGCGATGAACTCTGCGGCATTGTGCTTAGTGTGCGCAATGGGGAAGATGTTCTCAGTATTTGGACTCGGACCACTGGTCAAAAGGTCCTCAAAATTCGGTATGTCATGTCCTCCGAGTCTCGGTTCCACACTTGAACTAATTGGTCTAGTGAAACGATGCGCCGTGTGCTGAACTGCCCCGCCGAGACCAAAATCGAATGGAAGGGACACGATGCCAGTATGCAGCAGCGAAATGCCATCGAGGAGTCACGCCGCGAAAAGGCCCACAATCACCACGACAAGCGACCCCACAACAAGTCAAGACTCACACAAGAGGACACACGATCGTAGACAGGTCAGTCCCGAGTTTTCGCTAGGCGTTCCTCCTGCCCGCTGTCGGCCTTCGCTGGGCACTGGCCCAGAAGAAGAGAAAACACGCAAGCCTGCATTCATCTTCCATTGGTAGTGGCGGATGAGCGCCCCGACTCTACGTTGTCCACGTTGCTATGCCGTGAAAGGTGGGATCAACATATGGACAGACACTTCTGAATACTGTGCCCGCATTCCCTGAGAATACCGTTAGGCCGTACAACGTCACGTATTGTATTTTATTGCAAGGGGGGGTATTGATGGGGCACAATGTATGAGTATCAGAAAGGGAAAGGCTTATTACGTTGCTTTTGGCACGGAATGCGAGTATGATATGGGCAGCGCGTGCGAATATGTTTGCGAAAAGGCATTCTCGGATGAAGTGAACTGAATTGAACGGTCTTGGGGGGACATGGAGCGTGTCACTTAGGTACTTCGCGACTGGACACTTGCTACCATTAGCTATTAGCCTGGCGAGCGGACGTGCATAGCACCGAGCAGATAGCCTGAGCAAGGGCAGTTGATGTTTTGTAGAAACAGAAAATCAATGTCTGTTTGCTGCTGCCACCGTTTTGCATCTGAGGTCGAGATTTGAAGGTCGATTTAAGGGATGAAGAATGAGTTGAAAGGTTTGGGGTGGTTGAGTCTGAGGCGAGTGCTTTGGGGACTTTTGGACCTTGTGAACTCGGCGCGAATTCTCTCCCTCATCGTTCATCTGGCTCTGGCTCGCTGTCCGGATCCTTGGTGGCATAAAATTACGGTAGTAACAATTACGCCTCGTTCTCAACGCCTGAGGCAAAACTAGATATTATTAGTACGCTGTGGAATATTTTTGGTGATGCTATAGGTGTGTTTGAGTTGCCAGAATGCTCTCACAGACAGATACAGAACACTGCTATTACGTCTTCGCCTAAACAACGCCTTCTAGGGGTTATACACAATAGAGGGCAGTCATTTGAAATGGGATTTACAGAGCCGAGAAAACCTTTTAGATGCTTCAAACCAGTGGTAGGCAAGAGGCATTCTGCCTCCTCAAGGGCAATATATATCAATTACCGGGTAGCACATACGAAATGGGTGCAATGTGAGGTTCTTGTGAATCACAACGAGGGTATTGTAGTATGAAGATATCTTGAGGTCCTAATTGAGGAGGCTACTTGTACCACAGAAGAGTAAGGAGTTAGGAGGAAAGGATCTGTATCAGTGCCATGGCCAAACCCATTTTGAAAGAGGCGCAATTGTTTAGGCAGGCCACGAATCCAAAAGCATGATAACGAGGCAACGCAATTGATCCATTGATTTTTCGTAGTGAATGTCTCTAGCCCTGTTGATGTGATATGACAGATGTTACAGATCATAATTTAAACTAAAACAGGGGAGAAGGAAAGAAGAGAGGCGGAAAGAGAGAGAAAAGGAGCTACCAACAGAAAAAAAATTTTGTTGTGCAGGAGGACATACAGCCCACAGCCAGTCTTGAAAATGGTAGACTTGTCAGGGACGGTACACCGTACAACAATCAATTATAAGAAAGTCATGGCGTGCCACTTTGACTTTGGCTCAGTGCTTCGATATTTCTAAACATGGTGTCCGACTTGAAGATGATCCATTCATTACCTGCGCTGCCAATGGATGGATGTCCAGCCTTTGGTTGTGACAGCAAATTATACATATCTTGAATGTAGTCAGTGTTGAGTGATAACTTACTACTATCCTAGAGACAAGAGAGTTATAAAAAAAGTTGAAGGTCCTCACAGCTACCTAAGATGCAATATATTCCCTCAACCAGTAAAAGCCGTCCCATGAAAACCCCTACGTAGAGGGTACTGGCAAACAGCACAAGACAACATAAGCTCGAACATATTTCAGACTCCTTTCATACCGTCTAGAACCTGATTAGTAAGGGCTAGGTATATGTTAACCAGCACTTAATGCACCATCGTCACAGCACTCTCACTAATAAGTCATACACAGTCAAGTAACTTAAGAAAGGAAACAAATAATTGTCTTTTATAGCGTTCATTCCCGGACGGTTCAGTATCCTTTGGTAGCTACCTTAACCATATCTCAAGTGTGATCCCACGGCAAATTGTCGTGATGCCGACCACCCTTGAAATCACAAAAAGGGGAAACCCAACCGCACCATCTCCTCTATCAGATGTATGTACAGTTTTTTGTTCTGTTTCCCTATACCGTACGCAGAAAGCAGGTGAATGGGACATATAAGTACGCCTTCTCCCGCCCGAATACCCTTGCGACCGTCTCGTGAGCGTTGCGCCGCCCGACTCGGTCGGCGATTGTGACTTAGGAAATATATAGCAGCGCGACGCTTTTTGGCTGTCTCGCCCGTAATCCGTCAAAAAGCCTCTGGTATCAAAGAAGCCCTAACTCCTAACTCCAACACCTTCCGCTTCACCTCGTTCCCAAATCATGCATCTTTTATTTCGTGTCCAGGTAACAGAGCCCACTGTTTCACCGACTTCCTAGCGCCGGGCGTAGCTACACGATGGGCAATCGCATCCACCGTTGTCTTGACTTGCAATTTAGTACAACTAGTAAACTTCTTTGCGAGCAATTCAACGATGGTCGTCTTCGTCAAGTCTCGAAATTCTTCGCTGATCAAAGCGCGCTTGAAATCGTCGATGATGGCAGGCCGTACCATACTTCCGTCTAGTGTTGTAGAACCGCGCACATTGGGGCATGCCACTTCTTTGAGGGCATAAGTAGGGACAGCCGATTTGGCCCCCTTTGCTAAGGCAGGAGGACCCGCAGCCTTCTTCTCTGGGCTTGGCCAGTAGGCCGTCGAAAATGGATCAATAAGCGAGTGATGCTCAAGAGTATCTGTAGTACACGGTCAGCTTGGCTGGCTAATATTCTGAAGTGCGAAGGAATGGGCGGTACTAACCGAGAAGAAACTCGAGGCGAAACTTGTACGTCGTTGCGCAAGGTCCTAATCGCTTGGTATCCTCGAAGCAGATGCCGGTACTGACCGGTTGACTGTCAGCCTCAAATCCGGGTCGCACCATATTTGGGGCGAGCTCCGAATCATCGACGAAGTCGTCCATTTCTTCGTCGGCATCGACATCTTCCTCTTCATCCTCCGCGTCGTCGAGGTCTTCTCCATCGTCCTCTACCCACTCTGCCTCCGAATCATAGTCGTATGCGAGCTGTAGAATCTTGCCTGTGGGTCGTCTCGAGAGCATCCGAAGCTTTTGCCGATCCATTTGTGTGGTCACAGTGCCACAGTAGGCAGGTCTCACGTCTTCGTAGAATCGGATATACTTCATGCGAATCGCGTCCAATTTATCTTGGGCTTTGATCAGGTTCTTCTCAGTCTGAGACTCGCTTTTGGAGCCTCCAAGACCAAACACAACCGAGTCGTCGTCTCCATGTATCGTAGCCATAATATCTTTTACACTCGGGGTGATGATTCCGCGTTGCTGCGGAAAGGCGAAGTCGAATACTTCTTGGGCGTCGAAAGGTCGGGCTGGGGTGTACTCGCCACGGCTTCCACTGAGGTATTCATCGAGTCTCTTGGACTTGGCTCCTTTGGCGGCGTCGTCCATCTCGAACGGGGGCGGTGCTAAGGTCACACCGGCCTTGATGAAGAAAGGCTGGAACGTCTGTTCGTAGGCGGATTTGGTAGGTTCTGTATCAAGCTTCTGTAGAGAGTCGCTCACAAGGTCGGGTTCAGATTTGATCTGAGGTTGGTCCACTTTCTTGGCAGGCGTGTTAGGTGCCTTCTTCAGGAAGCTGGCCATCATATTTTTCTGTTTCTGCTGTTTGGCTTCGAGAGCCTCCTTCTCTGCCCTTTTCTCCGCCTCGATACGGGCTTTCGCAGCGTCCTTGGCTTCTTTCTCGGCGGTTCTCTCCGCCTTCTTCTTGGCTCTCTCAGCGTCAGCGGCGTCCTTATCGGCTTGCTTTGCGGCCTTGGCAGCGTCCTTCTCAGCTTTCTCCGCAGCTCTGGCTTCCTGCTTTTGTCTTTTCTCTGCTTGCTCCTTCGCCTTCTCATCTGGTGCGAGCTTACGCTTGGTCTGGGTGGCCTTGGGCGGAGACTTCGTTGTTGCGGGCATCGTGGGTGCTGATGACTGCGCTAGTGGAGGAGTTTTTGAAGGTGTGACATTCGGAGATGAGGAGTTGCGTGTGGGGGTGACGCGGCCGCCTTCCGTGTCGGCAGGCGGGCTACTTTCGGGAGGTGAGTTGATTGCGTCCTTAGGAAGGCTACCTGAGTCTGGGAGAAGTTGAGTTGTTAGACGTTGTGGCAGCGTCAAAGAAACAAAACAGGTCGCGTAGCAGGGTGTACGGACAAAGGCTGTAGTTGGGAGGACTCACGGTGTTGACGTTCCAGGGTAGAGGCAGACATCTTGGATAGCGGTGACTTCTGCAAGAGCAAAGTCTCGCCGCCAGGGCAGACACTGAAGGTGGTATCTGCGTGGTGATCTCGTGCTCTCCGTTTCGATGCCTCCTCCGACTCCTGTACGTTTGGTGATACGGGAGAAAGAGGCATTGATCGTGCTGGTCAGAGCCCAAAGCTCACCGGCGATGCGTAGGTTGTGCCTCCCGAGGTCCAATGGCGGGGTGTGGTGTTTCGTAATCTCGGGATCAACAATTCGGATGGCCAGGGCGCTCTTGGTTGTTCAGGTCGAGATGCGATAAAAGAGATGGAAGTCAGATGGAAGTCAGGAACAGGCTGTGCAGACGAAATGTAATCAGGTACAGTACAATCAATTAGTACAATGGTCAGTGAGTGAGCGTCGGAATGGTTGCTGGAGAAGCGTTGGTCATGTGTTTGCTGCGAGTACCGCCCGCTGACAGCGTTGAAGCAAAATGGGGAGGTCATACGAGGTGTGGTTGTGGTTAGACGCTTTGGAGACCATAACGCGTGGAGACGCGCGATGCGGGATGAGGCCCGGACGCGTTTGGTGGGTCTTGCAGGCCCCACCTCGGAGGCTTCGATTGCAGCTCCGTGATTGGTTAGACTGCTATATCCTCATTAACATCCATGCATCAATGGGCAGAGACAATGCTGAGAGTGCCGTGGAGTTGGGACGAAAGGCACCTGATTCGTGATCAGTTGCTGAGTACAAGAGAACAATGGTAGGTGCCTAGGTAGGTAGATACCTCGCTCGATGGGTCTCCCAGGTAGCATCCAAACGTTTGCCGACTTCAGAGAGGTACGTACTTCCAACCGTCAGCGAGGATTCAATGTGAAATCCTTTGTGAATTTGCTTTTTGGTGAATGGCGAAAAGGGACCGCAGATTGAGATGCCAAGCCTAGCCAATCAGAAGCATTACTAGTGTCCAAGATCCCACCGTGTCTGCCATTGTACTAGCTGAGTCAGCCCCGCTCGACTCCCTCACCGCTTCGGAATTATCTATATAAACACGGCTTTCTCCCTCTCATTTCAGTTTTTTCCTCTCTTCTCTTCTTCATACTTACCTTCTTCAATAATCACATGCTCAAGATCACGTGATTGTAGGGTAGGAGACCTGCATTGCACAGCGCGGCGTCGACTGCTCTGTATTATCCTTCGGGATCGTACTGGGGGCAATTTTTGATACTCAACTTTTCTTTTCATCGTGAGCAGAGCCGTGAGCACTGCCATGAAGAAGAGCCTACTACCTTCCCGCTGCATAAGTCGAAGACATTATCTTTAGATGTTTCGAGGCGCTTACCACCATGCTGATGTAATGCTGCCTGCGCCTACTGTATTCTTGATCTACAAGACGAAGTCGAAGCCTGTCGGTGAATATTCGCTGCAGTTCTGAGCTTGTCTAATCCACTCGGAAGTATCGTAAGAGCGCGCCTAAATAGAAGTGATAAGATTATTCTGCACTCCTAATGCCACGGCCTCGCCTGGCAGTCGCGCCTAATGCGTAAGGTAATTACATGTAATCAACTGCTTTAATTTATTGACTTATTCATCATGTAACAGCGCCCGCGCGATGCTACATGTCGAGGCGTGCTGAGGTCGGTCAGCGCTGCTCTGGCTCCAGGTTCGGGAACGGGATAGCCGTGTGACAGCCAGCGGCTCGCCTTTTAATCGTGGCTATATATCCACACGAACTTGTAGTACAGTTAGAACACTATGCTCACTGATATACAGAAAACGAATTGCAAAAAATAGAAGCACGTATGTCTGGTGTATCGACTCCAGACAGGCCTATACAGACGGTAGCTAGGGTTGCCAGACTGTAATCTATGATATCTCTTTCGCTCATGTTTTCCCATTTCTTTGTAAGCACTCTCCATCTATGTATCTATGTACATTTCGATTCTATCGCGAAGTAGCCATATCGCGATGACTTTTCAACCGAATAGCCAGCGGATTAGTATCGCGGTTGGTTAGGTAGTTAGTGACGGTTAGAGTTAGAGTTTGAGCCAGCAATCGGGCTGGATTTGGAACATAGAAAAAGGCATCAATTTCAAAGATTATATGGTTAATTGTATACTTCAGATGTTTGATGGTAGGAAGTACTATTGTCTGGGTTGGCATTTCCATCGTCTTCAAGTTCGTGATATCTCGAAGTGCGATAGTGGGTGTTTTTCGTCACAACTACTTTGACACCTGCCAAGCAACGGTGTCGGGCCGTCTCAACGACCCTTGTCATTGGATTTTTGGGTTGCTATCGCATCTCATTGTAATCTGTCGCCAGTCTGAAACCGCGACATCGTGAAGCTAATCGTTGGCTGCTGATTTTATCCCTGCATCCGCGATTTCAATCACCGACTCGCGTCCGACGGTATTTGCGAAGCCGTTCAAAAACAAGGTCGACATCATGAGGTCGCTCAGTTTAGCGGGATCAACTGCACGAGCAGCTGTTTCTCGGGCCTGCAAGACTTCAGCTGTCCAGACACCTGCGATACAAAGGTAATTCGGCTTAACAGAAGTCAATTGAGAAAGACTGAACTGATTATGCTTTCATCATGACAGAGCTTTCTCTTCGCTACCTCATCTCCGTCCCTCGATCGTCTCCCCCAACAGTAGCATCTTCCGACCATGCAATAGCACCAATACTCTTTCATCACGCATACCGACTACGACGACGAGTTCTGTCACCGATGAAATCATAGATATCGTTCCAAAATCCTCGCTTACCGCACATCCTGCACTGGCCGGCCCTCTCCAGATCCGATGTGGCCCCAGAGCAAACCTGTCGAGAAGCAGTCGACTGAAGCGTAAGAGACGTCACGGCTTCTTGGGCCGGAATCGAACGCGGCTCGGCAGAAAGATACTACAGAGGCGTAGAGAAAAGGGCCGCTCGGAGCTGCATGGATAGATACGACAAGAATTCGACCGTAATGATTGACGGTCTCGTACGCACGAGCTTAGCCGCCAAGTCCGATAAGAGCGAGAAACAACTTGCACCAATGTGAGCAGACACGTTTAAGATTTCAACCTCAGTCAACCAATACCTTAGATTTGAGTCCAGTCCACACATTTGAGGGAGAGATACTTCGTGTCTTCAGAGTTTGCCAGGGATGAATGCGAGAAGATCACTAGATAAACTCGTGTATCAACATTGGCTTGTACGATATGGATAAAACCGCTGGATCCAGCTCATTCCGCACCAGTATATAGCAATCATGTATAACAACTCGCCGAGATGAGTACCATCAACTATTCCAGTCCATTCGTTCCCGATTCCTTATGCGAAACTCTACGAAATAAGTTAATCAGCTTTAACCCGGCTATGAGGCCTGAGTTCAGGACTACACTTGGGTAGACCACTGTGTGATTATCACCGGCAATTCTGAGTCCTAATAAACATCAAAGGAGCTATCAGGTCGCGGACAGAAGTTTCTTTCGTTATTCGAATATCAAAATTCAGAGTCTTAAAAATCATATCTTATTCAGAATCAGCAATCTTTAAGCACTGTCTCCTATAACCCTCCCAAAAATTACCCGCGTATCTAAACAGGACCGGTGACACCTTCCTCGCAAGTCAAGGTATCTGTGTAACAAACAACACTCAAATCATCACTCGCCTGTCCTATCCAAACTTTATACCTCGCAGAGGGACTCGGCACAATCCAATTCTGAGATACCACATCCCAAACACTGATATCTTTACGGCTGAGTTGTAGCGATAACGTCGTGCTATCCCCAGCAGCCAGAGAATCCGTCTTCTCAAAGTCGCGAAGTTGGATGATGGGTGTCTCGAAACCGCCGTTTTCTTCTGTATCGGGGAATTGGACATAGACCTGCGCAACGGCCTTTCCGGCGGTTTCGCCGGTGTTATTGACAGTCACGGATAGTGTGTAAGCAACGTCAAAGAGCGCGGGGTTTCCACCGCTTGCGCCACCAGCCGGGGGACCTGGTTTTTGGGTCGTTGAGTAACCGTCTGGGTAGGGATATTCCGTTGTTCCTGATGCGCCGATTGCGTGTGCGACGTCGGCTTCTAGGATGTCGAGATACGAGTAGAGATACCGCCAGATGCGTGTGAAGCCAGTGGGATAGTATGCCTCGGATGCGGCGGGGAGTGAGGTGTTCATCGATGCTACAGGGGATGTTGGTTTTGCGGCTCGAGTTGGTGGAACGGAGGACAGTGTGTCGCCTGAGATCGATGCTCCGGAGAGAGAAAAGGTTGTGTAGCTTAGTCCGGCTCCGAAGGCAAAGCGCGGCTTGATGCCAGCTTTATTCAGGTGTCGGTAGTCGACGTACAGGCCCTCGGTATATGTGTCTTGGATTTGACTGAGGGTCGGCGTTGACACGATGCTCACACTGGCAGGATAATCGTCCTCTGATACAGGGATACTGTATGGCAAGTGTCCGCTGGGAGATACCTCGCCGAATATGACCTCGGTTAGAGAGTCGCCGGCTTCTTGACCTGGAAGATGGGCAACGAGGACTGCTTTTACGGATGGCAAGTCGATCCATGACTCCATGATAATGGGGCCCACGGTATGCACGACCACGATGACGTTGCTATATTCCGCTGCTGCGGCTTGGACTAGTTTGTCACCGTCGTGCCATGCTGCGAGACCACTTGCATCCCGGTCTCCATGGTTGTTCTCTACAGTGTATGAGTTTTCTCCTGCGTCCGAGGTGATGAAGACAACGGCCACGTCGTTAGCAGTGGGGGCCGCGACGGTTGGGAATGTGTCCGTGTTGTAAAACGTGACATTGGCAGCCTTCTTCTTCAGGGAAGTGATCGGATCATCCAGGTATGGATACTTTGCGCTTCCAGAGCCCCAGCCCATACCGAGCGTCCCCTTATTGCAGCTTTGATCAGTGCAGGAGTTGATACCATCGGGATTCGCTTGGGCGTCTGTTCCGAAGACAAATAGGGGCGCAGACGTGGTAATGGGTAGGAAACTACCATTATTTTTGAGGAGCGTTATAGCCTCCTGAGCTACGGCTTTGGCGACAACCTTGTGATTCCCCTGTACGTTCACATACTCGTTGACGACGCCTGTTGGTGAGACCAACGCGCCTGGATATAGCAGCCCTTCGCGATCTGCAGTATTGGCGGAGAAATTTGGATCAGGGTAATCGCTATCCTGTCCCATTTGGTACCAAGCTGCTACAACTCTTGTAGCCATATCATTGATCCTATCGACAGGAACCGAGCCGTTGAGCACAGCGCGCGTAAGCTCGTACATCCAGTCACTTGTACCAGTTAGCGGAATCCCATTGCCGAAAGTGTCGCCCGGCATCGACATGTCGAGACCAGCGAGCGCTGAGCTGACGCCTCCTATCTGCGCCAACCAGTCTGTCATGACCACGCCCTGGAAGCCAAGCTCGTCCTTCACGAGGTTGTTGATAAGCCATGAGTTTTGTGAAGCTGCAGACCCGTTCACTGCGTTGTATGAGGTCATCAGGGCGCCTGTGCCGGCTCGAATTCCAGCGGCAAATGGCCATAGGTAAAGCTCATGTAAGGTTCTGTCGTCTGGATCATATGTCAGCTCTGCTTGTCTCAGCGAAGCTTCGTTTGGGGTTGCCAACCAATGTTTGCACTGTAAGCTTGTTGAAGCGGGTTATACATCCGGTAAATCTCTTGTTCATTACCGATGACATGTTTGATGGTGGCTATAACGCCTTGTTCTTGGACGCCTCTGACTGTCTCCGCGCCGCCGTATGCTTGGAGGACAGGATCGGAGCCAAACCCTTCCCAATTTCGTCCTCCGCTTTGCAATATCAGTTTCGGCGGATGACGGAATACGAGTATATTGAACGTACCGAGGTTTTCTGCCGAGCGGGCCAACGTCTGGTCCCAGATAATAGTTGACACCTTTGCCACGAAATTCCTCACCCAGAGCTACACCTCTCTGATACATCAGATCTTTGCTCCAGGTTGCGCCAGTTGTGATACCTGCTGGAAAAGCAGTGACATTATCTGTTGGGCGGACTCCGAGGGGCCCATCCTCGAGACACTGCTGTTTGAAACCCAAACGTAATGCGCTTCCCGAATTTCCAACACATCGTCCTACGAGACATTAATAAGACTAATACCTTGCAGAACGCACTACAATTACGTACCCTAAGAGTTTCGATAAGTCAGTAAGGTTCATCATTGGAAAAGGGATAAGATTTCGCATCACGAACCATGTATTGACCAGTTCCGGCGGTGATATTTGTCTTCTCAGCGAGTGTCATGTTCGATACAAGCGCTACGGCTTTCTCGTAAGCAGCACTCCATCCATCGTCCCAACCGCCGTAAGGCGCCGGGTAGTACGGCGCCGCAACATATCCGGCCGGCACCGGATCACGGCTCTCGACGGCGGCCGCGGAAGCCAACAAAGGACAGCTCGACAACGCCAGTAGCACAAGACTACGGATGCCCAAAGGCGACTCCATTACAAAGTATTACAATTACGACCAACGAAAATTAGTATATTATGTATGGTTGGTCACGAATAGATGACTTCAGAGGTTCCGCCGACCATGACACGCAGAGAGAAAGCAACCATTAGAAAGGTTTCTTCGAGACATATGTTCGTTGATTAAGTTTTCCGCATATCGACAGATCCTCAATGCAGGAAGCCGGTGGAGGATTTCCGCTCCGCTTCTCGACATGGATACATGGGCACACTTTTCCAAGTAATTGCATGGACTATCCAAATTTGTCGTCGGCCCATGGTGACGAATTTCGAACTTTCGATAGTCCGTGCAGATGCGGACGAGTCCCGGCCATCGTGATTCATGGTCCGAGGTGGTGCGAGACAACATTGACTCTGGGCGGAATGCGGATCTAAGCGAGCTGATTATTTGCGATCCTCAGCGGAGCCTTTTCCTCATTCGAGCGCTTCTTTTACATTGCGAAGAACGTGGCTGGTCGTCCATGCCAAGCATGAGACCGGGGTGTGGGATGCTTTCAAAATGAGTGTCTGATAATTCCCTGTAATTATCGTTCAGGATTGGAAATGATGAAGTCAGGGCTCGGGAGCTTGCCGAGCAGCGCCGTAGTTAATGGATCGAAATCAAAAGCGCTTTGATTTCCTGTTTTCCTTCAACGAAGGTAAGGTGCGTCTTGGCGATGGTTCGGGGACGGCATGTATGCTGGCTCGGCTGGCTAGGCGAATACCACTCTGCGTGCCGGGCCAATGACCATTTCTACTTTGGCCAGGACGCGCGCACTCTTCGCGATTCTGCCAGCGTTTCTCGATTTCTCGATTCTTTTTTTCTGAGCGCAGGGCTCGGCGGCGCAGGGATCACACATGTCTCGCAGGGTTGCGATAAATTGATATCTCCATATCTAATTTGGTACACGTAAGGTATACTTATCATGAAGAGCGAAGTTCGAGTAGCATCTTTTTTGACTGCGCAATGCGCGCCTTATGTGTAGGTATACGGAGTAATAGGCCATACGCAGTATAGTATCGAAGAGATAAGAGAACCAAAGGATGAAAGACTGGTTCAGAAATATTCGCAGCTGCAGACATGCAGCCAAGGGCGAGTAGAAGTACGATGATGAAATCCCGTTTTTGTTCTCACCCACCAATGACCGAGACATGCATTTCAGCTGAGAAACCCCAAGGATGAGCGAAGCAGGAGGTATATAGGTTCAATTGGTTTGCCTCTTGAAAATGCTACTTGAAGGCATGCTCAACTCTATTCCGTACTTTGGAAAGAGTGCTTCGGTGGACATCAATTTTGAGGGCATCCGAATGCGGATGGAGCTTCATATGGCAGGGGTAGTGCGGCGAGTTGGAGTTATCAACTCTTAATGAGTGCATTCTGGACAGCTTCGACCACCGCCATGCAAGATGGTGATCTTTACTGCTTTTGTCAAGAACGCCGTGTTCTAATGCTGTTGCGATCTCTAGAAAGAGGTAGCGTCCGGACTCCGGGCGGAAAAGATGACTGATGAAGATGGTTTATAACGCCTGGTGGCCTGGGCCGATATTCCGATGAAAGACCGATGCTTGACTGATGGATGCTCTGTTTGAGCGTCGCATACGAGATGTTCGGCGTGGTTTGTATGTATTGTTGTACAATACTGACGTCCAATGCAACCTGGGACACTTGTTAGGTAAAAAGTTGCTGCATGCGACGCATATGAACGCGTGTATACCGCGTTCTATTACCATCTGAGTAAGACGGGTAGGATCCCCCCTTGAGTCTTTCCGCCTCCATCTGCTAGCTCTTCGCCTTAGGACAGCCACACATCGTCACACCACCCTACCTATCGCGACCTACGTCCTTGGCCAATAGCTACCGTAGGAAAGCAGATCTGCAGATGGAGGGACGGGTGACCTACATACCGGTATGACAGGCCGAGGCTGAATGCTGAACGAGTTTGTTCCTGAAGATCTGACATGTGTCAGTCCGTTTTATGCTTTCGAAGCCTTACGCTGCGCTGAAGCACTGGTTCGTGATGCGTGAAGCTGCGGATGCATCAATGAAAATAGAGATATATATGTAAAACACTGGAATTCGCAGCCCTAACCTATACCGTCTATAGTTGTGAGTTCCATTCTTATTCCGTCTGCCCCATACAGTATGTTTGTCAGATTCAATCTTCTCAAATTCCATTACCGATGTTGAAGAGTGATCCGAGTGATTATCAAATCCCGGCCTCATCCGGCGCTCACGGCCACGTTTGATCCACAACATGACATTTCCACCTGCGCGATTTGGAAAGGCAAGTGATAACCCCGCAAGTCAGGTAAGGCGGAGAATGTTTCGACCAGAGTACGATATGCATGGCTCTTCCCCAGGTTTAGCACAACGATATCTGTACATTACGTGAACCAGAAGACACGGCCTAAACAGCCAGATAATAAAGCCACAGAGTCTCAAACGTTAGCAGCACGGACGTTTAATTTCGATGCTACTTGTTACCTCGGCAGTCATAACAAGGCCTACTAGTATAGGCTCAACGGTAACCAATGCTAGTTTGCATGCGACGCCTCGTCGTTTACGCGCTGTACCATAGCGTGTAGAAGACACGTAGAGGAGCTGGCTGGGCAGAAGCTGGGGGTTGCCACGATTCCAGTGTTGCGTTTGACCCATAGAATTTGTGGAATCGGAGAGTTGCCCTTGTCGCCAAGCATATCTTGGGCGGCAAGTGACCAAAATCCGGGGAATCGTTACCTACTTGGATTCCCCTTGCAATGAACCTACTCAGAACCCACTGTCCCTATCGCCAACCAGAGATCTAACCAAGCGTAACATCAGAGTTCAAAGGCAGAGGGAAAGGGTACTGGGCGCCTATGGCGCTGCTCATCCATCAGAGCCGCAGAGGTTACCTCGGATAACACACGAAAGGCAGTTTGTCGATAGCGTTTGAATGTGAGTCTCCCACACTGACGGGTTACGGCTTGAGGGGTGAAGTCTTGGAACTGACTCGAGTCGAGCAGTAGATGCTAGTTAACACCTTCAAGCCAAGAAGAGAAGGTCAAGTTGGTGGATGAGATCAGATGGAGAACTTGCAAACCGTCTGGGCGTCTTCTGCACCCCACACCGGAGGGCTGCTTACTGATGACTAGTCCCCTCCACAACATTCACCGCCGTTGGAACTGACCATAACAGACCGCCAGCCCCTCTAGCAATCATAATTAGCAGACTCCGTGTCAGCCTAAGCAGTGTGGATGATTGGCCATTGAACCCTGAGCCTACCAATTTGGGCAATTCCAGTCTTCACCAACCAGGATTTCCGGGCGAACCCAGCCGAAGGAGTCGACTGGGCTCCAATGCTATCAGGTATCTAGTCTACAAGCCTGTCTCACTGGGCCTAAAGCTTTCGTGAGATGGAAGGTTAGTGTACGATGAACAGTATCGCAGCGAGCTATTACAGACCTATCATGAGCAGTCCACCGAGCTGCCAAGGATGCCCGAGGATATCATTGCATGTTGTCTCACTATCATCTACCTATGGCGTCCTTGGCTACTTGGGTGCGGAATGCCTTTGTTTGCTTATTCTTCCCCTTCTCCACGAAGGGATAACTAACGCTCTTGACGATCCCAGATGCGGTAGTCAAGCCCGATATTTGGTTGTCTCTTCTCCGACGCGAAAAACGGGAGCTGTGGTTATGTTCGACGACGGCTCGGACTAGACGCCGTGGCATCCAATGCCCGCCCCCAATACTGGCCCAACAGGGATTGTTGGTATGCCACACGCATACACGAAACCATCCTGGTCAAATCATGGCTGCCGAGAATGGCCCCGAGAAGCGGCTTTCAGTACAGCCACATACCATCCCATCCGTTTCTATACTCTTTTTGGTATATCCTGCAAGTGAACAGGTCCCGTGAGATGTCATTCAATACCACCCCACAGTCAAGAGATTTCGCAGGATGAAGTGATCGTCCAAGGTCTATGCTTGGACCTAATGTATTGATGTCTTGGATCTCCTTATGGGTTGTAAAGTGATATGAACGACCAAGACTTAAACAATATAAAGCCCATGATGATATCTCAATATTTATAACCTCTTGTGACTTTGTTTGCTTCATCCCTCGCGATCTCTCTTGCCTTGGTCCGCAGCCTCAGACGTCTAAGTCTCCGGTCTCTCTGCTCAGCCTCATCATCTTGATTGCTTGTTACATTTGCTATACCCGTCAAGATGAAGGCATTCAACTGGGCTCTCCTCTCGAGCTATGCTCTACTTGCTGCCACTTCCCCTATCGAGAGGATCAAGCTACAGAGAGGTATGTCTTACGGCCGTCGTCATGGAATATGAAAAATAGTCGAGACTCACATTGGTTTCCTAGATTCGGTTGATCTTGACACTTTCAAGCTTTATGCACAATATTCAGGTGCTGCTTATTGCAACAGCCAGATGGCCAATGGTGCGACTATAACTTGCTCCAACAACGTCTGCCCGGATGTCACCTCTGCTGGCGCTACAGTACAAGCAACTTTCTCGTATGTTCAGACCATTTAAACGTCATTCCGCTGCGTTTGATTGACCTGATATAGTGGCTCGGATACCGACCTCCAGGGTTTCGTAGCAGTTGACCCTGGACACCAAGCAGTTGTTGTTTCAATGAGAGGATCATCTTCGTTGGACAACTTCATCACAGAGTTAGTTGATAGACGCCCCGTCCTAGCTTGAATCCACGGAACTAACAGTACATAGCTTTGAGTTCTTCCAAGAAGACTGCCCTCTCGTCTCCGGTGGCCAAGTGCACATAGGTTTCGCCAAGGCCTGGGACGAGGTGTCCAGTTCTGTTCTCGCCGCTTTGCAGACGGCCACCGCAGCCAACCCTTCCTACCGAATCGTATTCACTGGCCACTCACTCGGAGCTGCCGTCAGCTCTTTGGGCGCCGCCTACGCCCGTGCCCAGGGTTATGCAGTTGATATCATCAACTTCGGTAGCCCTCGCTTCGGCAACGACATTTTGGCGGACTTCGTCACAAATCAGGCTGGCATAGAGTGGCGCATGACGCATCTGAATGACCCTGTACCTCGTCTGCCACCCATCCTCTTCAACTACCGCCACACCTCTCCTGAGTACTGGTTGAGCAACGGCGAAGATGACACGGATGACTACACAGCTAGCGACGTCAAGGTGTGCGACGGTAACGCCAATATTGTCTGCAACGCTGGCACCTTTGGTCTCGACATCATTTCCCACTTGAATTACCTTGGGCAAATCTCAGGCTGCAACGCTCTGGAGTTCATCTTTAAGCGGGACTTGGCAGAAGAGAACCTTCAAAGCAGAAACGAGGATTACTACTGGTATTTGGCTACCGCGCCAGCAAATAGCGTGTCGGAAGACGAGCTCACCAGCAAGGTCAATGAATGGGCCGCTCAAGATATGGCGGCTAATTAACCGTGAATTTTGCGAGCGATCCAAAAGAAAAGCAAAACTTTCCAGCAAAAATGGAGTCATCTGGGTACTAAGGAGCAGAAGATGATAAGCATTTACCAAGCATGTAAAGTGCATTGCGATGGTCTAGCTTGAAGCAGGCCGGCACGAGTTTATGAAGATACGATCAAGGATATGACAGGATTTAGTAGGCACTAATTGCACTTATTGTACATACTTTAGTTACATCCATTCTCATGGATACATATGAAATGATACCTGATACCTGATACCCTACATATCCGGTTGATCGGGAAAGGCAGCTATTGCGAGAGTCACATGACGACAATGCGCATTCTGCCAATTCGGTGTGAATCATCAATGTGAATTCGAAATATTCTAATTCCTTAACCCGCGATGTCCAGCGTCCTATCCTGAATCCCGTTAGCACCCGGCGTACTCTTTGTATTAGGTTCATAATGTAACCCCAGCTCCTCCAAAGTCTTTGCCTTACGTCCTCCCTTTTCGAATAACATCCGAGCTTGAGCATAGACACCGCGCTGCCACAACTCTTCATCGCCCCAAAAAGGCGGTTCTTTTCCCTTCCCACCGTCTCGATCCGTTGCTCTCGCAGCCCATTCATGGAAAGCATTGATATACCTCGCATCGCCACCCTTGGGGAAAACATGAAACGCTTTGCCCGCGCCTGCTCTCTCACCCTCAAACCCTTTACCTTGCTCATCCTCTCGCTCCCAACTCTCCAACTCCTCACGCGAGGGTAGCGGAAGGCGGTTGCTCCAGAGCCGTGCCATCACAGCTGCTTGGCCCTCGGAAAGAGGGAAAGGAATCACCTTGATAGGCAGAGCGGGGAACACGAGAGAGGGATGTGTGTTGTGAATGAAATGTCTTGCGATCCCGTGCACACGCCGACCGTCGGTAATGAGAGGAGGCGCAGACGGGGAGAGGGACTTCGAATTGAGAAAGGGGTACGTGTAGAGATACCCTGTGCAAAAGAGAATCGCATCGACGTCTGTTATCCGTTCTGTGCTCTTCTCATTTCCTGGAGCAGAGCCAGGAGCAGACTGGACTTCAACACCCCGTTCATCGACCAAGAATCGCGTGATCTGCCCAACGAGTCGGACTCTATCTCTCACACCTAAATGCTCACTCATGTCATCTGCGACGGGGCTGCGTGCTGACACGATGAGGGGCGACGCACATACATCCCGGATCTGCGATGCGATGTCGAGCCCCGAAGGTCCCGAGCCCACGACTATGACTTTCTTCCCCGCGAACGCGGAGGCGGAGCGGAAACCCTTGCAGTGGGATATTATATGTGGATGCGTAGCAGCGAATTCAGTCATTCCCCCTGCAAAGGAAGGGATATACGGCGTTGCATAATGTCCAGAAGCAACGACCACTGCGTCATAAATCTGTTTATTTTGAACGTTGTTCAGGAGATTGCGAGAGACCAACTCCCATTGGTCCTTGATCCGCGCCTTTGGCGCCGAAGCACCTTGATACGTGAGTAGCCTAAGATTCTCCCATCCGTCTTTGATCTGTGCCTGCGGCGCCGAAGCACCTTGATCCGTGAGCAGCCTAAGACTCACGACTTGGGTCGCGAAACTGACAAGATGTCGCACATCTCGAGCGTATTCCTTGAGGTAGTCCATCACAATCTGTCGCGGAGGGAAGATCTCACAGTCTCCCTTCTCCGACGTGAAACCATTATCAGAGTACCGCATAAGCGTATGCGGGATATTCGTATGCAGATTCTCATACATCGGCCCGGGGAACACCGCTCTCCTTTCTACCCGCGCAAGCGAAGGCAGCGAACAAGCCCCTGAGCCAGGGGCACAGCAAGAATCCATACAGTCATCTGATTCATAATCATCGTCTTCATCGTCGCCCTCGAAGATTGGAGCGTCTGGGGGCGGGAAAGCATCAGTCTGCGGAACGGGTAGAATCTCAGTCGGCGGCAGTGGCGTGTAATTCCATACTCCGCCAACTTCATCCCGTTGCTCGAATATGTCGATCTGCGAGGCTTTGAAACCTTCTGCTAGTAGATGTTTCGCGGCTGCGACGCCGCTGGGTCCCGCTCCGATGATTGCGATGCGTTTTATGTCGAATGCGGGGAGAGTACCCCTTGGGTCCGCTTCGAGGCCAGCAGTGCCCATTTGATGATGATGACTCGCTGAAAAAACAATGCGCCAATGTAGTCGATGACGCGCTACAATAGGATGTCTAAAGCTTGATACTGCAATCTCGGAACCTGTGAGGGCTTTTCTGTACGTGAGCTTCAGCTTAGGTAGGGACTCCTCAATTCGCAAATCTTCTCAAAACACCGCCACAGATAAAGTGACAATGGACTGTCTTATATGAATTATATTTAAAAGACTGAACGAGAAGTAAGCTTTGGAGTCAGGTCCTAGCCGTACGCGAGGCAGTCTGATAATGTGGGGTGCTGCATGATGCCATCGCCGTCACCGGCCACGGCGCCGCTCTTTGCTTACTGCACTTCATTCCACGGGCCCAACCTCGGACGTCCGAGAATCTAGCCCAATCGTTCATTCTTCGATAATGACTAGAAGTTCACAGCCTCAAGATTCTGCATGTTCACGTGCTTCACAAGACAAACTTGACTTCAACGCTGAGTCACGTACGTCTGATCCGGTCGTGATCTTCAGGCTTACCCGCCTACCTTACGTATCAACATCAGACACCCTTCATCTTCCTCTATTTTTGATGCCATCTGATAGAAATTCAAGAGTCACCATTCTTCTCATTTTTGCATCTACCTACAATAAGTCGAGGCATGGACTCATAGCGTGCTGCACGCCTGCAGCCCGGCTTTTTGTCTTCTTTATTACTATCCATACCGGTGGCTTCCCGTAGGTTCCGCGTGGCTCATCAACCAGTTCGACATCTGATCGGCAATAATGTACATGCAAGCGCTTTCCCTTGCGAAACAAAAAGCAACATCGAAAGCGATGGGAAACATAAAGGACATGTCGTCAAGTTGCTGTTGCCTCATGAGCTGCGAGATGGCAATGCGAAATCCGAACGTCGCATCTGCTGCCTCTTCATTCATCCTCAATGCCCTCCGCACGCATGCCGACAGCGTTTGGAACGCCGACTAAGATCCGGCCTCTTGGCACGCGCACATCTTTCACCTAATAGTCATTCTGTTAGTTAATCTTTTTCATAACACGTCAGCCTCTCCAACGAGCTGAGCAACTTACTTTCATACAACCGAATACATTAAGCTCCCTCAAGTTCGGACAGCTGCGGAAGATGCAGCCGACGACGTAATCAGTAACCTCTTCACAAAAGCTGATTTCAAGGTCTCTAATCTCAGGGTAGGTCTTGTCTGTTGCGAAGACTCGCTCGAAGGTCTCTCGGGAAATATGACGGCAGGCATGAACACTGAGATTGCGTATATGTAAACGCGAATGCTCCATAAGGGCTTCAAAGCCTGCCGAGCAGAGGCCAACCATATGTGCGTTGTCGCGAGGCTTCGATGAATCCAAATAGCGATTCTTTTCCAGGTCGATGAAGGAGAGCCCATTGTTTCCCCAGTCTTTGAACAATCGGGCGAAACCGGCGTCGGTCATGAATTCGCTCCCCGTAATACGTAGCTTAGTGAGACTTGTGCAATGCTCGTGGAGAGCATCAAGCAGTCGATCATCGACGTCAGAAACTCTTTTCAAGGACAAGCTGCGTAGTTGCTTTCCAAGCTTTTTGATTAAGTTAACGTAAACCTCGGTGGTTGTCAAGTTGTTCAGCTCCAGGCTAAGCTTCTTGAGCTGCGAGAGCTCGCCAATGTGTGATACTCCAGCATCCGTGATCTGTTGGTTGTGGCAGATTTTGAGATACTCCAGCGACGGAGCGAGCTTCGGTAACTTCCCCAAGAAATCATCGCCGATGTGCTTGTCTGTGTAAGATATTTGCAGGCTTTTGAGACTCTTTCCCTTTGCAGTCAGGTATTCCGTCCACACCTCCTCACTCAGAAGGTTGGCACCACTGATGTGAAGATGTTCGAGCTCGATATTTCTGGTGATGAGGTACCGCATTACTTTGTCCTTGAACTGAATGGCGTTATACAGCTTGAGGGTTTTGAGCTGGGTCATGATCTGGAAAATCTTCACCAAGTCGTCTGAGGAAAGCCTGGCCACGTCATATAACTTGACAGCATCATTGTAAGGATCGAGGAATAGCTGAACTGTTCGACTGTCCACTAGTCGGCGTTTGCAAAGCATCCTCGCGACGCGATCGACTGTGTGGGGGGGAATACCGCCAAGATCATCTGCATGATCAATATTTTTGGCTAAGGTCTCGATGCAAAGGGTTAACAAATCCTTAGCCCCGACCTGCCCATCTAAAAGGTTGCTTTGCAGCTTGCGTCGACTGACGCTCTTCTTGGGCGCAGGGCCTCTCTTTTGTTTCTTCTTTTTGACGTCATCCTCGTCCTGGGTCTGCTTTCGGCCACAGGGGCTGCACAACAAACCGCCATTCGGCCCAGCGCGAGAATAAGGAGTAACGGTGAAGCGTTTACTACAAATGTCGCAATTGCTCATTTGACCCGGAAGTGGCGTCGACTTCTCCTCGAGCAGGCGCCAAGCCAGTTCGTCGTCATCTTCATTATCATCGTCATCATCGCCTTTGGCGTGCTTACGTTTCTTGAAAGTTTTGGATTCTTTGATCTTGTCGATGGCAGCTTGTTGCTTCTTGCGCTTTTGAGTTTGAGCTCGACGCGCAGCTGCGGTCACCACTTGATCTTCACTTTCCTCTCCAGCATCTTGGTTGGTGGACGTAGCTGGGGCATTGGAGGATGCATCTGCTGCCGCCTGAGCAAGACGAGCCTGGGCGTCGTTGCGGATCCGAGCAGCAGAGATGTTTTGTGATGCTAAGAAGTCAGTGAGAGCTGACCGGGGCCCTCTAATGGAGGGCCGTTGTTGCCGGTTGCGGTTGCTCTGATTGTTGCTCCTATATGCTCGGTCAGTCCAATGCAATGCCAAAAAAATGAGACATGTAGATATTCTACACACATGATGACCAGTAGTGGTTTCGAGAGAATGCTCTACGCGACTTTGTTTTGTTGACTACAAACACTTGCGGTAGCGTGCCGACAAAGGAGTGAGATTTGTGTAAAGCAGTCCCTGGGCAGGGAGTGTTCACAGAATCGTACTTCGTGTGTTTATGGAGCTGAAAAACGATGGTGGTCGTAGATTATCTTGAGAAGATAGTGAGGGCGAAAGATGTATGGTGTTTCGGTGATCTTTCTGAGTTAATAGTGGTGGAATGGGCAGGGGATGGAGAAGGAGAGGAAGATGCAGAAAAGTCTCCTTGTCCTTTGTGAGCGAGCTTTGCCTGGCTCAAAAGAGGTCTTGGTGGTTGCTACAGGTCAAAAATGACGGCAAGGGCAGGTTGGACCGGCGACCACAGGCAAGACGGGGTAGAGTATCTGCAATGACCGTGGAAATGCAACATCAGCTTCCTCGCTCTGCTCGGCGTCCAAGTTTGTGTTGTTGTTGATGATGTTGTGGCAAATTCAATAAAATTGACTTGTACGGGCAGTACGGCGGCGACCCTTAGCCGTGTGTAGCGTGTCGGACCTGCCAGTAGTGCGCAGCAATCATATGCACATAGGTACATCCGTAGTTGCCTTACAAAACCGGAGCTTCGGGTCTCCCCTCGTGCTTCCCATCTGCAACCACTTTAAAGAGGATAGCGCCCCACACTCAGCTCTAGGCAGGTATGGGTCTACGGCGACTTTGCTTGGGTGACTCGCCCTGTCATTGGTTTGCTCCAGATCGATTGCTTGCTAGCGCACGTGACTTCGCGCCTTCCCGGGTCGGCGGTGGAGTCAATTCAGGAGGTGTTTGTGAGCGGGAGGCGAGGGAGGCGCGTTGAGTGGCGTTGAGTGTTTCCCGATTCAGGGCAGCCCCTCTCTCCCAATGAAATCGACTGCGCTGAATGATACCATTGATTCACAAACCTTACCTGCCGAGCCCGCTCTCGCCTGCCTTTCGTCGCATGTTAGTAGCCGATTTGTAGGTCGCCGCTGCCCTTTTGGTGTTGGTTTCTGGTTTCTGGCTGGTCGTTGCCTTGTCGCCGGCACCTACTGCACCTCCCGCACCTCCTTCTCTGGGCCTGCAGGAGAAATCAAGCACCTTCTTTTGTTCTTCCCCAATCCGCCATCTTTAACTCCTTCATCCTCCCCTAATATTCTCCACCCTCCTTTCAATTCCATCCTTTGTTTTCGTGCGTGCGATCTTCCGAAGCAAAGGACTGTGCAGCCTAGCATCCGTCGGCAATCGTCTGATGTTGATGCTGTTCCTTGTGTACCTTGTCACTGTCTAAGGTTCAGGTATCAGCTCGTCCGATCTCTTTCTTCAGCCTTGTACACCTTCTTGGCACCTTTCTTGTCATACTCTCGTTCAACTCTGCCAAATCTTCTGTGGCACTACCTTCAGTCCTAGCGCCGGGGGCTTAATTCTCATCTACGTGGGCTATAGACCAAGCCAAGGAACCACCGACTGCGAAAGTTCGCAGAACTTCAGCATGCCGCGTACGACTCGACGGTCCACCAGCGCCGCCCAGGCCATCGCAGCCGCCAAGGCTCAAAACGAGCAAGAGGCCATTGAGCAGCAGCTCGAACACACTTCTACCCGAGACAGCAATGCCCCCAGCAGTGATGGTCAAAACATGCTCACTGTGATTAAGCGCGGCCGTGGGCGACCTTCAAAGCTCAGTGTCACAACGGCCTCTCCCGCCGGCCCCTGCGAGTCGGCATCCTCAGCACCCACTCCCATTACAATCACGTCAGACGGCGAGTACTCAACTCCCGCCACTAGCAATGCGGTGACACCAGTTCCGTCGTCTAAATCCGCTTCCGAACCCCAACCGGCCGCTCAGCGACCTCGACGTCGTCGTCTAGTCGTTGAACTTCCACCGCTGCCCCCTGACGATGGCTCTTCCGGCAGTCTGAAACCCAAGCCGCAAAACAAACCTGCAGCTGGTCGCTTAACGAGACAGCGCCTCTCTGCTCCCTCTTACGCAGAGGATTCAGACGAAGACGACGAGCTTCTTGACCCGGGTCAGTCTCGCAGCATTGCATTAGCACGCCGCCTCCAAAAGGAAGAGGAGAGCAAAGTGTATGATGCATGCGATCAGTCTACTATTACGCCTGACCTTGTGGGTCTTTACTTGGCTTTCAAGCCGAAGGGCCTACTTATTGGCGGTGCAAATGGCATCAGCTCTGGAACGCCTCGTAACAAACGCAAGGCCGGACCGTCTTCCAATGCTCAGTCATCATCAGCCGGTAGCAAGAAGAAAGATGTGGTCGTAGTGAATGATAGTGAAGACTTGGAGGAAACTGATGATGATGATGATGTCCCACTTCGCCAGCGCAAGAAACAGAAGATCTCCAGCAAAAAGGGCAAACAAGCTGCTGTACCTCCAACTTCAGCACGTCTTCAGAATGTAATCGATGATTCCGAGGCTGAGGACAGCGACTTCTCCCTCCTATCAGTCTCCGACGGCTGGGATATCTCTAGTGCATCTGATACGGATGGAGATGCGACCAACAATTTCCCAATGAATCGTACCAACAATCGCTTTGGCTGGATGACCACCGAAGAGCGTCAAGCTCGCCGTCAAGAAAAGGATAGGGCGCAAATGGAAAAACATCATCCGGAGCTGCTCACCATGTGGCAGGAACTGGAGAAGATGCCAGTCTTGACCGCGGTGGAGGCAAAGCAGCCTACCAATATTACATTGGAACTCAAGGCCTTTCAGCTGGAAGGCCTTGCTTGGATGACGCGAATGGAGAAAAGCAAATGGAAAGGCGGCCTTCTGGGCGATGAGATGGGTCTCGGAAAGACAATTCAGGCTGTCTCACTCATCATGTCCGACTATCCAGCAAAGACACCTACGTTGGTTCTTCTTCCACCCGTCGCACTGGGTCAATGGCAGGACGAGATCGCGTCGTACACAAACAATCAGTTGAAGACCATTGTTTTCCATGGCACTAACACCAAAGCCAAGAAGCTATCACTCAGAGAGCTCAAGAAACTCGACGTGATCATCATGTCATACAATACCCTCGAGGCCATGTATCGTAGGCAAGAGAAGGGAACCAAGAGAAAAGAGGTATTGTGCAAAGAGCGCAGTCTCATTCACCAAATTAAGTTTCATCGTGTGATTCTTGACGAGGCTCATTGCATCAAGGTAAGATCCTGCGGCTCTTTTCAATCGCGAGAAACTGACAATGTGGTTTAGACGCGCTCTACTATGACTGCGAGAGCCTGCTTTGCTCTTCAAGCAGAGTACCGCTGGTGCCTGTCGGGCACCCCTTTACAGAATCGCATTGGAGAGTTGTTCTCTCTTGTTCGATTCCTGAATATCTCACCTTTCGCCTCTTATGCGTGCAAACGATGCCCGTGTATCTTCCTGGAATGGGGCAACGCTGTTACGGACGGTCGTTGCAATCACTGTATGTCTTCTAACTTTTGCGACTGTTGCGTAAGCTGACAATCCATACGTTGAGGTCCTCACTCTTCGCCTTCTCACGTGTCCCTCTTCAACCAAGAACTTCTGAATCCAATCCAGAAACATGGTAATCAAGGACCGGGCAAGGAGGCATTCAGAAAACTCCGCCTTTTGACCGACCGCATCATGCTACGCCGACTGAAGAAGAATCACACCAATGCAATGGAGTTACCCGTCAAGGAGATATTGATCGACCGCCAGTTCTTCGGTGAAGTGGAAAACGATCTTGCCAGCAGCATTATGACTAGCACAGAGCGCCAATTCGATACTTACGTGGCGCAAGGTGTTGTCCTCAACAACTACGCAAACATCTTTGGACTGATCATGCAAATGCGTCAGGTCGCTGATCATCCAGATCTCATTCTGAAGAAGTCAAGCGAAGGCGGACAGAATGTTATGGTGTGTTGCATCTGTGATGAGCCTGCCGAGGAAGCGATTCAGTCCAAATGCAAACACGAGTTCTGCCGCGAATGTGTTCGAAGCTACCTCGCGTCTCAAGACGAGGAGAGTGCCGACTGCCCCCGTTGCCATATTCCGCTGTCGATTGACCTTGAACAGCCGAGTATAGAGCAAGACGAGATGTTGGTCAAAAAGTCGTCCATCATCAATCGCATCAAAATGGAGAACTGGACATCATCCACGAAGATTGAGCTGCTTGTTCATCAACTGCACAGACTCAGGTCGGACAAGGCATCTCACAAGTCTATCATCTTCTCGCAGTTTACCACGATGCTCCAACTAATCGAGTGGCGGCTTCGACGCGCTGGTATCACTACCGTAATGCTTGACGGTAGTATGACACCAGCACAACGCCAAGGGTCCATCAAAGCCTTCATGGAGAATACCGAGGTGGAGTGCTTCCTGGTTTCACTGAAGGCGGGAGGTGTCGCCTTGAATCTAACGGAGGCTTCTCACGTTTTCATTGTGGATCCGTACGTTTTCCCGCCCAACTGCATGTGTAGGCCGCTGGCGGTTAGCTAACTATTGTTTTAGATGGTGGAACCCAGCCGCCGAGTGGCAATCGGCAGATCGCTGTCATCGTATCGGGCAGACGCGACCCTGCACCATCACACGACTTTGCATTGAGGACTCTGTGGAGAGCAGAATGGTTCTTCTGCAGGAGAAGAAGACGAACATGATCAATTCTACAATCAACTCAGACGATGCCGCAATGGAGGCACTAACCTTGGAGGACCTGTCGTTCCTTTTCCGTGGAACCTAAATCGCTCTTGCTGGATCAGACCGGGCAGTCATATAGCTGCAAGAAGTGTCTGAAAAGAATTTCGACTTTCTGTCGAAACAGAAGGCAATCTGAGGGCAAGCGCCATACTTTTACCCTGCTGGCAGCAACTCGCTGTATATCACATCTGTACATTAATGTTCGCTAAGGCGCTGAAGGCATGCCTCTGTTCCATACTCAGCATACTGAGATTCTGCTCAGCTCAACGAGGTTCTTACACGCAAGCTTCACCAAAAAGTGGCGAAGGCAGCTTGCAAAGGAGACATAATCAGTCAGGAGGCTGAATTACTCCGGAGAGAGACTATGGTCAAATACTCTCGCGAGCAAACCATGAGGCGCAGGCAGTTTTATAATGAGGGGAAATGATTGTAACGAGCACGAAAACACAGAGCAAAAAATGCAATAAAATTCATCAGGAAATTTAGACTTCTGCGTGATGCATTGCACTCGGTGTATGACATGTCTAATGCATGTGAGGTATAGGTAGGTGATTTGTTTATAGAATTGTGTCTGTCTAATGATTTAGGTAGTGGTCTGAGTGTTGGGAATCCGAGCGACAGCGTGACATACGCACCCAACCAAGAAAATTGGGGCCCTGGCTCGTCTGGCACTTCAGGGAGCTCCCACCAGCTTCACAGTTGCATCGTAGCTGGACGCGTAGCTCCATGCCAGCTCCGTCAATTCGTGCTATCAGATCTGGCAAGATGGACAGCTTCCTGAGGGCTTCCGGTCGCCGGCTCTTGCGCAGCCGTATCTCACAGCTCACGACCACGCCAGTCGCCCGCAATGACTGGGTTTGTCAGTCTTGTAGATCGCGCCAGGCCGGACGATTGCGCTTCAGCTCCAGCCTCGTCGCGCAGGACAAGGAAAAGCCATACTATGTCACTACGCCGATCTTCTACGTCAATGCTTGTAAGTTATGTTGATCTATTGTCTACCAGATGTTGAGAAGTTGGCTAAGTGCGCGGGCGACTAGCACCCCATGTCGGCCATCTATATAGCATGCTTATTGCCGATGTCCTCAAGCGATGGGAGGCGCTCAAGGGCCGGACAGCTTACATGACCACGGGCACCGACGAGCATGGCATGAAGGTCCAGCAGGCTGCCAAACTTCAAGACATGCCTGCCAAGGCCCTGTGCGACGTCAACAGCGAGACCTTCAAAGATCTGGCCAGGAAGGCTAACATCGCCAACGACCACTTCATCCGCACCACCGACCCCGAACACCGCGATGCCGTCGAGTTTTTCTGGGCCCGCCTGCGCGACAGCGGCTACATATACGAGACCAAGCACGAGGGCTGGTACTGCGTAAGCGACGAGACCTTCTACCCTGAGACCATGGTCGAGAAGCGCATGGATTCCATGACGGGCAAGATCTTCACGGCCTCGATCGAAACCGGCAGCGCTGTCGAGTGGACCGAGGAGAAGAACTATCACTTCCGATTGACGGCATTCCGTGACAGACTCCTCCAGTTCTATAAAGAGAACCCCGAGTGGGTGGTCCCCAGTACACGTTTCAACGAGGTCATTGAATGGGTAACAAACCATCTCGAAGACCTGTCTATATCTCGGCCCGTCAGTCGTCTCGATTGGGGTATTCCCGTGCCTGAGGATCCCAGTCAGACGATTTACGTCTGGCTGGATGCGCTCGTGAACTACCTGACGACCACGGGGTATCCGGTCTGGCCACCGAATTCCGAGAAACTCAGCGCCTGGCCAGCAGATGTGCATGTAGTGGGGAAAGACATTGTACGGTTTCACTGCATATACTGGCCTGCGTTCCTCATGGCGATCGACCTCCCACTACCGAAACAAGTCCTGAGCCACGGCCATTGGCTCATGGGCGAGCGGAAAATGTCCAAGTCGATTGGCAACGTCGTGAACCCTTTCTTTGCGCTTGATCGCTGGGGCGTGGACACGATGCGTTACTTCCTTATTTACAGCGGTCATGTCTCGGGTGATTCTGATTACAACAACCAGTTCATCGTCGAGAGATACGAGAAGGGCCTGCGGAATGGCCTTGGTAACCTCCTCAATCGCGTCACGAGGCCGAAGCACTGGAGCGTGAGACGAGCTGTAGAGAAAATGGCGGCTCGTCAAAACGAGTCGTTCCCGTCTTTTATTGATGAACAGAGAATGGTACTAGAAACGGTGGTCGACAAAGCAGATCAGCAGATGAAGTCCTTGAATCCAAGTTACGCACTTCAGCGGATTATGGATGTCGTAATGCAGGTACGTTTGTGCTTATGGTTCTCACTTAAAGTGCAGTGCTAACCATTTCGCAGGCCAATAAATTCTTCTCGGATGCAGAGCCATGGGCCAAGAGGAAAAAGGGGGACGTGGAAACTGTGGATCAGACTATCTTCTTTACCGCCGAGTCTCTACGCATTGTCGGGATTCTCTTGCAGCCTTTCATACCTGAGAAGTCCGCAGAGCTCCTTGATCGACTGGGTGTGAGTCCGGAGAGGAGGTCGATGAAAGATGCTGTCTTGTTTGCGGATAATACCTATGGTACGCCTTTGGTTGAGCTTGGGCAGGGGGCTTCGACCAGTGTTTTCCCGCCCATGCCGGTTGTGGACTGATGTGGGAGAATGTGAATTATATAGATGTAAGATGGAGGAGTGTGTGATTCGGTTTAGCGGGTTTATGTTGTACATTGTATGTAAAACATCTGTAAATCTGTACTATTATCTACAACCTGTACTCTATTGTCTATATTGGCATACTTTGTTTCTCAGTAGATGCTGGTGCGAAATAGAAACCCTCACATGTCCTTGCAACTCCAATAAAAACATAGCATGCTAAGCAGAGGTGCGGAAGGCTTACAAACTCCAAGGCTATCAAGACTTATTATATCAAAATGATTTCATATCATATAACGAGCTCAAGCTCTCGACCTGGGTTCAAATGATCTTGAGTGGTCTAGGGGCCATCCTTTGCCCCCAAAAATAGGCAATACATCAAACTCTTATCTTTATTTCCAGCCCAACGCGGCTTTCAGTGCCGGATCTACCTCCCGCATCTTCTGCTCGTCAACCTCATAGATCCAGTAGGAGAATTGGCCGTCCTTGTCAATGCCAAGGGGTTTAACAGGCCCGCGGTACTGCTCGGGCACTCTCTCGTGTGGATCCGGGACCCGATCCGCAATATTGACTCCCTGGAAGATATTTCGAGTCAGCAACTCTTAGTCACGAAGGCAATATCGATTCAACACAAGTAAACTTACCGAGTGCTTAAAGATTCCGGGAAGCTGGCTCAGTGGTCAGTGTGGACATACTGATGGGTTGTTTAGGTTAGGTTGGTAACTAACCCCATACATGGCCGGAAGCCCTTCGGCTATTATCTTATCGCTGATGAAGTGTGCGTGCGCATCACATTCGTAACCTGGGTACCCCTCATCTTCGTGTCTATGCCAGTCGTACCCCATGGGACAGGGTGCGAGCTCAGCTGCCTTGATGGATGCCCATTGGTCTTGAGCTATTCTCTCGTGGGGGGTCAGGGTATGGTATCGAGACTGCCTTTGTGCGTGTTCGATGTCGTGGGGATCCGTGTATAAAGTGGCAAGCCTGGGGGCGGCGTGGGGGACGAGCTTTGTGTTGGTTGTTACGGCGGTCGGCTGGGAAGTCTGATCACCAGATGGCTTTACGACGGCGTTGTGGATCCGTGCGGGAAGCTGAGATAGTTAGTACATTCTCAATGTTAGTGGCCTCGCGGATTGTGACTCTTACGGAGGGAACAGAGAATTTCACGCTGCTAGATTTCTCCGAGGCTATTGTTGGTCTGATTTTTGACGGAGCAGCATATGACGACTTGCGCGGGGGAGCCTTGGGAATGTCAGTACTATTCTATCACTGGTGATATTGTTGGGCTTGAACATACCGCAGGAACCTTAACCGTGGGTGTGTGTTGCGGAACTGGACCAGGGGGTTGTGAACTTGTCTTAAGTATCGACCGGAGAGAAGTCGGTGCTCTAGTCGTGGCTTGAAGCGGTCTCGATGGCCCGCGAGAAGTTGTTGACGCAACTGAGAAGGCGGTTGGATGTACAAGAGCACTTGCAGCAGGTGAGCGAGCTCGAGATCGAGCGTCAGTTTGCTTTAAGTCTGCAGTCATGATAGGTGGCGACCGATAATCGTGCAATATGTTAGGTTGAAGAGCTTCTTTTGGGCGGGAATGGATGTGTTGCTCCCCTTTGCGTAGGTAGTCGTCGGTCCTGCAATAGAGGGAGGTGGTGATAATAATGTGTAGAAGCTTCAAAATTTGGACATCGACCCCGAAATTAAATGGTTTCTGTAATGGCACTTAGTCAACGAGACTTATAATCATACTCATATTCGTTATTAAATTCAAAAGCTCAACAGTCTGCATGTGACAGGTGTGTTGTGCACAGCAGTGAACAGCAAATCATTTTATGAATGTCACGCATACGCAGACTTGAAGTTGGTACGTAGTAACACATACAGTATCAGGTAACATTGGGATGCAAGACAGTCCGGGTCGCCTGTTCCAAGCGGTACTATGACATGGTCGTCTGCACCAAGTCTCGGAGCGTGCAAATAAGCGGAGTTCGACATCAGTTTTTTTGTTGACTATTGGTGTCGTTATGCCTTCACAATATACGCCACGGGTGATGTTGATACCGAGTGCACACTGATGCGATGCCGTTTGATATCCTGTTACTTATTGAGGAAAAAGGGCAGAATGCCATTAGACAAAATTAGGTGCGAAAAAAAAAAAGATTTGAGAATACCACCCTTCTCGCCCTCTCAAGTACTCGAACTCTGGCCCTCGGAAGGACTGGGCGTCCCCAGTCCCGCCGGAGAGGTCATAATCAGGCGTCCCTAACTATACCATTAGGCCATCCGCTCTTTCCTTAAGCCCCGATGACCGCTCAATTAAATCGGCACATATACAAAGCTACCCCTCTATTTTGGTAATGGAAGTCGCGACGGCAACCGCGGTGTACGGGCGCGCCTTCCACTTGCACTTGTGCCTGGCAACCGGAGCAGCGGGAAAATCTCTTTGTCGGTTCGGTTCGGGACTAATTTACATGTTTATACAGGACCTAGCTCTATCGAGTGATTCTCGAACTATCACCCTCCTCAGAGAGGTAAAACTTGGTGTTTTCGTACACAAGAAACGTAATCCACGTCGCAGGCATAACTCTGACAACGCCCGGTATGATGCCGCGGTAGAAGCCTCGAAGCCCTTCCATCTGCCACGTTTTCTTAGCAACCCCGCGAATCCCTTTCCCAAACCGCTCTTCCGCATCATAGTTCTGGAGACGACTTCGGATGACCTGGTACGGGTATGTGACAGTGCCCGCTATTAACTTGGAAACACCCGAAAGCAGCAACGTGGCTTCGTTGCCCAGCCGTCTGTGAGATCCATCTTCTGTAGGGCCGTGCTTCTTAAGACGTCGTTTCATATACATCTTTTTGAGCGGATCATAGACAGCAAACTGTACAGCGCCATGCGATACACCGAATAGGCTGATGCCCAGGCCGCGATAGAAGCCCCTCCAGCCCTCTGTGCGTAGAAGCTGCGCAGCGCCAGACCACATGCTCGGGTACGCTCCAGCAGCACCTCGATCAGAAGACAACATGCGTGTCTTCAATACCCATATGGGATTGGTGAGGACCTGGGTGAAGATGCCCGCCACTCCCGAAGCCACGAAGTAATCCTGGGGCGTGAGCGCAGCCTCGCCGCTGGGCACTGGCGTTTTGACAGCGAGGATGGCTTGCTCGACGCGAGCTTTGAAGAAGAAGAAGGAAGCCCAGCTACTCGCGTTTCCGAGCAAGTTTGGCGTGAGACCTCGATAGAGAGCGGCCAGAGGATGGGGTGTCCTTGTCAAGCTGCGGATCACCGACAGCGTAGTCAGGTTTTGCGAGGTTGCTGCATTGCTGCGGTGAACTATGTCCAAGTTAGCCGATCGAACATATTTGAGGCAGTCTAGGAACGAATGAGAACGCACTCTGCATGCGGGTTTTCACGATATCAAGGGGGTGGACAGTGAGTGTAGCGATGGAGCCAGCGGTCAAGCCCGCAACGGTCTCAAGCAGGGCGGGAGAGAGGCCCGCATCGTTGCGCGTCATAGAGACGAAGTTGATTAACGGGAGACAAAGGTGTTACATTATATAAGAAACGCGTAGAAATACAATATTCATTGCAAAAACATGTCGAAGTGTGATTCTGATTCTCAACAAGTATCGTGATGAGTAATGAAAGCCGGTGCAATGAACATTGAATTTTTGGGTGGTGGACTCGATAGACGCATATATCTGGTGACTCATATTGCATGTTGCGCATTTGCGATCCGGTCCAACTCTCACATGAGCACATTCCGCCCTTTGGCTTCAACTCAGCCAAACTTGACGAGATAACAATATTGCAACATTGAAAGGACTAGAATCAGCGGCAGATTCTTTCATTCCCACGTTCATTTATCTGCGACGTTTTCCACATGGCGACAGCGGTGGCGGTAACTTCTGGTGCGGCTGCAGAGCCTGGCACCGGCACTCAAGACAGCCCTCAAGAGGTATCGATCGTGGTTGAGTTCACGTATGTTGCCGGTTACGTGGCGTTTATGAATGATTGTTACTAACCATTGCAATGAAGGGGCGGTCTGGAGATGCTCTTTTCGGACCAGCGTCGGCATACGCTCTCCATCCCAGCCAAGACTCACGATGACAAACCAGTGACCATCGCATTTCTTATCGACTACCTGTGCAACAACCTCCTTAGTGATCCTCGCAAGGAGTTATTCGTTTTGGATGATCACGTGTTAGTTTCTTGAATTTATTCTTACCTGTCTCTATCCAGGTTTCTCGTTCTTTAGAGCCCTTCACCGGTCGCGGGCAAATATGGTCTGATTTCTAGTTTTGGAATCCTCGCAAAAGTTCTGATCAATGTGACCAGCAAGCAAGCTGACATGGCATAACAGGCGACCAGGCATCCTGGTTTTGATAAACGACGCAGACTGGGAGTTGGAGGGAGAAGAATCCTACGAGATACAAAACGGTGACAATGTTCTCTTTGTCTCAACGCTGCATGGAGGCTAGACAGCCGATAAATCGAACCAGCACCTAGAGTAACCTTGAACGTTGCCCGTTTGTTAAATCTCTCAATTTGCTGGCGAGTCTGGTTGGAGTGGTCAGGATAGGCCTTGTATGATCGGTTCGCGAGCGCCATTCATCTCCATCCTGATACGACGTCGAGAAGTAGCTGCTGCTGTTGTCTTCAAACTGCCAGCCAGTCGTCTTGGCCTTACCCCGCGACTCTGCATCTAAGACATACAGTACGTTCTTCGGTGGAGGTCAAGAGAGAACGGTGAACGCGCGACATCCGACAACAGTGTATGTCTAGCGAGTACGCGCCCCCCATCACCCCTCCATGCCCACTCCCGTCTCGCCAAGATTGTCGAGCCAGATATATATCTCAACAATGACATGGTGCTGCCGATTGTGACCCTGTCACGCGCGGCTATGCCCGAGCCTGCACACCTAGATTTGAACGGAACTGTTCATTTGCAGCCGTTGCTCCACCGCCATGCATGTCTCCAATTTGGACATGCAACAGGCCAGAACGTCCTGCTGTGACGCTACAGCGTGTCACTCAGATCGCGCGGAAGGGGTGTGAGGAAGCTCAATCTATTCTTTAGTTGTACACCCATGGGCTTGCTCCGGCATCAATCCATTCTAAACAAACAACTTCCCGTGTCGCCGCCGAAAACAGCAACTCGCAGCTAGCAATATTCCCAATGATACCAATAGAATCTCAACGACCTCCATGCTATTGCCGAAAATGTGTGCATCAATACCTAATACAGACATTTCTCGTACATGTCGTTTCGGTGCCGTCGCATTGCTCGGTGATCGTTGATCGATACAACTATAGGATGGCTTGTGTTGGTGTGGTGTGCGCAGCCTCGACAAACAGTCGCAATTACGTAGTGTGAATGACTTGTATATGCAGCCTACCCTAATGTTTTGATTCATGAATATAGGTATTGTCAAGTCACTAGATATGGGGGAGCAACCCTATGGTCACAGTCGGCAAGTCGTTTGCTGTCGAAAAGAATCATGTGACGAGATGCGAGAACTACATATTTGTTAGCTTGGTCTTGATGGCAAACAGCCATGTCAGTATCAGCGACTTTCGCACTCAGGTTGTGTGAGAGTATGTATAATTTTACAAAACGAACTGACTTATTATGTAGACTCGCCCAGCGCGAGTAAGCAACTAATACCCTCTAGATGCTACCGCTGCTCGCCCGTCAGAGCAGATACCGATCTAGGTAAAAATATATAGACCAACAGTATCAAGCAAGAACCAAAGACAGACATATCCACTTCCGTCGAAGGGTGACCTCTCCCAGAGGCGATTATGAGAACATGGATCACCTCGTGAAAACCAGAGGACCGACCATGAGTAACAGAAAACACTGTAGACTGTATCCATACAGCCATTTCTCCAAATGCATCCAAATCTGGCCATGCCACGCACGTCCATGGTTTTGTTTTTTGGTTTAGAAATTGCAGACAACCGCTCCAAGCCCATAGAAACAAAAGGGCGACGCTCAAGCCTCGAGTCCAAGATGCACGTAGATAGGCAACGAACCCTGCAATATGGGTTATGAAAGCAAACAAACTCCCCTGACATCTAATAATGTCTGGTATCTTCAAAATGACTTTTGTGCCGACCCAATGGTATAAGTTTTCTTTTCGTTTTCAGATGCCCATTGTTGCTTAATATGGGGCAAGGAAGGTATTTGTTGCTGGATCGTCCAACAGTCCGGGACAATATTTGAGTGCAGTCGGACGCTGGCAAATTAATACATGCGATTCTGATAGTGCATGTTGTGCTGCTGCTCTGGGTACATGCCACCAGGGGAGCAGGCAGGTGTCATAGCACCCTCTGAGACACTAGACTGGTCCATCTCATACATTGCGTAGTGGGTCTGATGATCTCTGGCAACGAGGAACTCATGACCAAGAGTGCCACGGTGGTGGTCAAAGCTACTGTAACCCATCGAATGGGGGAGCCCATGAGATATGGGGTAAGGAGTATGCTGTAGCTCGGCTGGAGCTTGCAGGTCGAGTTGGCTTGATGGAACTTCCGCCTGTCGGACAACGACTTCAACTCTGCAATCTTTGCCACGGCCCTTAATGTTCTTGTTGCTGTTCCTGTGGACGTCCTTGAAGTATTCCCACAATGCCTTGTCTTCAGCAGACATGTCATTATAGTCCATCTGCGAGAATTTCTGGACAAGCTCAGCGAGCTCCCCTTTGTGGTAGGCGTTCTGGTGTGTCTATTTAAGATTTTCGTTAGCAGATGAATTCCAAGTATACTCCGAGTGTGAGTCGCGACATGCCTTGAGATTCCCTCGCGTGCTGAACGGCTTCTTCCCACACTTCTTCAGAATGCAGTAAAAAATCTTCTGCTTGAAGTGTGTTTCCAGATGGGTGGCTAGGTTCCCCTTCTGGGGAAATCCTTTATTGCATCCAGGGACGTCGCACTTGAATGGCTTTTCACCTCTATGACGTCTCTCGTGAGTCTAATGTTCCGAATTAGTAAAGGCTTTTACTGGATATGTGGGCACTTACGGTTAAATTACCCTTCTGAGTGAACCTCTTTCCACACCCAAGACATTTCTGATGTTGTTAGTCCACTGCCATTTCCGAAACGAGGTCATTCTTACGTGAGGCATTTCTCCAGTATGCTTTCGGTCGTGGACTTGAAGTTGGGCTGGCTGCGAGAATCTCTCTTCACACTTCTTCTTACGACAGGCATGGGGCTTATCCTTGATCATACTATCATTCGAGACCCTCTTAGACCTCGTGTTGTCCTGACAGTCGTGCCCTTTGCTTGTATGCTGTCCCCGTTTGGTGGCTGCTTCTTTCTCTTGCTTCGTTTGTATGACTTTCATCAACCGATCAACGCTGGTCTTGGTCTCATCACTGTTGGTCTCGCCGTCCATGGAATTCGACTTCAGAGGTTTGAAATTCTTCGCCTTCTCTAAGGTCTGTGGCTCGCTCTTGATAACAGGGTCTGAAGCTTCTGTATATAACCGACATGTCTCCCGAGGAGGAGTCAGCAGTCCATGTGATGCCATAGAGCACAGTTCCATCTGTTGACGTTCGGCCTGATACTGCTTTGCCGAAGATGGGAATGGCGTTGCCCTTGGTGGTACGTAACTGTCGAATCCATACATATCATGCCCTTGGTACTGAGGGGCAGGTGGCATGTTCGCCAGAGGCCCCGATGCTGTCATGGGTGATAAAGCGTAAGGCTTATTGTCCATCACGAAAGAAGAGGTCATCACGGCCGCTGAAGGGTCCATATTCTGCGGTGCCGAGTCGTACGGAAGTAAGGCAGGGCCAGTTGTCACAACATATGCTGAGCCAGGCTGGGTTGAAGGCCAGTCTTGCCAGGTAGTGTCCAATCGTCGAGGCATTTCTGTGACGGCCATGAAGAAAGAAACCACGGGTGATCTCAGGAGACTGATATTAACGAAGTCCTGCGTGATAATATGTCGATATAGTAGACCTTTGAACAATGTACTATATCCGAGGATGTCCGTAGACTGAGAAGCTTGTTGAGGTGTATGTGTGTGACCAGTGAGAGTCGGCGCGATATAAAAGCAAAAAGCCAACAAGACAGTAGGAAAGTGGTGTTTGATTATGATAACATTCAGTAGGTGCCAACCCACACATGGAGATGACAAGATATGATTATACCTCAAGCCGAGTCCAAGAGCTGTTCACGACGGGCTGGGGCACAAGTGAACGTATATACCTCGAAGCCCTGGTGTCTATGATGTGCAGCTAGGGTAGATCTGGGAGCCAATCGACTGGGCTCACCCCTCAGAGAAGAGATCTTGGGTCCTTTTAGGTAGGTATGAGGTGGGTACGTTTATGAACGTACCGGACGAGCTCGACTAGTCTATGAGGCTTGGGGGGCCTGCCCCAAGCTCATCTCAAAGATCGCCCACCCCCCTCCTGGCAGACCTGGGCAAATTCACACCTAGCATTACTTGTATACATGTGCGGGTATAATGTTGTGTACGTATGTATGTATTAGTCGGCAGAAACCTGCATATGGCTTGGGTCTAGCATCAACAGAAAAATGACAGATCGGATTGAGTCGACGATGGTGAGACAGTTGACTTGTTTTGGACGAGACAGCAGAGAAGATCTGGCGGTGGCAGGTTTGCCATACGGAACAGACCATTGTATCGAGACAACTCTGGGGAGGCTGGCGACCTGGCAGAGTCGGCCAGAGTCGAAGCATGCGCGTGCTGTAGATGGCATACTTCCCCGCCGCCTCTGTTTGTTTCTCGCCTGATCGCTTGCCTGCCTGCCTCCGCAAAGGTTGCCATATTGGTAAAGTCAAGGGAGGGAACGAAGTACCTGTTGGGTATCAAGAAGCTGAGCAGGAACGCGGCATGCGGCGCGAAAAGACCAGAGGAGCAAACCATATCACCCATCGATAGCAAGCAATCAGCGAGTGATCCGCACGGAAACACCGCAGAATGAAGAGGAAAATTGAGGTTGAAGTCTGGTCGACTGCCATGTCGAAGAGTTGGTGTGGAATCCACTCTGAAATACAGACAAGGGTCTTAGCGTAGGGGACGAGGAGGCTAAGAGGCGCCTAAGGACAGCAGTGAACGACTACTGTGTGCCCGACGACGTTTTTAGTCTTGACCAATGCTGAGAGATGGAGCTGGCTTCGGGGAGCCTCCTCCAAAAATGTATGTAGCCATGTATGCCCCCGAGCAGACCCGAGCCCCGAAAACACCTCGACACCCTCTCGACCCTCCCCTCCAGATCCCCTCATCCCAGCTTCAGGCGTGACAGGCAGCGCTAGCTGACGGATGTAGCCACGATGAGCTAGCGACAATCCGACCTAGACAAACGGACGAGTCGACGACGACGTCTCCGAGAGGCTAGCACACTCGGCACACTCCTTCTAGCCCCCCGGCAGCTGCCCGTTCCCGCGAGAGCAAGGGCCGGATGATCATGCTTGCTGCTCTCCAAGGCGCCGGATAAGACAGGCATTCCCTGCAGCTGCCGGTCCTCCTACAGCACCCACCGTATGGCCACCCCACCCCTTGTCGAAGGGATGTCGAAGCTGTTGTTGTGCATAATAAACTTGTTCACGATAATTTTCAGAAGAAAAACCCTCAAACGACACTGCCGGCTGCTTGCCTATGGTCTACCAAGTGTAGCATCTCTCATACACAAACCAGTAGTAAATGCTTTAAAATGGGGCACGACACGATGCGATGCTTTATCTTGGTCAGGGGTATCGTTGCTCATTCGTAACCCAAACTCACGTGAAGTTGCTGTGGGATACCTAATTGCAGTACTACAGGTAGTCAGCACACGTTGTCTCATAATTCATAGACTAAGTACGGATTACTTGGTCGAGGTGAAACATATTCAACCCCTTGCCTTGAACAACATCATCATCAAAACGTTGTGGGCTAAGCTGCATGTTGGGGAAGATCTGTACCCGCTGGAAGAGTGCTTCAAGTTTTACTCAACCTATGCGCCTATATACAACACACGACAAGGCTTCTTACCAATGTGATACCAGGGCCAACTTGTAGCATTGCCGCAACAGAAGGCGAATTAAGAAGTCGTCCGACAACGAGCCAGGTTTTCCAAAGCCCCAAGAGTAGCAACTGGGACAGGACACTTGGCCGGAAGCAGTCCCCCTGCTGCCGACCTAGGCTGAACCTGGTTCGCATCTCCAAGCCTGCGCACGAAGGTGCTTGATGACTACGCCAACTCGACAGGGATCTCGATCTGCTGAAGCCAAATCAGAGGTTTGGGATGTCGGACAGAGGCTCGAAAGTGCAGCAATGCGTGTCTTAGCCTGCATAAACGGGGTTATGTAAGGTAGAGAGACAAATCAATGATCAAGGCCCGTCTCGAGACTCCCCCTCGGGATTACGGAGTAGTCAGTGGTCAAATTGCAAATAGCGTTGATGGTTAGCTGCTCATCCACCAGCTGAACAGATATATGACACGAAGGTCGATTGGGTGACAACAGATCTTGGGCGGAGATCGATCAAGATTCCCGAGCGTAATGATGCGCATCTCAGCTCTTTGCGCCTCAACAGCCACGATCCGTTGCTTCGGATCAATGCAAGCCATGTTTCTCCTGCGAATTACAGGTCGTCGACGTTTGATTCCTGGGGGAGACGCAATGTTAATTTGCCCCGTTTCTTGGCTCAGCACGCGAAGTCATGATCATAGGCTACGGAGACAGTTTGTCGCGGGTGATCATCAGGGTCTCGATCAGGTCATCATGATTGTCTTAATATAGACACATCTTTATGTATTACAGAGTATATGCAAACTGACGACCAATGTTCGGGGTTAGGCTTGCGAGTCGAGCGAAGCACTGGATCCAATTCATTTCCTGCTACTGCCCACTGCTCGACCGACTGCGCGAGTAGTATTCTCTCATGATAAGATAATACCTAACCGAGCTACCTACTGACCGTCATCCCATCGAGCAACCGACCCTAGCACCGGAACAGCCTTCCCGGCGCCAGCCCTTGTCGGCCCCGCTCCTCTCTGGTTCCAGCTGTGTGGTTGATGGCAGATCCCCCGCGACCACGAGTTTTTTGACGTTCTACAATCGTCATCGTGTCCCGAGACCTGTCAGCAACCGATGACAGGCCGAGCGAAAAGATCAACAGGTACGGATCTGAGCTTACACATCGGCTCCCTCGCTCCATGTCGAAGGTTGCGGCGACATCGTCACGACAGTTACAGACTACAATTCGACTTCAGCGGTCCCCGGGCTCTAGTCGATAGGGCCGGCGAGGGCCGTTCCTTTGACCTAGTTTATCTGCTAATACACAACTTGGGATGTCCCGCCACATCCCGTTTTACGACGGTTTCTATTAGCTTCACTTCGCTGTTATAACAGAGATCACCGACAGCCGACGCAGGTTCGGCAGGGCCGCGAAGGTTGTGTGACGGATGACCTCGATTCATAATCACCTAGATCCCCCATTTCGGGCGCCAGGGCAAAGACGTGGCGGCGTTGCGGGCTAGTACATCTCAAAGTTAGGTACTAGTACTGGATTAGTAGGTAATTAAAGATATATTTGTACACGTTGTCATTCCACCTCTATTCTCGTGGCATTTTCTTGTGCTGTGCAGCCTAGCAGTCGTACTCGTGCACGCGCTGGTCATGACTCATGGGGGAGACTAGATCATACTAACAGCAGATCAGGAAAGTGGAGGACCCCGTTACGTATCGTCGAAGTTCCATCCCTTAAATATGGCTACGCCTCGTGAGAAACTGGGTGAGGTAAAACGATGGAACTGAATGAAAATAATGTGTATTCAATGCCTCCTAAATGCCGGCAGTATGGACCGTTCGGCAGGTTATAGACGCCGTCGCTGTCCTTCTTACTCGGTTCCGACGGCTCTGTAAGGTGTGTGCACACTGCAGGTAGTAGCATCTAGTACATTAGCGCCGGAACCCCCTCCTGGAAGACGGTCACGGTGACCTATTTGTTGCAAAAAAATAGTTTTTGCGCCCGAAAATCATTTGCGTTTTTTGATCGTCCCTTGATCGTCTCTACATAGAAATTGTATTGGTTGAAAAACGATCACGGAACGCAAAAACGATCACGGAATGCAAAAACGATCACGGTGACGATTTTTAACGATCACCGCACTGTGGTTAGAAGCGGCAAATAAATATCGCTGTACCCAATATACAGGTATTTTCGTACTGTACATTAGGTACATTCATTTGTACATTACCACGTCACGCCGCTACACTATGTCACCTCATACGCATTCAGGCACCGTCACAATTGAAAACTTAGTCACATCACGGCGAGTCGAACAGCAGGTCTACGGGTTACTGACTACGGCCATATATTACGGAATCACACATCAATTCATTCACTTAGCTAATGTTACGCGTGCGGGAGGGCATATTATGACGTTCCATATACCATCAGCGGCGAGGTTCGAAGCAGTCACGAAGTGACGGAGGCATCTACGGTAGCCGCGTGGGCAGGTGCGTAGGTGGCCGTCACAGCCCTATTTTTGGTGGTAAAAGTGGTCACCAGCGAAGCAAATAGTCACCTACCCGGGACATGATTTTTTTCAAAAAAACGATCACGGGCTGAAAAGTGGTCACGGGCAAAAAATGTGATTTTTGAACAAAAAAAGCAGCACTGCGACTCGAACCCGTCACCTCGACTGAATTGATTTTGAGTGAATGTGACGATATTCGCTGTATGACTGTCACTGTGATCGTTTTTTATGACGAAAACCACTTTGTTGCGGAAAAGCCATTTTTGAAGCCGTCGCCAGTCACGGTGACCGTCACCCAGGAGGGGGTCCCGGCGCTAATGTAGGTACATAATATTGTCCAGCATAGTACGGATGTATGTAAGCTCAGATCTTAAAATGGACTAGGGCAATTCCACAACCCTCACGAGAAGTCTTACCCAAATGCAGCCGGACGACAAGCCACAACATCCACCACCACAACTTGCTTCATCTGCCTTGATGTCTTTTCGACCTGATGAACAACTGGTGGCGTCATGACTGCGAGGCATTTACCCATCACTGCCAAATCACATGATGCGTAACGGCTGCCGGCAACCTTGCAGCCTTCTTAACCTGTGTGCGGACACGCCCGCTGCGAAACACTTGCTGTAATGTCTGCCATGGTCACATCCTACGATCCGATCCTGTCCTCCGGGTTGCACAAGACATTCTTAAGCTGATCAATTTGCCTTTTCATAAATTAAGATCACCTTAGCAGCATTTGCCTTCGTCCCTCCGCCTCCCCTTTTGTCTACCCACTGCCATTCGTAACATGTTTTTGTCGACTGGCATTCAGCTCCGACATTGGTGATGGCATCAATGGGGCCTTAGGGGAATTGGGAAACTCAGTTCGCGCCAATAAAGAGCCAAATTCATACTATTTTCAATTATCGTCAGAAATCATTATGACAAAACGCTTCCAAGGCTCATTGTCGTGAATATCTATGATAGGAATAGTGAGACGTCGATGTCTATCAAGTACGCTTAGGTATATCGGTGCCCGTTGTATGCGGGCATCGCGTCGAAACAGCGCCAGGTTGGATAAGCCACCAACAAGATCTGCGACATGTCACATTTCCCGCGATCATGGAATAGCCACACAGCTGCATGGATTCTTCACCCCGCTCAGAAGCAATGCCACATCGTCCTCAGCTCTGGGCATGTACCACTCGTTCGCCTCGTCCCACGCATCGTTCTCTCGGTCTGACAGGTAGCAGGATACCATACTGTGGCCAAAGCTCCACGATATGCCACCTCATGATGGCCTATTCTCGCCTCTCTAAGGCTGGAGTCGACCGACTCGCCTTCAATAATCGCAATGGCGCACGTAGATGCGGGATTTTGGCGGAGCTGAGCTGAAACTGAATAGCAAAGCCAGATCCCCATGCACGCAAGTGGCCACCCAATCTGCGAGAAAGCATGGTTCATCTTGCAGTTCTCCCGTCTGACCCTGCAAGGTACCGTGGTGGATGAACCACAGATCCAGTACGATTAATCGCCAATCACATAGTGGTCGAGGCCGCAAGTTGCAACCCGCAGCAATCAATTGCCCGAGACAAATCCCCGTATCATTACGTCCGCAACCCCAGAAGCGGTCGAGTGTTGCAGCCCAAGTCGAGACACCTTCCCTTGTCCGCTCACAACGAACGCTGTGAAACCACCCCGCGTGTCTTGCGCGCATTGCAAAAAATCGTTGGGGATTCATTTTACATTGTCTGGGGCTCGTGGCAGTCCGAACTGGCGCTATCACCACCCCCGTTGACGTCTCTTCATTCACACGTACATACGAATGTACATGTCATTACACTTGTCTCGCGTTCTCAGGTTCCTGGACAAGTGCATGGCCGCTTTGCAGCTTTCCCAGCTGTACAGCATTCAGATATGCACCCTCGGAAATGCCCAATTCTGGCCAAGACTGGACCAAGTCCGACAAAAGTTCCATAAAGTTCCGTTGCAACCACAAGGCAATTGTGCTAGGGCCGATTTTACCCACCGCATCTACATATCTCTTTCTGCATGCATCGGATCCTGCACCTCGACGAACCACGTCTTGTGCGAGTTTGCTTGTTGCAATGTGCTGTCAGCCCGCTGCAGCTTCCTCGCTTTGGCGTCTGTCAGAAGCCGATCGCCATGCCACAGCCATGGCGACGGGGTTACCTAGACCGGCACACATGTGTGCATCGTCTGTGGCTTATGCGGAGTAACACGAGATCTCGTAGCTCAGCATACAACGAATAAGACAGACCGACACATGACTGAGTCCCTCATATTTCCGTACCTGCAAATGCCCACATCTCCTTCCTGCGATCCGTAGATCTGTCTTTCCCAATTCGAAACGGGTAGCAAGCCTTTGAAACCAGCCTGGTCATCTATACCACTTCGTCCCAATACTAGCAACAGATCCACAATCACACACATACAGTAATAGGCATTGGGTTCATTCGCAAGCAGTTCCCAAAGCGTCGGGGAGTATTGGGCTGAGATGCACACACCCATCGGGCTCGGATTTCTTTCAGGGTACCCGAAATAGATTTCGCCAAGTGATATACCTGAGTGAGCATGCTCATTACGAGCCGGCTTGTATGTCAGGGCAAACAGAGTGAGTAGCGAGGGTAGATATCCAGTCACGTTTTGAACCTTGAGGCGACGGCACCTCAATGATAGGCTCTAGATGTCACATGTAACGACGCACTCCAAGATTGACCCGGAGAAGCTGATATTACAGGACCACTCCTGCTGGGCTCTCTTAGAAGCCTGAGAGGATCGAGGGATACGAGAAATTTGCAGTCACGATCAGCTGCCCATAGCTTCTTGATCAGTTCTCCAACCGCCTCGTCTCTTCAGACCCAAACAGCCCCTCGATGTTCTAGAGTCGTCATACACAAGGACATGCACACATTATATCATTGAGTTCACTGCGACGTCACGAAAAGGGAGATGCAGCGGGATCAGCTTCCGGGTCACATCCATCAGGGTTTCGACAAGCACCCCCTGTTATTTCGCCAACGTGCGCTTGATTTGGTTGACGAGCAACTTGACCACGGCGGGGAGAAGATGACGGATATCTACGCCCCAAGGCTGGCTGTCTGGACCTTACTGTATTTTGCCGAGAACATCATGCTCATCAACGCAGACGTGGCATCAAACTTTGCCCGGAGAACGACTTCTAGTGGTTTGGAGCATCTATCAACATTGATTCACCCTGTCGGGAGGCTCCGAGCCAGCCTATGAAGAATGCAAACTCCATGACTAACTAGATATTTGATGACATACCAGCGCAACTCCTGTAGCATATCTACTGTACCACCAGGGAGGTGTCACTTCGATGTGAGTCCTGCAAGGTACTGGGGGCGTGTATGGTTTAGCACATATGGTTTCGCACATCTCCACACATTATCACCCCTTCGCGACGTAACCAGGTCGACCTCCTGCAAAGACCTTGCGTCTATCCTTGCATTCAATATGTGTTAACCATAGTCGCAAACCACTTCCACCACGGACAGATGTGACTGGTTACGGTGATGTGAAATTTATGGTTCGGTATGGGGCTGCTCCGAGCGACCGTCCGACGTTGTTACTCCAATTCATGTGACTTCGGCCAGCCTGGTCGCATCATCATCACCAGTCGAATAGGCAGACGAGGGGCGAACATGTAGGTGCGGACAGTTCAGTAGATCTAGCCACTCGGGAGCCCACCTGTCATTCCGGAAAACTTAGCTGCCGAATACTATTGAGGGCAAATTAGCCATATGGCGCACCTCTTAAGGAAAGCAAATGCGAACTGTCATCCTCTACGGATTAATTTCCTGCCAATCACGGCTTCGTTTTTGGGAAGTGCGGACCGAGTGCGGACTAAGTAACGAACACTCCCGAGAGGAGGGGTGGTAAGAAAAGCCAACAACAGCAGATGGACAAATGAAACAAAACCCGAGATCAAGGAGTGATAGACACCACTTCCAAACTTCCTTGCCGGCTGCAAATACAATGTCTCCGAAACCACGGTCCTGGCCCTCGCCCATGCGGTACGTTTCCGCCTCATTACGCACAAGGAGGCAGGCCCAGTAGAAAGTCATTGCAATGAGAGATGTCCGGTCCCGAGGAGCTGGGTTGGAATGAAATTCTAGAAGGGGTCTCAGGGGTCAGGACGACATGGGTAAGCGAGAAGGATTGCCTGGGCATTGGAGTAAGTAAGTCATGTATTGGCACCGCAACTTCGTCTTCCGTTGGGTCGAGAAGACAACCCAACCACCACCCCAGAACCTGGCTACAGTACAGGGAGGAAGATAAGGTTAATGTTTAATGAGAGGGTGACGATAGAGAACAGATGTAAGCCTTCACTCCTATTGAGAAGTTCTTTACTGGAAAGTGACAGACTTGAACCTAACATGGTAGTACTCGAAGGCAAGGCTATTAAGACCTATTATTGCTATGTATTCCACAGCATCAGAGATCACTTTAGCTGATACTAATTATATCCCTATGCAACACACACACAACTGCCCTTATGTCTCAAGGACCCTCGCCCATTCCCGGTACTTGAAAAGCCGTTTCGTACGAGCGCCCTTCGTAATCCGAACCTAGTAGCTAGCTGAAAATCATCAAGCCTGGGCATCATCACAAACGACAAACTCGCAACAGGGGATCCCCCTCAAAATTGCAGGGCTGGAAAGCTCATGTGAATAATTATTACATACTTACTTTACGATAAGTAATCAACAATCAAGGTATGTTTCTCCCAGGTGGCCCGTATGAACTATTTGCACGTTACAACCACAAAGAGGGCAAAATCCCCGAACTCATCCAAAGCTGAAAAATTCACACGAACACCCTATGACACCTGAACACAGTACCGGGATGTCCCTTGATGCGATCCACCAATCTATCTTGAGAGACGCAGTTCGACGCGTAGCGCGGTATTCTCGCTGCATAGTCGGAGGACCGCTATTACTGTTATTATTGATATTTCGATACCTGTTTTGTGAATGATAATGCGGACGTGTCATTTTTATATTACAGCAGGTAGGTATTTTCGTCGACGGATCTGTTTGGCTGTCATGAACTCGGTATATCTGTGTCCGAGAAACATGACGGGATTTTATGTGGTAAAGATTATGCGGCTCTCTATCTCGACATACAGTTTTAGACGCAGCCGATTTTCACCTCTATGAGAATGAGAATGTTAACAATCTTGCATATTTCGATATCCAGGTCATATTTGATATTGCATGCATTCATAATACGAAGAGTCTATCACGGTACGCATGCTGGATGTCTTAGATAGAACGTCTGACTTGGAGTATTCCGCACCTGTCTGCGAAGTTGATATTGTGGAAGGAGGGTTCAGTCACAAAGGCGCAGATTAGAGATCTTTCATGGCATTGATATTCGAACATGGTTGGTACGTCACGTATTGATTTGATTCACAGTCTATATATCTGCCCCATGTATGACTATCGCCAGAAATCCGGCTCACCGGTCCACATCTGGGCATGTCCTTGCTGTAGAGAAAATTGATCTTGACACTGAATCGCGAGCAACAGTTGTGTTAGTTGAATCTGGATAGTTGCAGAGGTGTTGATGGCTTTACCTTTTCCTCTATGCTCGGCGTCGTATCGTATCTCTTCTCCATCGCATAATCTCGTACAATCCAAGTTCTGGGCTATTATATAGTTCGTAACCTGATGATTGGTAGTTCGTGCACTGGAATTGATCCCAGGGGTGATTTATGCCCATTTCTGCATGTGCCTGTCGTCGGTCGAATGCTTTCTTCTCTGGCGGCCCTCTGAATGTGACAACGGGTATTTCAGTTTACCGAATGTGGACTTAGATACTCCACATCACTTAACGTTCTCCTCAACGATTATAGCCGGGTGTAAATCCCGGAGGTGGCGGCGGAGCAGCGCTTCCAGGCGGTACAAAACCAGGAGGCCCCGGAGGACCCGGAGGACCTGGAAGACCAGGAGGACCCCGAAAATTACCCGGGTGAAAATCCGCAGGAGATCCATATCCTCCTTGAACAGGTGGCGGGCGAGCGGGCAAGCCTGAGGGTGCTGGCGGAAGAGGATGTTGTGGACGACCCATAGCAGGATGTGATTGTGGCGGGCCACCAAATTGCGGAGGAGGAGGAACACCACGACCCATCTGAGGTGGAGGAAAGTTCATAGGCCTTGGAGGGGGACCACCAGCGCCCATGCCGGAATCAAAGCCCGGTTGAGGCATGACAGGCGATGGGATGGGGGCGCTAGCGCCGACACCGACAGGCGGAGCTCCGACAGGAGTTTGATTGGGATTCTGGAGTAGGGCTGGCGGCATGGCCATAGGCTCGACAGAAACGTTGTGCTTCTTGGCTTGGGCGGCGAGCATACGCTCTGCCTGGTCACCGTGGCGCTCTCCCTTGCCGTCCTTTTTGTATGCGTACTGCACCGAGACGTCCTTATTCATGAGGAACTGTTGGTTCATATTGTTGATAGCGTCATCGGAAGCATCAAAACTGCTGTATGAGACAAAGCCATAGCCTTTGCTGAGACCGTTGTCGTCGCGTGCGACCTTCGGGGGCGCAATGAGGGTACCGAAGCGGGCGAAGGTGTCGTAGAGGACCTTCTCGTCGACCATTGGGTCCAGGTTACCGATGAAGAGCTCAGCGCCGATCTCGAGGGGCTTCTGCTTGTCGGCAGAGGCCTTGTTGACACGTAGAGCCTTTCCATAGAGACGGATGCCGTTCATGATCTTGGCGGCGTAGTCGGCATCGCCCTCGCCGTTGAACTCGACGAAGCCGAAGCCCTGGTGGGATTGGGTAACGCGATCTTTGGGGAGGTGGACATTGACGACAGGGCCGGCCTGGACCATCAACTCCCACATCAACGCATCGGTAGCGCGCTCATCTATGTTGCCGACATAGACAGTAGCTTCCTTATCCTGCTCCCTGCCAGTCGCGTGGAATCTTAGCATATTTTCACGAGTATGGGGTTTTTGGTGTGTTGTATTCTTACCAATGCTTTGCGCCGGACATATTCAGTTGATTATAGCGACAGTGCGACGCGGTGGGTGCTAGCTGATATGTCTGGGAAGCTGCAAGTTCGTCACGAAAGCTTGAGAAGTAACCAGGCTTCATGCATTTATTTACGGGCAGTCGGAACCTGCCGAGCTAAGACAGCTGTCAGTAAGCTTCGCAGCAGCTGCTGGCTTTCAGGCAGCCCGTGCGGTAGCTCAGGTAAGGTATCCACTGAAATTTGAGATGGCGTCGAGTCAGACTAGTGTCGCCGTTGACGACCTTTTCCGTCATCTTGCCTTTCAACTATCTATCAACGAACACGATTCCATCGCCTATCCATCGCCGTCTTCTTTGACGACACGTTGAATCCTCAATCAACACCAGAAATTACGATTCTCCCGTCGACCCCATATTTCCCACAATGTTTGCCCTCTCAGAAGAGTCTAAGGTGAATTACATACACATCCAGCCAAACTGTCGCAAAGAAAGAAGCTCACAGTCGCGATAGGAGCGCATCGGCAAGATCATCGATGTCAGTCGCGTCGCATTGCACTATGGCTACCTGCCCTTGATTCTCTACCTCGGCTACACTCGCAGCGAACCCCGACCTTCCATCATCAAGCTCCTCTCTCCTCTCACCTAAGCTGTCAACACCATTATCACACGACCTCACGAACCTGTATATCATCGACCAATCACAACCAAAGAACACCAAACACCATGCTTTAAACGAGACAGGGACACTACTGAATGTACGCTGCCATAATAATTCGCGCAAGGATGAACGGAGCATGCACGGAGCATGTGGTGAAATGGCGACGCCGAACCAGAGAAAACCGGCCCTGTAGTATATCTGTAACAGACCCCTAAATATAGGAGGACGCAAATTCAATACCAACTCAAACCCAGAGGAACCTGTCCAATATAACTTGCGTGTGATAAAGTTCCGGACGCTGGTCCGTATCTGGGACCACATCTTAGTCAGACACGACTGTAACATGTCCCAGAGCCAGCTCAAATGAGAGAGATCAGATACGAATGCAGATGTTATAGTTCGACTTTGTGTGATATGTGATGCTAGCTGCCAACAGTTTTGATAAGTCTCTCGCTGCACACCTCTCAACTTTATCATTAAGACATCATCAATGCTTCATATTAAGTAGTCACAAGACTTACTAACCGCTACCCTAACGTTATAACATTGCCGTCCATATACATGAAGTATCCCGACTTGATTATGCTTGTCCTTATTATCAGCCTTGAACCCCCGTAGATGAAGGATGGCCTCTCTGCTAACTATTAACGTAAGGCTGACATTCAACTGTTTTGAAGTATTCCGTATTTCGAATTTGTGGTATACAATCGATATACGCCAGCGCTATCGTGGACTAAGCATAACTACTGAACATCTGTTAAAGTACTCTCGATCGTATATTTTCTCTAGCACAATAAAGACAGAAGGATGAAGGCCTAATGAAGCTGACTGGATTGAAGAAAGCAGCAACAGAAGTCACTTTGTTGTAACATGCATGTTATGTACCTATTTCCAACCAAGCTCACCCCATCCCGAAATCACTCCGAACTCCCTCCTCTCTGATCAACTCGCTATCTACGTTGCCGATTAGAATATGAGACGAGAAGATCTGACTAACATCATCACTAATACACCAGCGACAGAACAGACTGCAAAGAAACTCGAAATGGAGCAAGAGAAAAAAAAATTAGAGTCGCTTTCCGGCTGTAAAGAGAAGAGATAGAAAGCCAGACGATGGGAAGAGGGAAAGGGACAAGAAAAGGGGAGGAAGACAATGAGAAGAATTATGCAATGAAAAAATAATTAAAAATCGAGACTACCACCCGTCTCACCCCTCTCCCGGGATCGAACTCAGGTTCCGGGTGTCTGGGGAGGGACGGATCCCTATATTGCCCAGCCGAAGCCACGTCCCGTGAGTCCCTGGTTCATTTACTGTTGGTCGGTTATCATAGCTATATACCATACCTGAGACAGGACAAGTACGGACAACAGGTGTGCACCTACCTGCACTCGTCCTTGTCGAAGGTCACTGATGGTATCTAGTATGTATGGCCTTACCAGAACTCTTCGTCGCATCGACTTTCTACCTTAGATTTCGGCTGCCAATGTGAGGAGGTCATCTACACCACCTAGCTATCTCAACCCTTAACCCCAAACGAAGACCAACTTCGAGATCATGGTAGAAGTTCAGTGCCTTTCACGTAACCAAAGCTCTCACCAATAAATTTCCAACCCCAGATGCTCTTCCCTAATACACCATCCACCGACTTCCTCCCTTTGCCACTCACAATACTATCACCACGGACACCCCTAAACCAAACTCAAGCACCCAATCCTTGCCTCAAACCAGCAATCTACATCTTCCACATCCCATTTCCACCCCCACGTAAGAGCTAAGCCCTGCTCATGCCAACCAGTCGAATATCAACAAAAACACAGAAATGAGAAGACGAGCGGACGACATCCTCCAAGTAACAGCTTCACAATTAGATGTCCTAATCACACACTGACAAGAATCGCATGCACACAACGTATACAATCATCTCAGAATTCATTATTCACCACATCTCAGGCCAGCATAAAACCATCTCATAAGTCAGCATAAGAGCAGGACCTTTACATGAGCAAATTTACTGTCCTAATTTCAGTCCTAGCTAACCCAGCCAGGGCCCGACTCTCTCGCCGTTAAGTTGACCCTCGGTAGGAAGTAAATAGTAGACATCGTACCTTCCCACCTAGCCAGTTTCATGTAAACCTAGTAATGCTTTCTGAAGAAAACGATATCCGATAGACTGTGATACCCTTGAATCTATCCTTTCCTAACTTTTGTCGCTCGAGCTCCACTAAAGCTGGACACCATCCCAAGCACTATCATCCTCCCATGGCTTCATTATCCTCCCCCAGCTGAAGACATGCAAAAGCAAATCCAGGGGGCCCCGGCGCCGTGCAGGTCTCTAACTAGTTTCCTCAGTCACGGCATCTACATCCATGACGGGCTTACAGTCCACGAGAAACGCTTCCTCTATAGCGCTCCTCCGTCTGAACACCCTCAACCATCTCTCGCCCCACCTTTTCACGAGGTCCTCGCCACCGTCCTCAACCTGCGGGTCCATCATCTGGTCCTTTGTGCCGCTAGCCCACGATACGAGCGCATCGTCCATGGTTTTGAACAGTTCCCTCATAGCTGTCACCTCTTGCTGACCGTCCGCCGTGAGGCCGGACTTAACGACCTGTCGGAGACGCGTCGTGACTTTGACAACGGTCTGGAACACCAGCTCAAAGACCCAGGCTTTGCTCAAGGCTTGGCCATAGGGACCAGCGCGATCACTAACCAGCGCCCAGTCGATGACGGCGTTTGGCGTGACGATCGAATAGTTGAGCAACTTCTCGATGATACTGATAGCAACGCCCGGGTGGGAAGACCAATAGTTTATAACTGCTGTGATGATCTGAGCTCGAGCGGCTTCAGATGCAGCGCCTGCATCGAGCAATCTGTCTTTGGTCCGCTCTATACAGGCCAGTACATGAGAGAGTGATTTCGACCCAACCCAACAGACGGCCGTCACGAAGACGTCCGTGCTCGTGACCAGGGGGTCGATGGACTGATCGAGGGCCGCCGAGTGGATGCGGTCGATGACGGGCTGGATCTCCTCATCCGGAGCCTTGCGCTTCAGAAGCGAGGCCAGCTCTTTGCCCTCCGCTGCAAAAGGAGTGTCTGGAGTCTCATGTTAGCTGGATGATCTCGTACAAGGAATGAAGTCGGTTGAGGTAACTCACGTTCGTTGTTGAATTTGAAATCGGGTGTATCCTGCTCTTTCTCTGGGCCGATGAGTGCCTGATACGGCGGGGGCAATGTTCCCTTGATGCGCTGGGCAAAACTGAGACGAATCTCTTTATCCAGCGCACCTATGATGAAGGACTTGCAGGGGTGCATGTTGGGTAAGCTGACGTCGTCGACCCATTCCGTCCACTTCCACATGAACCCGAAGTTACTGAGATGGTGAGTAAACCAGTCCAGGAATCGATAGCAGAGTTCGAGATCCAGACGGTGGAGGTTTTGGTACGAGTGGCGAATGGCACGACCGAGACTCGGAGCAATGGCTGCCGGCGCGATCTTGCAAGCTTCTGTCAACACGGAGTGGTAGTAGACAAGCTTGTGCTCAGCAGTAGGAAGCTGGAACAATTGCGAGAAGACGGCATCCACGGCCACATCTTCAGGCTTCCACGTAGATCGACCACCGTCGATATCGCGTAGTCGATCAAAAGGAGTCGCGCGCTTCACGAAGACGCCCGGCGCGAAATAACAATCAGCGTCAATAAGAAAACGAGCCGTGATGTTGCGATTGACATGCAAAACGTTGATAGTATCAAGCAGTGCGTCTCGAATGACGGAGGCGGCAAGATCAGTGACGGGAGGAACGGATTCGATGTCCTGGTTGACGTAGACGGAGTAGTATATTTCGGGAAACAGAGGACGAGGGCCCGTGATGACCTTTTCGGGGACCGATATGGCGGGAAGCAAATGCTTCGCGGCATTGTCAAGCTTCTCTTGTTGCTCGATTTCCTCCAATGGCATCTTCCACGGTCGTGGCAGACACGCCAGTGGCCACTCAGCGGCGGCTTCGCTTTGGAGCTGTCTCTGAAGTAGGCTGATGAGGCTCATATTGGCCAAAGGGCTCTCAGTGTCTGCCTCCATATGGTAGGGGTCTATAAGGACTTGCAAGGCATGCGGCTCCGAGGCAATGATGTCGGTTTTGTCCATGAGAGCAGCGGCTTTCTGATGCGACTCAGGCGTGGGCGCAGCGGCAATGATGTAGGGTATGGTGAGAAGGATGATCTTGACAAGCTCGGTTCCAATGGTCTGCAATAGATGGTTAGTTTGTATCAAGTCAATGGTTGGTGTTGGAGTCGATATCGACTCACATCCTCGGAACTGGCTGTCTGCAGGACGACGGCGCGCTCGAACAACTCGTCGAGGACAGGGAATAAGCCGTCGCCCTCGAGGCAGCTCTGGAGGCAGGCGAGGAACTTGAGGTAGAGCTTGACATCGCGCCATTCGCCCTCCTGGATCTTGGCCTCGGTGGCAGAGACGATGCGCGCAAGCAGCGCGTCGAGGATGTCGGGCTTCAGCGAGTTGATTACGAGCACGACGGCAGCGACGAAGGGGGTCTTGAGCGGCTGCTCGACGACCATGTCGGGGACCAGGTCGAGGAAGGTGGACTGGAGGTCTGGGTCCTGCTCGTAGTTGTCGGCAATGGCCTGAGCAATAGATTGGACCTCTTCGTGCCAACGTCGAAGGGGAGACTCGGCCAGGCCCAGCAGTTGCTTGCGAATGCGGACAGGTAGAGGTGCCTCGTATCGGCGGCGTTGGGGACGGCGGTCCAAGTCATCGTCATCTGGAATTAGAGAGGTCAGTCAGTGGAGTCGAGGCTGATGCCATGGAACGAGTTTGCACAAGTTGCGCACCTCTGTAACGTCGCTTGCGGTTGTAGCCGCCGCCGCCATGGGGTCTGCGATCGTAGTCGGCCATTATGGCAGCAAGCTAAAGCTGCACGCTGGGGGGAACGAGTGTCGGTCGATGATAACGAACGAAAGAATCAGTTGGCCTTGCAATGCTGGTTGCAATTGGAAGCCAGCGCAAGTTGGGCGAGGGCCTCGTGTAAGATGTAAGACAGGACGGGAGGTGCAAGATGGAGATTAGGATGAGAGCTGTAACAGCCTGCGTTAGGTAGTTAGAAGGTACTTGTGCAACTGCCAGGCATCAAAACTCCTATTGCCTCGGAAATCACGCCACGCCACACTTGGGATGAACGTTGAGAATGAGACTAAAGAAGAAGGAGCACCCTGTGATAGGATGCGCCTGATCAATGTCAATTGCCCGATTTCTACAGATTGAATGGATGCCCTATTCTCCTGCGTTGCTGCTAGGTAGGGGAAAAGGTGACGTGACGCGACCTGCAGTAGTTGAGCTAAAGCTAGATCGCGCACGGACTAGGTGAATCTCGGAGAAACGTACGAGACAACTCGACAAAGCCCATGTAGTGTGATGGTGGTCATCGTCTGGATGTATTTTAATGTGTATGGATAATGGAGAGGTCTGTGCGTTAGCACTGTAGACCTCTATCTACATATACATGGTCCGTGCACCTAGTGCTAGGTGACAATTGCCCTTCGTCAATTGACAATGCCCTTATCGTCCAAAATTAACTAATAGTATACAAGTTATCCCTATTTATTAAAAAGATCCTTTTTAGTTAAAGTTCTTTTGGTTAAAATTCTAAGTCTATAATTTACTAATATATCCTTAACTTTTATGCTTAAGTTTTTTAAAGTTATTTATTAATTATATGCTTACTTAAATCTTTATATTTTACGAAATATTTTTTATTTTCGGGTCGTTTAGCGATAATTTTTTTAATATAATTTTTAAAGTAAATATCCCTTAAATAAAGTAAGCTACGCTTAAAAATATCGATCGGAAAAGCAAGTTTTAAATAATTAACTAATATAACGTTATATATTTCATAATATTAAAAAAACTAGATTTTATACGTAGATTTTCCGATTTTTTTAATAACTTTAAAAAGTTTAATAAATTATTATTTTAGTTTCCGACCTAAAGTAAAAGAAATTTTATATTTTTTATAAAATCGGAACATAATTTTATTACCGATATTATAAAATATAAGCTAATATTTAATATCGTAATATTTTTTTATTAATATAGCCGCAAAGGAAATCGCGTTATATATTTTAATACAAGATTTAATTAGCTTATTTCTTTTATAGATTAAATTTAAAACTAAATTAGGTATAAATTTTAAAAATAACTCGTTAAAACTTTATCCGGTAATTAAAGCTTTAATATTATTAAGTTCGAATTAAAGTCGGGGTAAGTAAAATTCCTAATTTTTATTATTATTTAAAAAGTAAAAATAATATTTTAAAGCAAACTTAATTTATAGGATATTCCTTTTTGTTTATTTATTTATAATAAAGTAATATATAGTCGTATATAATAACTTCGTACTAGCTCGTTTTTAAAGCTAGGTTTAAAATTCTAATAAAAACTTCGGATTTTAATCGTTAATAATAATTTTAAAAATTTTTTAATTAATAAAAAAAAGTTTATTATAAGTATTATTTGCTTATTAAATAGCGTTTTAATTATAACGACTTAAAATCGCTTATAGTCCTTTATTTAGTTTTTTAACTATAAAAAATATAGTATTATTCCTTTAATAAGAATTAAAAAGTCTTATTGCTATATTTAACGTAATAATATAGAACGGGGAAAAGGGCCTAATAATAAGCTATAATAATTTATATAGCTTATAAGTTCTCGATTTATATATAGCGTATTAAAAACAATTACGAAAAAACTTGTTAAAATCCTTTTTATCGAAAATAAAGGAAAAAAAATTATATACCGCCTTACTTTTATAAATATTTCTATATATTAACTTAAAGATTTAAATAGAATATAACTAAAGTACGTAAAATCGGTTTAATAACTTGGATCTTTTTTATAAAAGTCTATTATTTAAGTAAAAAAGGAAATAAGCTTTATTAGCTAGGTCGAATATTATATTAGCTTTTAATACATTAAGTGTATTATTTTACTTTTTGTTTTTAAAATATTTTTACTAAAGTTATTTCCGGAATTTTAAAAAGATCTAAACTAAAAGGATTTCTTTTAATTATAATTAGTTATTTAAATAAAAGTCGGGAAAAACGGAAACAAGCTTAATAACTAAAAAAACCTCGATAAACTAGGTTTAATACTTATTTAAATCGTTTAATAAAAAGTTAAAACCTCTTTTTATATAAATGCTTATAATCGGGTTATAAAGGTTTAATATAAAAAGTCGAAATAAAGCATTTAATATAATATAAAGTTTTCCCGGTTTATAGAATATAATAAAGTCAAATTTGCTAACATATTTTATAGCTTTAATTAAACGTAAGTTTTTATTACTTAAAGCCGTTAAATTTATAAAATCGCTGTATTTAATAAATCTAATAATCGACTTATAGTTTGTAAAAATATAGACTTTTTTTTAAACTACGTTAATTTAATATCGGGTTTTCCGAAAAGTCTATACAAACTTAAATACTTTTATTTTTATAAACTAGTAGTTCTTTTTAACCGGAGCTAAGATTTTTAAAAAAAAGGCTATTAGTTAAATAGCTATTCGAAAGGGATAAATAGTTAATTTCCTTTTAAAGTTTAAAATTTTCGGTATTATAAAATCCTTAACGTAGTAAATTAAGACTCCGATTTTTTTTTTAATACGTTAAAATCGATGTAAAGGATTTTCTTTAGTAAAAAAAAGTAAAAAGTAGTGTAATTAGTAAAGGCTTTTTTAAATTGTTTAAAAACAGTTAGTTTTGCTTCGATCGAGGTATTAATAAGCATTAAAAATGCTTATTATTTACGTAAATGCTTAAATCTTTTTAGTTTTTATCGAAGATTTGCCTTAATTATAGCTATTTTTTTTTGTTTAAAAGGTTTAGTAATTTAAATATATCGAAATATATTGTTTTTTATATAACCGGCTATATTTATAAATGTTTCGAAATTTTTTAAAGAAAAAAGGAACTTAATCTTTTATATAGCTGCGATCCTCTCTTTAATAATAATAAGTCTAAATAAATCGACTATCCGACTTAAAATTACGGTATTAAGGAATCCGATAAAGGATTTAAAGGGTCCGATAAAAATATTTTTTTTAAAAAGTTTAGTAAAAACTGTAACCAAATTACGGCAATAGTCGGTAAATCCCGATAAAACTATTATAATATCGTCGTAATAAGCCTTAATAATATCGATATCCTTAAATAGGATATCTATTTGCTTTTATATAAAAGCGTTACTGTTTTTATACCTTATAATTAAATAATTAAAAATATATTGTTTTTTTTATATAATAATAATTATAGCTAATCGAATCGACGGGTAGGTTTTTTATTAGTAATAAAAAGAAATAGCGTCGATTATTATTATAAAATCTTTTTAAGACATTTTAGCGAGTATTTCCTTTTAGGACTTTATTAAGTATTAGTTTATTAAGTTGACTTTATTAAAAAATCGAATATTTACTACTATTTATCTTTTACGTTTAAACTTTGTACCCGGGTTACTAAAGGATTAAGTAAAGGGTTTTTCGTATAAAAAGATCTAAGTCCGTTAACTCTTATTATTAAAGAAAATCTAAGTCTTAAACTAAATCTTTTCGATTTTATTTAAAAAAAGATTATATAAAATTGTCCTCTAAACTATAAAAACTAAAAAAAATATTAGCACAGCTTATCGGGTTAAAATGACTTTGTTTTATTTATTAAGCTCGTTTATTTAATTATTTATAACTTTTTAATCTTTATTATTAATATTATAAACTTTTGTTTTTTTTAAAATATATTGCTTTTAGTTAGGTCGGAGCTAAAATATAAATTGCTTTTTTTAAAAACATTAGCAAATCCTTTGTTTTTAAATACGTCCTAAAATTTCGTAATAATATCAAATAGTATATACGTCCGCTCGGAATGTTTAAAATTATAATAAATAGTAACTCCGTAAAGGTATTTTACTATATTTGCTAAAAATATAACAAATTCCTTATCTTAATTAACAAACCTTATATCTAATCCGGTAACTTTTTATTTATAGTAAGCCAGGTCGAAAGCTTTAATTAAGCCCTTTAATATAAAATAAACTTTATAGTCGGGTTTAATAAAAAAGGAAAATCCTAGGACTGTATTTTTAGATATAAAAACTTCTTTATTAAAGTTATTTCAAATAAGGAAATAGCTAGAATCGGGATTTATTAAAGCCGTATAGCAAAATATCTATATTATAATAGGTTCAAATAGAGTCTCGCAGTTGAATTTATATCGAAGCGCTATAGAAAGCTTAATTATTACGCGTAATAAAATCCTTATATTTTATACAAGGCGGATTTTCTTTTTGCCCGATAAAGATCTTAAAATAACAAATAAAAGGATAGTTATTTTATATAATTAAATAATAGCTACTTTCTTTAATAAAATAATATCGATTTGCTTTCTATTAAATATATCTATGCTAATTAAGAAATTAGCTTAAAGTCTATTAATTAAAGTAATTTCTTTAATAAAAAAGGCTACCGCGGGTTTTCCTTTTTTAATTCTTTTAAAAAAAAATTTAACTATAGCGTATTTAAAGGTTTAAATCTCGTTTTTTAAGATCTTTTTAATTATTATAGAAAATGCTTTAAGTCTAATTTATATACTAGGAAAAGTCCTTTATACCTAGGTTATATTTACGAAAGTCCTAATATAACCTATATCTTTATATACCTTTGTTTAATGTTTAAAATTAATTAAAGTTATAAAGAACATTTTAAAGTAGGATTTAAGGGTATATATAAATCCTATACCGATATTAGGTTTAAAATCGATTAAAAACTATATAATCGGGATTTTAGACTTAATAATATATTCCTCGGGCTTAAAAAAATTTAAAAGTCTAGAGTTTAGGTTTTTTACATAGTATAAAGTTTTCGTAATTACCGCTATATAGGCCTATATATTAAAAGGGATATTTTTAAAGTTAAAATTAAAGAAATAAAAGTTCGACTCGATTTGGGTAAAGGTCGACTCAAGGAAGTAAGTCGATTTAATAGGGGAAAAAATCGACTCGTTATGGGATAAAATCGACTTATTATAGGAAGAAGTCGATTCGTTATAGGAGGAAATCGACCCGATATAGGAAAAAGTCGACTTAAATCGGGAGGTCGACTCAAATCGGAAGGTCGACTCAAATCAAAAGGTCGATTTAAATCGAGAAGTCGATTTAAGAAAGCAGGTCGAATCGATTCCTAACCCAATTATAGCGACAAAAAACTCGTTTATATAGTCTATTTCGAAATATCAATGTAATTAATTATTAGAAGAAAATTCCTTACTGCAGTAGTTATAAACTCTTAATACTAAAATGGCTATAAATACTATACTAGCTTAAATAATATTTTTAGGCGATTTATTTGCTTCGTCGATTTTTAAAGGTGCAAAGTCCTTAAGAATTTAACCGCAAAAGTAAAGATCCTATTAAGGGTTATATAAATTAGGATTTTAGAAATCTTACAGCCTAAAAGCGTAATCCTATATTAGGTCCTCAGGATCTTAAGTTTAATAGTAATCGTAGTAATCTTTGTTTTAATTTATTTAAGCTTTTTAAAGAAAAACGCCTTACTATTGCTAAACGGGCTATTAAATGCGAAAGTTTTTATAATTGTTTTTTATTAAAGTATTTTAAATAAAAAAATAACTTGGTCCGGGTTATTAAGTCTAATTAAAGATCTGCTATTAGGGCTAGTTATAAGGATTCTAATTCCGGTTATAAGTCCTTTAGCCGTACTAATAAGGAAAAAAATTTAACTATTAAAAGTAGTTCTTTTAAATATTATAGTAGCTTTTTTTTCGGTAAAATCCTTAACCTTAGTTTTTAGCTCTTTTATATCCGTTATAAAAGAAATTTAAATTATAATAACGACGTTAATAATAGTTAGCTTGCCTTTAATTGCCTCGGTTTTAACTCTAAAAAAAAAAATTTTATTATTTGCTATAATAAGCCGACACCTACGGGGATATAGTTTTTTATAATCCGGGCAAAGTTTATATATAAATATTAAAATATATTTTTTAGGCTATACCAAAAATCACACTCTTTTTATTATCTATTTTTTTCAAAAAATCCCTAAATTTAGTCGTTTTTTAGGGTTTTTTTAACTAAGCTTATATAAAAGGGTTAAATAACTCGAATGCTATAAAAATCTAATTAGGCTCCGAATAGTCGTAAGATTTCGTATTTTAAATAATTCTTTAAAAAAAAGGTCGGATTTTTTTGCTTTAAACTAAATTTAATATAAAAAAAGGAATAATATAAAATAATTTTAAAGCTTCGCTTTTATTCTTTTTAAAGCGGTCGAATAAAATATTATATATAAACTTAACGGTATTTATATTAAAAACAGTTTTTTTAAAACTAATAAATTCCGTTATATATTACGTTAAGGCCGTTATTTATAAATATATCGTTTATATAGCTTTTACTTTATTTTTACTATATATTTTATTTAAAAAAATTAGGCGGTTAATAAAAGCTTAAATATCTATATAAATAGTTTGTTTTTTTTAAGCGATATATCCGGTATTATTAGGATTCCTAACTAATAGGTTAAAATATCCGACTTTTTTAGGTTTAAAAAATCCGTTACTATTACTATTATTTTTATTATTAAATCAGGCTAAAGACTTATGTATTTAACCTATAATTTATACTACTATTTATATTATTATAGCGGCTAACTTTATAAGTAATAAAGCTATAATGTTTTTATTAAAATTTAATTTAGGTCTTTCGCTAAATTTCGACTAAAGCTATATAAAAAAATGTAATAAAGCGTACGGAAAATCCTCCGAACGTAATGTTTTATATAAACTATTAAACTTAAAACTTTATAAACGGAAATTCCGTTATAGTATACTAAATAATATAAATAATTTTGGAATAAAAAGATATAAAAAATAAAATAACGGCAAATATAATAAACTGCTTAGATCGAACCCGTTTTTAAGTTTTTTTGAATTTGCCCGTCCGATTTCGTTAAATAAAAATAAATAGGTTAATTACTAAAAAAAGTCCGGTAAAGGTAAAGAAATCTAAAAGTTAAATTAATAAAAAAGGGATTTAAATAATTTAAAAAGAAATCCTAATTTTAAATCTAGTTTAAAGTTTAAAAGTCTTTAAATAAATTCCGAGCTATTCCTTTATTGAAAGGCTTAAAAAATATTACTTTAAAATAGCTTATATAAGGTATAAAAAAATAAAAATACGTATACTAGCTTAAAAAGATTTGCTTTAAAGTATTCTTTTTTATATTTTTTATAATAAGTTTTTTAAAATCGGAAAAAATTCCAAATATTTGCCTTTATATCTACCTATTTAATAAAATAAGGAATAAAGTCTTTTAAGTCGTTAAAGTTAAAAAATTTAGCAAAACGTAGATTTCTCGGCTAAAGTTATAAAGTATTAAAATAACCGGTTTTTAAAAATTTTAAAATTTAACGAACTAATAATCGAAATTTTAATAACTTTTATATACTGTCTTTATTATGCCATAAGGGATATAGGAGCTAGTATTTAAATTTATTTAAGTCTAACAAAGAATAAAGTTTAAGTAATAAGGTTTAAATCGAGGTAAAAGCCAAAAGAAATAAGCCTATAATAGGGGAGGAGCTCTTTAAAAACACTTAAAATACCCGGGAAAAAATAGCAAACTAGATCCTATAAAAAAGGAAGTAAGTTAAAAAGATCTTTGAAAAACGGACTCGCTAGCGACGTATATTAAATTAAAAAAGAATAAAGTCGTTAATAAGTCCGTAAAAGAGTCCTAAATTGTTAATAAGAAAAAGGTAGGAAAATTCCTTTATAACAAAAGGGTAAAATCTTTATAACAAAAAGGTGTAAAGATCTTTATAGTAAAGAAATATAGGGATATATACGTCTTATAATAAGGCGTTAACTATAATAATCAATTCCTAACTTTATATTAAAGTGACTTTGTATTAGAGTGTAATGCCCGTAAGGTCGAAAAAACGTTAAAAATCGCTAGCTACTAATTTATAATAGTGGTTATCGTCTGGATATATTCTAATGTATATAGATAATGGAGAGGTTTATGCGTTAGCACTATAGACCTCTATCTATATATACATGGTCCGTGCACCTGGTGCCAGGTGACATGTAGTCTCTACATTCATTATCTCATTCAATTGACGAGACCAGCTGTTCTAACATATGAAATTCGGCCCTCCTTTGACCTCCTTTATCAATGTCGCAGCATCCAACGGATGATGGCTAGGAATTCGCATTGCCATTTGATATCGTGGCAGCAAATCTCTGACCGTGTCTGGAAAATCCAGCTCAGATCACAATCGACTTATCTTACCAATTACCTACCTATGTTACATATTCCAAAGTAGATGTTTCGTTTTATAGCGCAAACACATTATTCACGATGAAACACATGTATAAGTCATGATACCGAGTCTCTCTTCTGGGCCATAATTGCTTCTCTTTACATTGTTGAGCGTCTAGTAATAAAACGGTGCCTGTCTGGCCCGCCTGTCACAAACCAGCTGACCACCCTTTTTGTTTTGTCATTTTGTATGCTGTCCTCGCCCACTTGTCATGTGCAGACCATGGGAGTACGCCGTCCGATGCAGAAGAAATCTTTTGGGGATATCCGATGGTGCCCCCGCGGGCGCTGAACTCTCAATTACCGCAGCGGACCACGAGCCGGCCCAGTGGTTCCCTTGGGACGCCGTTGCCAACACGCAAAAACCCCCGGTGGTCGAACTCCGAGCCCCAAGCCCTCTCAGGCAAGTCATACGCCGTCGTCGTCCCGCCCATCGCCACCAATGTGTGAGCATTGCCCCAACGAGGCCACGAAAGGGGGAGCCAGCCACCTCGTGACTGTTCCACACACAAGGACAAAGTGAATAATCGAACAAGATAGATAGAAAGCACATGCCGTCTCGGGCAAGCACAGAAGACAGCTCAGAGCGCATATCGAATTTCTCGCGTTCTAGTCATTGGTTCAGACCCCGTGTCGTACCACGCGGGTTATCCCTGCCACTGCATCTCATTCAGGCTGCTCTGTCCATGTCACATACTGAGGGCCTGGCCAGTGTCAGCAATATCTGGATAGAAACCGCCATAGAAGCAGCATCTTTGCCCAGTCCCCAAATATCCGAATTTCGCATCCAACCCGTCAATGACAAGTCTGAGGGGAACACGTCCAGATATGCTGAGTTCCACCTAGCCTAAGTTTGCCAAGCACAAAAGATCTGGGTTCGGGGTGACGAAGGTGTTGCAAGATGGCGAGCGACCAATTACGTGATGATGACCCGGTCGATGATGCTCAATCGAGGACAGGATAGAAGCCAATCTCGAGATTGGCTCAGTCCAGCCGTGCCATCATCTCCTGCTTCGTTAACGGCGTGAAGTTATCAATGTCGATCCCTCGGGAAACCAATACTGGCTTGATATGTGCAGGCACAAGCTTATGATTCAGTCGTGGTGCGATCGACATTTCTGAAAGCCAGTCGGTCAGCCATGGTGTGTAGAAAGAACGTCAAAGGTTACTCACCATGTTTCGTGAAATCAAACAAATTCGGTAACTCCCTCAGTTGGCCACTCGTGTGCCTCGAGTCCGGAAGCTTGGTGTTCGGATCTCGCAACTCGTCAAAGAAGGGGTGAACCATCGCATCGACAGCACTCAAACGTTCGGTAGGGGTATACTCTAGCAGTTTTGCTATCAAATCCAAAGCGTTCGCGTCTGCCTTTCTGAAAACTTTACTGAAAGGATGGGGTTTGATTTGAGGGAATTTGTGCTCCATGTAGTTGGGATTCATGGTTCTGATCTGCTCTCGAGTGGGTGTTCCGAGAACTTTGATGATTTCAACCAGCTGGTCAATTCCCGATTCTCCGGGGAAGAGCGGCTGGCCGAGCATCAACTCAGCCATCACGCAGCCCGTTGACCAGACGTCTGGGAATCCATCATTAGCTGTGATTCATCTTGCTTCTGGATCGAAAAGGCCTTACCTATCTTAGTTGTGTAGTTGGTAGCACCGAAAATCAGCTCCGGTGCTCTGTAATATCTGGAGCAGATATATGACACATTGGGCTCGTTCTCAACCAATATCTTGGCACTGCCAAAATCACAGAGCTTCAGGATTCCAGTGTTGGGGTCCAGAAGCAGGTTCTGTGGTTTGATATCACGATGGCAGATTCCTTGCGAGTGAATGTAGGCCAAAGCTCGGAATAACTGATAGATGTACAGCTTGACTTCGAGGATTGGCATGGTAGTCTTCATTTTATTGAAGAATCGCGAGGCTCGGTAGACCGTTTCTGGGACAAACTCTTGCACGAGATTCAGATAAACTTCATCCTTCTTTATAGGGCGTTAGTTAAAGAACTCAACATTATGTCTCAAGGGGGAGGTCATTTTTACCCTCTCGCCATTGGAATAGTAAAAGGCCTTGAGCTGGACGATGTTGGGGTGCCGAACAATACGCATAATTTGAAGTTCTCTGTTCTGTGGTGACCAGTTAGATTTATCAACAGATACTAACGCTAGTGTCAAGCCAGCTTACCTTGAACCTCTTGTCCTGGAGGACACGCTTGATGGCAGCATCTTCACCCGACGGCGATAGTTTGGTCTGGAAAACGACGCCAAACGAGCCATTGCCGACAATTTTGCATTGCGTATATTGCAGGTCCCGCGTCTCGCCGGTGATGCCGTCTTGGACCTTTTCGCGGATGACTTCTAAATTTGGCGTCAGTAGGCCGGGGCAGAGGCGGGGCGAAGGAGGGGTTTGGCGGGTGGTTCTAGCTTACCTCCCATGCGGAGCGAGTTAAACGCCGCAGTAGGGCGGTTCTGCGACATTTTGAAGAGATATCAGCCTTGGATGCACTGGGGCAAAATAGCCAAGATGTCTCGTGTCGTCAGGAAAAAAGCGAGGTCCGAGACACAATGATGGACGCCGTGTTGGGCAACAGTTAACGTGTTGTGCAATCGATCGGGTCGCCTGTCAGTGCCGGCAATTCCTCGAGGGCAGATTGATCTAGGCTTATGGGCGAGTCGGACTCAAAGTAATGAGTTGGTCCAGTGGATTGAAGCGCTTGAGCAGAAAGCTTAACCGCGACGCAGTACGAACATCTACTGCTAGCAAAACTATAAGAGGGGCGGAACTGTACGGCGGCTCTGTTGTGACTGCTGGTGGAGAGGCGAAATGATGTGGTGTTGTGGCGCTTGCTCGTGTGTCGATGAATGCATACACTGGTGGCAGTCTGTTAGATGATGAGTCTGCAAAAGCTCGAGGTGTTGTCGAGGCGAAGAGGCAGGCGCTTGTGGTGTCACAGGAGGAGGGCGAGGTCTGGCAGGCAGAGGCTAGGATAGGTGGGTGGAGAGGGGAGAGCAGTCTGGTATGTACTGATGTATATTGAAGGGCAAGTCAGGTAGCATGTAAGGTAGGGATGCTGGCGGGGTTCAGCAGGGATTGGCTGTAGAATGGAGGCGAGGTGATAGGATGACGAGCGTGACTTTTTTTGCATTAAGAAAGGGCTTGTCAGGTAACGAGGTCGATCAAGCTATCGCGAGCTAGACATACTGCAGTAGTCCGCGATGGAATTCCTCGGGGCGCGGAGCAGTAGCAGGGGGAACTGGGGTAGGCTATGCAGAGGCAATGAACCGTCTGGTAAGCAGGAGAGGGACCTCTGGGTGTAGGTGGTTTCAATTCAGTACCACCTCAGGCTATGTATGCGCTTGAGGCTTGAGGCGGACTAGGAAAGAAATGGGCACGGGGAGAAGGTGGGTGTGAGGGAAACGGGGTAGCGGGAATGCGTTGGGAGATATATCAGGTTCGGTACTTCAAGTTTGAAAGTGGATGGTGAATGGGGTACCTCTCAGCTGCAGGTCCTTATTTCCAATGAGTGACCGACTACGATGCAGTGCATGGTGTGTGTGTGTGTGAATATGTGCGTGGACGAGGATGCGTCATGAGAGCAGACATGAGCAGTGAATTCGTCTAAACCTGAGCGACGAGGCGCCTCAGAGACAATGCGATGCGACGGGCGCAGACTTGATGAAGCACCGCTGAGGGTTGCAACAGGCACGGAATTTCAAGAGAGGTAGGTGCCTAAGGTAGGTATGGCATGTTGAGGTAGAATGGATGGCGAGGGTGAGGTGCGTGTGCGACGGCGGCAAGCCCTCTCTTCATCGGTGGTCCCGCGGAGTGCAACGGCCGCACCGGTAGCCCACCGCAATGATGAAGTTGACAATGAATTGGCGCAGCAACGGCAATGGCAATGGCAACGAAATATGAACTCACCTTTCAAAGTGATGGCTGACGGCGATGATATGCCGGTGTTTGGTGCTGCTAGTCCTGTGGTGCTTGAACGGGGGTCAGTTGGAAGTGGCAGGAACTTGGAGGACTGTCGCGTCGTGTCGTGTAGGTTGGGACCATGCGGAGCACGCCGTACGACCCGGGTCCTGAGAGTCTGAGACAGGAATGAATGAACAACAATAAAATCGAGCGACTCACAGGATGACGGCAGAGGGCCCCCCGGAAAGACACACTCAACAGAGACGGGTTGTGAATGCAGCGGCAGGTGTTAAACTCGATAGGTATCTTAGACTGGTAGGTTGGTGGTGGGAAGTGATGTCTGCACCGGGGTATGGGCAGCTATTCGTATGAATGGTCGAGTGACGGATGGGCTGGAGAGGGGTCTGGTGGGAGGGGACAGTAGTGAATGAGCGAGAGACAAGAGACAGAAATAGGAGACAGGTGAGACGTCAAAAGTCGAGTCAGCCCGTTTCCCTGCGCCTATGTGTCGTGTGCGTGGTTTTATTCTTCGCGTTCTCTTCCTTTCTGGGGCACAAAGCTCTTGGTTCTAGCAGACTGATACACAACCCAACTCCAACTCGGGCAGAAGAGGGAAAGAAAGAAGTAGAAGGTGATGCTGGCCGTTGTTGGCCGACTTCAATCCATTTGAAGGAGGGGTGACCATGATGGGAAGCGCAGGTTAGCGGTACAGGTACCTTATCGATTAGACCAGGTACCCAGGCTAGAGCAGTGCGCTGGATGATGCTGACTTAATGCTGGGACCGTTGCGGAACCTTACATGAGTCCACGCAGCAGGTACATGCACGTGTAGCGCGAGAGAGTGGGTGCAGGTGGCAGTGGGCAGCCCAAACGACGTACCTTTGGCTGCGCGTATCTAACTGGCAGTCTGGAATGCTGCTTGATACTGTACCTAGGTACCTATAAGAGGTCTTGTGCAGGCTGGACTTAGCCCGTAAGGCCATACTACCTAGTATCATCTTCATAGATGCCTCACCCGTACAATGATACTACCAGTAACCTACCTCTCAAAGGCTGCGGCCGGAGGTGATGAATGCAATGTGCCCAACTATAACAGGGCCCGATTAGTGTGCACGTAGGTTGTTCGATTCTTGCAGGTCAGCCGACTGTCTTTCCAAACCGTATTGGATCACCTGCACCTGGGTGGATCCAGCCTGGTACTTGCAGCGAAAAGTGCACTCGTTCTCTGCTCGTTTATTCGGCTGGGGGTATCATAGTATCTCGTCTCGAATTACTACTGTGCACGAGCAACCCGAAAATTGAAACAATGGTGAGCATTGATGGGTACATGTACGTAGCGTCCCTCCAGTGGCGCGGTCTGCAGACGCCTACTAATTGATGTCGAGGTTAAGATGGAAAGCTAAATCGATTTCTCCGAGCACTCGCAGGCCGCACGATCAGAGCATAGTAGTTGTACGGGGAAGCGTCGGGTAGCGAGCTTCGAGTCGAACTATGCCATCTGACCTGCAAACTAGAATGAGGTGGGGACAATGCTGTGACAATGGTCATTGGTGAGTCTTGTGTTTGTCTATTGCTCACAGCCATGGACTTGTATTATTAAGGTACCTATTGTTCTTGGGCGCTTGCCCATTTGAAACAGCTCTCTATGCCGCCCCTGCGCGAGCTGCACGACAACTGCATCACATTCTGAAATGCTTCTCGTTCATATCTGGTTCTGATTGACAATGCCAGTGTGTCCCCACTCGACCAAGATACGCCACTGTACTGGCGATGGCCGTATACGTGTTCATCATCTGCTTCTGGATCCCCTCATTGGATCAGAGGCGGCGGCGGCTTGTACAGGTTTAGAGCATGATCCAGAAGAACATATGATGCTTTGTTCGTGTATGATGCATGTAAGGCGAAGGGAGAGCGTCCATTCGCCCCGTGATATCTCTACATATAGCTCCTGCACATAGCAAGTAGCCGGAACGGCAGCATTTGTCTTCTACCGTTATGTATGTAGGTACCCATACAGACGAGCCAGCCTCACAGCCCAAACTTGTCCTGTTGTCTGTTCTGCCGGCGGCTACCTGCAGGTGGTGAATATAGGTACAGCTTACCTACCTACAGTCAAGCTTGGGCAGTGGGCAATTGTAATAGTTCGAGCCCATTGCTTAGGTAGTTTCGAGCGCCGATTGGTCACAAATGACTATTGCTTCGGTACCCCCTCATTACCAGGGAAATCATCAATTGACTGAGTATCGAACGGGTTGTCGTCATTTGAGCCCCGGCAGTAGGTTAGGCTGCCAAGCAGTCCCGAGTCACCGCACAGGCCTTTGCGGCTATTCCCTTGGTGTCTCGTCTGGCGATACTCAGAACACATCGATGAATCGTTTAAGCGTTCCAGCGCGAGTAAAAGCGGGTGTACCTGAATAAGCTATGATGAGCTACCCCAGCTCTGTGAACATGGCTGCGGTCCAGACATTGGTGAGAACAAAGTGTGTGCCTGGATTGGTGACGTTGGCCAGTCGGGCTGGGCTCTATTCGCGAGCTACGGCTGTACATGAACACGATATTGGTACCCTTTATTCATGGCTGCTCTCGTGGGTGGTCATGTGCCTCCGTCGAGGAGCATATGCTAGGTCGAATGAAGTATAGCCAGGCGCCACATTACAGCATGAGTGGATTCACATTGCGAGCTTGTCGTGGTGCCCATCAAAATAGGTGGCATACCAGGGAGGTAGGTGGAGATTGTAAGGTATAGTTCCGTACGTCACCCTTTATACATCGTGAGAATCATTTGTTGGTCTTCGAAACAGCGCAAGAGTGAAAGTCGGTTTGTGATATTGCGGACGGCTGGGGACAGTACCACAATTGTATTCATGGATCTCCGTATAATGACCCGCTTCGTAGTGCCATTCAATATGACGACCTGAACTTGTTGACGAGCGTTCTCAATACCAGTCCGGCTCCTCTGCTACAGTACAAGCGGTTGTCCCGCATGTTTCCCGGGACGAGTTCCGGCCGCTTGGTTCGGAGCAAGGTATATGTAGGGATGTCAAGGTCTATAATTACAAAGCAGCCTCAAACATGTGCAAAATAATAACATTGGGAATTGGGGGATAACATTGAAGGAGCTCAGGATTAAAACTAGGCATCGAGGGCCTTTCGATGCCGTGGCTTATAAATAGATATTCGGTTCTCTCGAGAATCGGAAAAGCTTCTTCCCAGCATATGATCTCTTGAAAAGTTACTCACCTCTAGGGATATTCCTCGTAGGCTTGGCTGGCGATCTTCAGGTGCCAATACCTCAACCCATCTACTAATGTCTGCCTTAAGACGATTGGCTCCTGCGCACCTGGTTCGTTATCTTTTTAACCGCCCGCTGCTAAATCCAATCGTTTACCCAAGCAAAAGAGCCGAACGAGGGTAGGTACATGTCTTCCGTTGATCACTCCATTTTCACGTTGTTCCCCGCCTTCGCTCTACGTATGTAGAAACTTGATCATTGGCTCTCCCCCTGTCGTATCATGCATATGCGGATATCTAAAGATACCCAATTCGTTTCAGGAAATTCTTTCAACAAGACCTGCCAATGCATCTTTCCATGTCACATCACAATAGGCACACATTCGCTTCGCCGGTGTGAAAATTGCGCTCTTTTGAGCTCCGCGATTTCGACTGTCTCATCACAAGTTATCTCCTCGTCTCCTAGATTGATGTGTTTGCGCGGAGATGTTGTGTTAATACAATAACATTCTTCAGAGGACACTGTATCGCGAGTCGAAATAGGAACAACCGAGGACACTCGAAATCAAATGCTAAGGGAAGTACCAGCAGTTTGTGTTCAAGCTGCCCGGCTGCTTGCGGCCTGCTGATTCAGATAACCCGTACCGCAGCACGAGTTGCGCAAAGAAGATCAAAGGTAAGATCTGCTACATTCAATAGTAACAAAACACTCGAAATCGCCACAAATCCACGTGTGTCGAACAATGCCAATGTCCGCTGTCTATTGTTTCAAGTTGCCTATGTACTCCGGCGTGCTCTAGACAGTGTGGACTTGGGACGGATCGATAAGCTGGATTAGAATTCAACAGATGAGCTTTTGAGTAGCCGAACTAGTACTTGGGTATTGTCACCGAACCCATATGTGGAGGTCGTTTGGTTGCTGTTTCACATTGCCGAGTAAAGAACTCTATTAATAGTGGATTTGAACTCTAAGGTAGTAGACGTAGGGCAGTCGGTCGTACCTAGGTAGCCACTAATAAGGTTGCCATTGTGAATCTTCGAAGGATATGAATTGTCTCGGTTCTCTGTCCCATACTGTCGTACTGTGGCATCAAATTATGTCTCCAGGCAACGACATTCCATCCTATCGGAAGCTCACAAATCCGCGTGCCGAAGAGAAAGGACATGAGTTTCATGAGGCTGGGCACATCTAGCTCATCACTTAGAAGGTCGATCGCTAAGGCAACAGAGATCAAACTTGCTCAAGAAGATAGACAATTTACCAACTTCGGAGCCACGTAACCGAGCGCCGGAGGTTCGTTTAAGAGTTTATGGTAAGATCGCGAGATCTCTCACAGGGCGCACAGGTAACAAATTAAGCATTGCCGGTAAAGTGGCATCCCATTTCTCCTCTCCTAACAGGATGAGATTCTGCCGTGGCACAAGCCTTGTCTTTCATATGGCTAACACCGAGAATGGCGAGTCTTGAGCCAGTTTTTGAGCCAGTGTATTGCTATTGTTCCTCGGGGCTGATATACAGTTCTACGTAGTATAAGACTATACCTCGAAATATGTGAGTAACTGGGACCGCACCAACCAGCCTGGCATCTCCAGTGCTCGTAGCTATTGGTTTACTCCGATTCAGAGTTTTTTCTTCTGCCAATTGAGCCAAGTGGTATTGATATTTGTCCCGGAGGACGGGAGTCTGGTTTGTTCTGATAGTTCCTACACATGGTACCAACACCTGCATTCCAGTTCACTTCCCAGAGAGCCTATGCAGTGTTGTACCTTTCTCTACTAATTCATTAAATAACAACAGCGCGAATCATCAACCCGTCCACAGGTTTCTAACGCCTGATTTGGCGCGCTTATAGTTCGGACTACAACGAGATACGTAAGCACGAAATGATTGCAGACACGTAGACGGGGGAAACCTCCATTTGTATTGCCGCTATAAGAGACGAGTTGGGAGTCGACCATTCAGTGGAATGATACAACATTTCTGCCACCCGCGTTTTTTGTCCTGTGCTGTACATATCAAACCTAGGTCCCATCAACGCGTGTGGGTAGCAAAGAGCAATATGGTATTTCCACGGCGGTCTATGGTACTGGCGCAATTCTTTGAAAACCGCTATGAGCGCTACTCGCCTCTGTCATATTAGACGTGCTCATGGCTCGCGAAAACGTGACTTTCTGTAGGCTGTGCTGAAAATAGATGATTGACAAAACTGCGAAACGATGTACCTCTACTGTAGTCACTTGAGATAGCGAAGGGCAGCATTGGAGATAGGGGAAACCATCGAGAGAAGATCAAAGCATAGTCTCTTAACAACCTGGAACAAACGAGCCCAACTGGCACGTATTTATCTTGAGCGATTGTCGTGTGCCTAACATAGTGAGGCCTCAAGGTGATGACACTCAGCACTCTGGGAGGTTGCGGAAGTGCTTTCGAGCTCTGAAGATAGTTGAAAATAAAGGGAGAAAATAACGTTGAAATCGTTCTCGATCGTGAGGAAAACCAATTATAAGAGCAGGTGAAGAACGTTAAGATGCAGCGACAAGTAGCAATAACGTTGGCAATACTTAGGTAGTAATGTGTGTAGTAGGTAGTGCGGCGGACCAGGTGGCAGATGGCCCGTGCAGTTGCCGAAAAGGGAAGAATTGAATTTTGAGGCACCAGTCGCATAGAACGATGACTGATACTTGCGGAATTCCCACTTGACAGAGTATTGAAGCCGCTCAGATACTGTCGATATGAGTCAAGAGAAGCCAGAGATTGAGTACCTATCAGTGGGAGCCAACAGGCAGACCGCCGTTGCTGACTGGAGCGAAGATGGGTTGGTAGCGTTTGGAGCGGATTCGAATATTGCCCTCTGGCGACCCCATGTATGATTCCAGCCCGCCAAAGATGAATAACAATTATTGACTCATGTGTTACCTAGGAATCACAACACAGAGGAGTTATAGGACTTTTGTCAGGACATAAAGATACAGTGAAGGCTCTTACATTCTTACCTAAAATCGAAGGCGATGATGACAAGACTTATCTGCTCAGTGGGGCTGATGACCACTCCCTCAAACTGTGGTCTTTGGCATCATCTGGCGATGCTACATGTCTTCAAAGTCTGAATGAGCACACAGCAGCGATCAATTGCATCACAGCAGTATGTCGAAGACCAGGTCTTTCCAAGGGACCCATAGTCGTCGGTACAGGCGCCGCAGACGCATCAGTAAGAATATGGATTTTCGACGGGAGAGAGGTACGGCTAGTTCAGACCATCAACCTTAAACCGAAGTTCTTCTCTTTGGCGTTGTCTCTCAGTGATCTGGACAGAGATGAGCAGAGCGGAGCTTTGGTATTGGCTGTGGCAGGAACCAGGGATACCGTTCAGATTTTCGTGTCGCAGTCTGCTGCCAATCCGGACTTCCAACTCCAAGCTACGTTGGGAGGACATGAGGGCTGGATCAGATCTCTGGACTTCACATGGGAGAAGAATAAGGGAGAGTCTGACTTAATCTTGGCATCAGCCAGTCAAGATAAGTACGTCCGTCTATGGCGTTTACACCGCGGAAAGGAATTACCAGCGGCTGCTGCTAATGGAGCAGATCCATCTCTGGGCGCTTATATGCCAGGGAAAAGTCTCTCCAATAAAGCGCACATGCTTAAATCCGGAGAACAAGATTACACTGTCACCTTTGAGGCTCTCTTGCTCGGGCATGACGATTGGATCTACAGCGCCAAGTGGTACACGAACCCAGACTCGAAAAAGCTACAGCTTCTATCTACATCTGCAGACAATACACTCGCAATATGGGAAGCCGATTCGGACTCAGGCATTTGGGTGACGAACGTGCGATTAGGCGAAATCAGCCGCGAGAAAGGGGCCACGACAGCCACGGGAAGCACTGGCGGGTTCTGGACCGGCTTGTGGTCGCCGGACGGCAAATCAGTGACTTGCCTAGGTCGGACTGGAAGCTGGCGAATCTGGGATTACAACGATGAGCGCGATCAATGGATGCCCCGTATAGGAATCAGCGGCCACACAAGAGCAGTCACTGGAATAGCATGGTCCAGGAACGGCGAGTATCTGCTTTCCACCAGCTCGGACCAGACTACACGGCTTCACGCAAGCTGGAAGCGAGATGGCGCCGAGAAAAATACATGGCATGAGATGGCGCGTCCTCAAATCCACGGTTACGATTTGAACTGTATCGATGCCCTCGGAGACTCACAGTTCGTGTCCGGTGCGGATGAGAAACTGATGCGTGTCTTTAACGAACCAAAAGCAGTGGCAAAGCTTCTAAACCGCCTCGCCGGCATCGATATCAATTCGACTGAGCATGGTAAAGGCCTCGAGTCTATGCCTGACGCCGCTAATATGCCTGTGCTGGGACTCTCCAACAAAGCGATCGATGACGCAGAACCGACACAAGGGGAAGATGGCCAGACGATAGAAACCCCAGAGGCCCGTAAATCCGCTCTCGAAACCGACCATCCGCCGTTCGAGGAGAGCCTTTCTCGCCACACTCTATGGCCAGAAACCGAGAAGCTTTACGGCCACGGATATGAGCTTTCATGTCTCGCCGTCAGCCACGATGGTACATTGATAGCCAGCGCGTGTAAAGCAAGTTCCATCAACCACGCCGTGGTCCGACTCTTTGAGACGGAGCGATGGACTGAACTCAGGCCACCATTGACCGCACACTCACTGACCGTCACACGCCTCCGGTTCTCACCTGACGATAAATATCTACTGAGCGTAGGCCGTGATCGCCAGTGGGCTGTCTTCGAGCGCGACGTTGCGGAGCAGACTGCTTACAAACTCCTGCAGTCCAACACCAAGGCGCACAGCCGTATGATCCTTGATACCGCCTGGGCACCGTCGACTTCGGGCCTCGTTTTCGCCACTGGTGGTCGTGACAAGCAAGTCAAGATATGGCGCAAAGAGTCGGCGGAATCAGAGATCGCTTGTGTTCAGACGATTGCCGAGGCCCAACCCGTCACGGCTGTCGACTTTAAGCCATACGCCTACAAGGACGACAATTTCGTCCTCGCTGTCGGCAATGAGGTGGGCAAGGTCTCGGTACACTATATTGACTCGACTTCTTTGACGGTATCGTCGAGTGTTACATTGCCACCCGAGTAAGTTGCCAATGAATCAAGTGTAATATGGGTTTGTAAGATACTGACAAACCCTCTAGCCTCTGCCTCGCAAAATCCGTCCTCCAACTCGCGTGGAGACCACAGGCCGACTCAAACGAGCTCGCCATCGCAGGAGAGGACAACTCATTGCGACTGTACTCATTTGCCGATTGATGTGACTTGTTTGACGTCTACGTTTGCATCTAGACGCCTAGAGGTATAACGGTTGCCCAAATCTACAAGGGTCAAACGAAACCCTGCCTCAAATGCTGTATTCGTTCCGCATGCTCAAGCGTCTCTCGTCCACACTCCAACTCGTGCCCCGATCCATTTATCATGATGATACCAGTGGTAATACCGGGACCGTATCAAACATTACTCTATAACCGAATCTTGACTCCGTCCCAAAAACTATGCACCCCTAAGCACCCCCAGCCACTCCTCAAGATTATCATAACTCGCGTAAAGTCTCAGCGGCGGCTGCTGTGGGCGTAGTATAGTCGCTAGTCAGGGAAAGTGAGATGGTATCCTTGGCAGCGAGGAGACTGGAAGAGGCAGTGCCATTCTCCCCGCCGTTGACGTAGAACCAGGCGCGGTTGATGATGAAGACGATGTGCTGCGGCAGGTAGAGGATCGTTGCTATGGACCCCATAGCTGAGAGGAGGAATACTACGGACCCTAAAATAGGAGACAGATGTTAGAAGAGAACTGAAAAGTAATAGATATGACTTTGACACTGGTCCACCGCAAAGGTTCACGACATATGGTTGAGATCGAAGTGAAGTGAGGGGGAATTGGGATTGGTTTGGGAGGGGGACGTACAGAAGATGAACTTCTCGGTGGGCTGGAACATGTATACGCCGAACGTGACCTCGATCTGATATTGCTTAAGCGAGAGCCAGCGGCCGAAGCGCTGGAAGGGCGATAGGTTCTCAGGTTGCTTGGTTCGGTATTCCATTTTCGTTTGTCTTTCCTGGGAGAGTTGGAAATTTGAATCTGTGCTTCTGCTTTCCCTAGCTTAAATCTGGGAAGTGTATTGATATCGAGGGTATTGTTCAGCGTATTGGGGAAAAGGTGCGTAAGTATCGAAGTGACGAGAGTTGGAACTGGTATTGGTTGGAACTATGGTGATGCTCGTTCTTTGAAGTTGTGATGTTTGCTGCCTGAGAACATGTGGTAGCAGGTCGAGATGCGTAATAGTCAATTCCGGAAGCAAGAGTCGATGGATGTCGGTCTTTCTTGCGTTTCTGGACTCGTGCGGTCGTCGATTCGAGTTATGGCCGGTTTGAATTGTTCGAGAAGGTGGCAGCTGCCCGTTCGTCAATTTTCGATTGTTCCTCGAGAACGGAAAGGAGGTTACGGGCAGGGAGCAGGGTCCAAGCAGGGGTCCGTTTGGACCGCGACGCCAAACCACTTTACCGGGTCGCTCGTCAGCATTGCCGCAAGGCGCCGGCGATTTCTTTCTCGAACAAGTAGCACGTCCGGGGTTGCCAATTAGCTACGACAACGTCAATCGGATTTTGGACATGGTTCGACATCTTTACATTAACAACGAAACGGCATACTCGACGTGAAATACAACGGAGAAACCGCCGTGCTACCATACCAAAAAGAATGACGCGACCCAAATCATGACACACGCCCCCTTCCAACCTCAACCACCATGACGCTCATACGGACCCTGTTCACGGGCCTTCGAAACACGACTTCTTCAGTCGCCGTATACCGCATAATACCATGCACACGAATCCCAATCACACCCCAACGCCCATACAGCGACACACCAAACGCAAATCCTCCCAAACCCCCAAAATACAAATCCCACAATCTCCCCTCCCGCCCAAAACCACCACCGGATTCCGAGATAGAAGAGTACTACCTCAAAGGCTCAGGACCAGGCGGGCAAAAGATCAACAAGACAAGCTCGGCAGTCCAATTAATCCATAAACCAACGGGCATCGTCGTGAAATCCCAGGCCACCCGCTCCCAATCGCAAAATCGTAAAATCGCCCGCCAGCTCCTCGCCGACAAGCTCGACGACATCGCACGCGGCGACGAGTCCCGCTCCGCCGTCGTTGACTCCGTCAAACGCAAGAAGCGATCAAGCTCGGCGAAGAAGAGCAGGCGCAAATATCGAAAATTAGCTGAGGAGAAGGAGGGAGCCGCCGAGGACGAGGAATGCGATATAGACGAGCCCTTGGAAGGAAGCGAGGAAGAGAGGACGAACCAGAAAGAATCGGATCCAAGGCCTGATGATCGACAAACATTACTGCAAGGTAAATTACATTAGCCAGCAATTTTCGAAAATACCCTCCTGTGGTTGGTATAGTTGTAGTAATCGAATCACTTGCAAGAATCATGTCACAGTTATAAGGGGCTAAAATCGGTGCGCTTTACGGCTAGAGTCTTGACATTAAGCACACAGACAACGAAGAAAACACTGAAAGTATATGGTCAACACCCTACCCTCTGCATTTGTCTGCTCCCTCTCGTGCATGACAAGCTCCCCGGGAAAAAAGTCTTCTTCTCATGAACATTGCTCTTTTTACCACCCGAGTGAAACAACTCCGCCACGACTCTACCATGCCCAGAACTTTTCGTAGATGCGAAAGCGAGGCCTCTCTAGAGTGCAACAGGAACCACCACGGCGTGTCGGTGCCCGCCCAAGGCCTCCTCGAGTTTCGGAAGGATCGTAGACAAGTACTCATGCGTCTTGCATCGCAATCGCTGCAATCGCTGTGTACGGTATAAAGTTAGACATAGCTTATAATTGACAAGTGGTGGGTTCTTTGTGATATACATACCTTAGAAGCACTTGCGGTGAACGATGGAAGGACCGCTCTCGTCGTACTCCTGCTTGGAGATCCACATCTGCTGGAAGGTAGACAGAGAAGCCAAGATGGAACCACCGATCCAGACGGAGTACTTGCGCTCCGGGGGAGCAATGATCTTGACCTTCATGGAAGAGGGAGCAAGAGCAGTGATCTCCTTCTGCATACGGTCGGAGAGACCGGGGTACATGGTGGTACCACCAGACTGTGTCAATTGTTAGCATACTGTCATGCGGCTCAATCAAGTAGCGAGAAACATACCATGACAATGTTTCCGTACAGATCCTTTCGGACATCGACATCGCACTTCATGATGGAGTTGAAAGTGGTGACGTGGATACCGCCGCTCTCAAGACCAAGGACAGAAGGCTGGAAGAGAGCCTCAGGAGCACGGAAACGCTCGTTGCCGATGGTAATGACCTGTCCGTCGGGAAGCTCGTAGGACTTCTCCAAGCTGGAGCTCTGGGCAGCGGTCTGGATCTCCTGCTCGAAGTCGAGGGCGACGTAGCAGAGCTTCTCCTTTATGTCACGAACGATTTCACGCTCGGCAGTGGTGGAGAAGGTGTAGCCACGCTCAGCCAAGATCTTCATCAGGTAGTCGGTCAAGTCACGGCCAGCCATGTCGACACGGGCAATGGCGTGGGGCAGGGAGAAACCCTCGTAGATGGGGACAACGTGCGTGACACCATCACCAGAGTCGAGAACGATACCGGTGGTACGACCGGAGGCGTACAGAGACAGAACGGCCTGGATGGAGACGTAGAAGGCGGGGGCGTTGAAGGTCTCGAAGACAATCTGTGTCATCTTCTCCCTGTTGGACTTGGGGTTGATGGGAGCCTCAGTGAGCAGGACAGGGTGCTCCTCAGGGGCGACACGCAACTCGTTGTAGAAAGTGTGGTGCCAGATCTTCTCCATGTCGTCCCAGTTGGTGACAACACCGTGCTCGATAGGGTAACGCAGGGTAAGAATACCACGCTTCGACTGTGCCTCATCACCGACATACGAGTCCTTCTGGCCCATACCGATCATGATACTGAAAAGTGGTGATATCAGCATCGGAGCCAATCGCCGTGGGCGGAACCTGGCATCCTAGCAGATCGAAGACTTACCCATGATGACGGGGACGACCGACAATGGACGCTGTGAATGTGTCAGTCAAATATTTCGGGAACACGAGTAACAGCCTCGTGGCAAGGCCCAAGCGGGGCGGGAGAACTTACGGAATACAGCTCGGGGAGCATCATCACCGGCGAAACCGGCTTTGCACATACCCGAACTGAGAATCGAGTTAGTATATCGTGGTGACCATGGTTGGGTTCAGAGATTGTGTGTTGGAAATATATCTCGAAGGCTTGACATGGGAGAAGGCGGTGGGCAGCCGTCTCGAAGCCCTGTGGAATGGGGGGGTATGCGCCTGGGAATGCGGTGAGAAGTTAGGAGGACGAGAATTACCCATTGTCGATAACGAGAGCAGCAACTTCCTCTGTAGAGCAAAAGACTGATTAGCAAATACCGCGTGCGAAATGACGAGCATGGTGTTCCGAGTGAGCATGCAGAGTCGGGTCGTGAGCATTGGGTTGGGGACAGGAAGCTTACCCTCCATTGTGACGGATTACGTAGGTAGAAAAGAGGGCGGAGAAATGTAACGGAAGAGTGTAGGAGATGCTCTAACGATGCGGCAACCGAGAGAGCAACGCGGTGGAAGAGGGTTGATGGGGATGGTTGTCGGCAACGTTGGATGTCGGGGATTGACAGGAGTAAGAGTCGGGTTGGCGACGTTGAGAGGGAAGAAGTGAGTGGTTGGTGTGTGTGTGTGGTGCCCGCTGGTGTGGAGGAGCAGAAAAGGGAGGAAGGCGAAGCCAGCCACAGACAGCGCAGCAGCCAGGACTGAGGAGGAGCCGATCCAGCTGTTGCACACTCTACAGCGCAGTATCGATGCAGCCTGCAGCGTCTGCGGTGTCTGCGTAGGCGGGATTGGGCTTGGACTTGTGGGCCGAATAACAAGCGGCGGGGCACGATATCATGGAGATAGACGATTACCTAAGGACGATTGGGTCCGATGTACAGCACAACCTGCAGCTTTGACGACAGCACACACGGCACTCTTGTGCTAACAAATAGTAACAGGTCAGGATTTCAGAGAAGGAACATGCAGGAACAACTTGTTATTAGAGCAAAGATTGAGATGTATCAGTCCCTTTTACTGTCTTCTTGGTCCGCCAACACCACACACTGCTCTGGCGTTTATATACCTGCGTGGTGGGAACAAAGCGGGAAGCTTGTACCCCAGCATCAACATGCAGTCTGCCCTCAAACCGTAAAGAAAAGTATCTTCCTTTGACAGGCAGCCGCATTCCAATACAACGTGCCTGTGGCTCAAAATGATTGTTCATTTCGTTTCAGTCTATCAGCATCAAAAACCAGTGAAGCATTCGTCATCTCGGCTGGGTTGATCAGCCGACATTATAATTCAATATCGGTGCCAAGCATCACAAAGGGGGGCACACAACGGGTACCTATGACAAGTCAAGGTACTGCGCATTAAAGGCGGTAGGCTGTAGCCTAGCCTTGCTGGTAGTGACATGGGCTGGTAGAGTAATAGTAGATGGAATGATGCTGCTTTGTCTTGGGCAGCCAAAGGAACAGGTGGGAGACACGGGCCCCCACCATTGCTAGACCAACAACTGCTCACCACTTTTTATGAGTACAGTTTAGTAATAACGTATATCGCAAGTGTGGTGGCTCAGCAGGAGGCACGATTACGTTGAAAAACACACACATACAACAGTCCAGGTCGGTCTATCCGCCACCAACATCTATCTTCGGCGCCAAGCAGGCATCGCTCTTTTCTGTGCCGTTATTTCGAGATGGTTACGAATAGGGGCAAGGCAGCCAGAATCGGCGCGACCCCGCCATCGGTCGGAATCCCGCCTAAGTGCCTTTTCGGGGAAAGGGGGGGCCAACGTCCATTGGTTGTTGAGATACAAATTCAACCTCTTGCGGATATTGTCTCTTAATAGCACTGTTTAAGGCCAGTCTGAAGTTTACAGAGGTGTGCAATTGATTCCTGTGGCTATGTCAACTCTGTTGTGACAATGCCGTGTACAAAGCTGCTGATTTCATGTAGATAACAAGATGACAGTCAGATGGGATTGCCGAGAACTTTTGGTTTAGCTATATCGGTGTCACCTGGGGGCGCAGATATTTATATCTACTGCCAACATATCAACAAGGATGAAGAGGGGTGCAGAGGTACGGCTCGAGAAGTAATCTGCTGCGGGGAACTCGAGATGATCATCAGGTATTCGCTTAAATATCAAAATGATACGATGCTATCATCCATTACTTTCAAACTGGCCATCGGACCATAGGGAAATTCAACGCATTGAATATGTTGCTGAAAATACTGCTAGGTAATAATTTACAGAGCAATGACGACCTTGGCAAACCAGTGCCAATTCTGCCCCACTTCGTCGTGAAGCTTCGCGAATCTTGGAGATACTCATGGATAAAAAATGGTCACGCTGGACTAACTTCATGATTTTGCATCGCCAACCACCCAAAGTGTGTAATTACAACCAAAAACGCTTTGCAATTTAGACTGTATTCGTTAGTTGTTCCGAGCCAACTTGCGGCTTTCCCATCCAATTCTCAACTCGGCGCAAGCAGGCAACTCACACCTCACCATCGGTTCCCGCATAGGCGCAACTTCAATAAACCAAGCAGCACTACAAGACCGACAAACAACGACCCTCCAGCGGGCGCAACAGCTCGCACTATCTAAACATCCTCGACACAATCATCGACACCAAAAATGGGCGACAAAAACCTCAACGAGCTCCTGAAATGGAGCATAGAGAACTCCGTTCCCTCAGACGACGGCACAAAAGAAGCCAACCCACAAACCAACCTCACACCCGAGCTCATAGCAGCGCTCATGGGCGGGCCCTCAGACGCCGACCTAATGAAAGCCTCAATGGAAGCCATCGTATCCACCGACCCCGAGATAACCCTCTCGTCCAAAATCACAGCTTTCGACAACCTCGAGCAGCTCATCGAGTCGCTCGACAACGCAAACCTGCTTTCGAAGTTGGGGCTTTGGACACCTTTACTGGAATGTCTGGCACATGACGAAAGCGAGTTGAGAATCATGGCTGCGTGGTGTGTAGGCACTGCGGTCCAGAATAATGAGCCTTGTCAGGAGAGGCTCGTTGCGCTTGGTGGGGTGGAGAGACTTGTTCGCATGGCCATTGGGGAACGGCTCCCAAAAGCGGATGGGGTGGCGACAGAAGGGGAAGAACAGAAAGATGTTAGACGCAAGGCGGTCTATGCGCTGAGTTCCGCCGTCCGGAATTATCAGCCTGCTATGGATGTCTGTGTTTCCGAGTTAAGGAAGAAGGGAGATGAACTAGTCAGTGGGGAAGAGAAGAAGATCGATGCTACGGATATGGAAGCCGTCGATGTCATTATTAATGGACTCAAAGAGAGGGCTAAGAGTGCTTAGACTGGAGAAAGGGCGATGATATGGCAGAAGAGAAAAAGGCAAAAAGTGGCATAGGGTGTTCTTCGACGGATGGACCATACATGGACTGCATATTTGGCGTTAGGATGGTAGATGTTTTCGAAGCTAAACAGAAAAACCAGGGTAGCGGAAAACCTGGCAGTCATCGCAGACGGTGACGAACGGAAATCACAATTGCTCACTACCATCACATTACCCGGCGACAAGCTCTATCGTGAAAATGACGGGGAATTTTTGATATCTGTTAGTAGGTAATTGGTGATAGTGTACAGTTTTTACAATACACACTTTTCTATCTAAGTGCGAACATTGGTTCATATACAAGTGTACAGCGTAGATACACAATTTTCTTGATCGATCGAATGCCTTGAAATGGTGACGATGGACAGACTCAATCCACTATTTTGCCGTAGAAGGGCATACCCAGAGCCTTGCAGAGGAGCCTTGCGTGTCTGTCGGACTTGGCCGTCGTTTCCAGGACGACACGGCACCCAGGAATCATCTTGGACGGGTACAACTACGAAGGGCATTAGTTTCTGGGGTATATCAATGATAAGAGCGAGGCAGCTTACAGAATAGTTGGCCTCGACTTCTGGAAACTGTTGGACGTCGTTGGATGTGAAACCCCAGCCAATGTTGCCAGTGCTATCACCCGAAGTGCCCTTCAGACCTTTCCACTCCTTGATTTTAGGGAACACAAGGTGGACACATTTATCGACAAACTCATAGGCAGCATCGCCGTATAGCGAGCATTTTACACCGGTACGGTCGCCCTTGACGATACCCCATTGGGCGACGCTGGTCTTGGTCCTGGTCATCACAGGCCGAACACCGGTAATGCTCTGCAGCACGGATTTGCCAACGATGATGTGGTCAAAGTTCTTCTTGGCGTTGGGTATATAGGAAGCAATATGTACGGCGCGAATCTCGGGGATGTTGCGCCAGTCAATGGGCTTCTCGAGCGGAAATAGCACATCGTGACCACGAGGCCCGCGCTTGGGTCTGTTCTTCATGTAGGGGGATGAGTCGTCCCATTCTCGTAATCGTATTCTCTCTGGCGTGTCCGGGGTGCCGGGTGGTGTGTGCTGATACGTCAAAGTCATTATATCAGCAGACAGCGTTGTCTGAAAGGTCTGCTTCAGCCTCGGTAGGTTGAAGGGGCCAGGCGAGAAGTTCCTCGCAACGGGATCCGAGGACGGTGGTGGTTGGACTGGATGTAAGGGACCACGGTCGTACTTGGGGGGGTGGTATCGATATCTCTCGGCCGGCAGCTCATGATTTCTTCTGCTTGCCCTCTTACGAGGATCGGTGATCTGGGCAATGTCTCTGGTGACAATGGGTGCCGACAGACTCGAGTCGGTCTCGATGTCCGGGACGACGGCGGTAGTACCAGCTTCGGTGGAAGCACAGCGGCGCAGGGCTGGGGTAGCCGGCCTGAGTTGGGCTACGGAGCCCATCAGCCGTCTGCCGACGCGAGGAACTTCGCGAAGGGCTGCCATGGTCGAATTGGGAGCGCCGACGATGGTGGTTGAAGGGCAGCTATGAAGAATGGACGCGACGTGGAGCTGGGCAATGCACGTTTCGACATCCACTTCAATTCTATCTTGAAATTTCCAGCGTCAAAGCCCAGGGGTCGTCCTGCAGCGCTAAACCCGAGATGGACAAGGCGTTAAGAGCGTCTTGATCCGACGCTCAGAGACGCTACCTGGGAACTATCTTGCAGCGCCGACCGAAAGTCCGATGCTGTCCGTCACCTGCAGGCGGACTGCTCGACTGGCCCAGCTGAAGGCCCAGATGCTTGGATGCAACCTGCGACTCTCCATCTGCGCCAACCGATCGTCTAGAATCTGGATGGCACGACGAGTCTGACATAGCACATGCAGTTATTTTTAGAGCACAATTCCATTTGGCATTTGACAGTCCCATTCGACTCTCGAGGGCAGCCTGGCAACATCATCAGCACTCTACGTTACTGCAGAGGATTCCCAGGCGAAGCATCACGCCTACCTTAGGTACCTAACACATGAAACAATGACAGCTCTAGGTACCTTAGGTACTTGCTTACTGAAACTTGCATCCTGATCATGGGGGACCCGGAGTCTGGAGACACAGAGTGACCACCCTGCAGTAGTCCATCTGCGATGATGTCAGGCACAACCCCAGATTGAGTTTGTATTGAGATCGTACCACAGGGGAAGACCGAGGCAAACACATACATGTAGAACGTACTAATGTTCATCAGTGTTGATGTTGGTGCTTTTGTAGGAGGTCCCTTATTAGGTACATGTAGCTCTGTCAACTCTTCTCGCCTCCAACCTCACCTCTTGTCCAAATGCATCCTTTTCACCTCATCGCTATCATTCACCTACACTCCTGAAGCTTGATTAGAATTCTTTCGCCAGGCTCGCCGTCTATATGCGCTTCAAAGCTGTCCTGACAGTATTGCTTCCAAGACCTACAGCTACATCCCAACCCCTCACTACCTCCTCCAGCCGTAGCGTAAAGTAACACACCCTACCCAGTTCATCGGTGCTGTTCGAGTCCGCCTCGCCTCTTATTCCAACATTGGTGTCGAATCGAGCAGCTGGAATGATGTCTTGATCTTCCCACCACCCACCAACAATCTCGACTGCAAACCCCTGATCTGTATTCGCCCAAACTTTCCGCATCGCTTGCTCTCTGTGACGCACATGGCCAGCGAGTGACACGATCGATCGTCGCCCATTCTCTCCTCATCCAGCGTTCTGATTCAGATCGGTCCACATCTCCATCTCGCGGACCCCTAGATCCAACCCGGACGCGAAAGCACCCCACGCCACACGAGGGGATCGCGCAGATCCAACAGCCCGAGCCTGACAACACATCTCCGTCTCCGTCTGTCGCACCTACGTAAAGACGGAGCGTGGAAAACACTGTTCAATCTCTTCAAAACGTCATTCGACTGCTTCCTCAATGGCTGTCCAGCACAGCCAGTGCATCTTCTAAAGGCATCCCATTTCGCAACTCGTCGAACGAGCTCAGCCGTCTTCAGCAGGACAATTTCTAAACCCGTCGACCGCCATCGCACCGGTATACAATTATGAAGTAAAATTGAACACAGAACTACACGCATCGATTGATTATAACCGCTGCGTATCCTCGCCTCCGAGTCCGTCGGGCCAGCTCGCCAGCGGGCCCTCTTGCTAACTCGATCCCCAGCGCCTGTGTATGGCTGCGACGCCGCTATGTCCGCCAATCTGCCCAAAAGATTTCTCTCTCGGCGGGAAAAGAACGGCCATCGTCGCGGCAAGTCATCCGAAGGTCCTCAGAAGGTGAGTCGCACTATTTACACCGTTCTGGCTGCTGCTTGAGGCTTACTCTATTCGAAAGCATCGACCTATATCCTCCGAAGCGTTTTTCGCCTTGTTCAAACCCGGCGGCACGAAACACCATGCAGAGGAAGAAAATGAGAAGGAGGAGCAGGTAGAAGTAGAGCCCGCCAAGGTTAGACTCAGGCGTCTACTTCTATAGCATGCTTTGAATGCTAACCTTTCCAGATCGCAGAGGTGCGACAAAAGCTTGCCGATGATAATATAGAAATCAGCACTCTCCGAGACGATCACATTCAATATGCCCTCAACTTAAGGAGCTGCTACATGGATGTCGACAAGGCAATCGAAATGATACTCCTTCAACAAACCTCACTTGCGGGCAATATCGTTCGCTACAACCCAGCTGTTCATATGCTCGGCGCCGAGAACAGGGAAAACGTCACATGCTATCTTGATGCTTTACTATTCGCCATGTTTGCCAAAATTGAGTCCTTTGAGTGCATGCTCAGACAAGACAACCTCGAGGAACCACGGCGAAAGCTTGCTGTCTTATTGCGGCTGTGGGTGAACATGCTCAGAAGTGGTAAACTGATTGAGACCGACATGGTGAGGGAAACACGTTTGCGTTGAAAATAATGCTGTGGTGCTGATTTGCGATAGACACATCATTTGCAAGATGCCCTAGCAGATTGCGGCTGGGCGGAGGCAAAGCTCATAGAACAGCAAGATACCTCGGAAGCTTTCGCGTTCATCACCGAAACACTACAGCTGCCCCTTCTTCCTTTACAGGTTGATTTGTTCCATCACGGTGAAAATGACGAGGCGGATCACCGCGTGGTCTACGAGAGATTGCTGAACATTGCAGTCCCTTCTGAAACCGAGGGGAAGGACGTCAGGCTGGAAGACTGCCTGGAAGAGTACTTCAACGCGCAAGTCGATGTATTGCGAGATAGTACGGAGGAGAAGGCCAAAGTGGAACATGTAGACATGTCAAGACCGACAGACCATACCGACAACACGTTAGACATCCCGAAGTCACCAAGGTCCACAATACGTATCGTGGAAGCCGAGGTTGGGTCAGAATCAACCTCGCCCTTGCCAATGGATAATGAGCAGAGCATGATTCAACAGCGACACTGGGCACCGGCCTCTAATGCAGATCAAGAATCGGGAGTCTCAAGCCCTACATCCCAACCGACTAAGCGACCACTTCGCAACAGGACAGACAGTATTATTCAGAGAGTCGTCATCGATGACAAGAAACCTTCGACTATCGATGACATTGATTTGTTCCCGAGAACTGAAAAGACAGCATCTGTAGTAAAAGCGGTTACGATCCCTGCCTGGCAGTTCTTCAGGTTAATACGTAGGTTGGATACTTCTAGACGCTTGCTTCAACCGGCTGACTAATGCTATAGCCTGGCACTCGTCCGCTAACGAGCAACCACAAAGCGACTTAGAAGTCGCGCGCCATTTCAACCAACGTCCAGTGCTGGGCATTTGTCTCAAACGCTACACGATGGACAGCAATGGCGAGATGAAGCGTCAGAACACATACATCGATATTCCCGAAACTCTTGGACTGCCACGCTTCATCGTCGACGACAGGGTCGTAGAGGACGGAAGTCTGACGTCAGAGTACAAACTGGTTTTACAGTCAGTGGTGTGCCATCGTGGTGATTCGCTACATTCTGGGCATTATATATCGTTCTGTAGAGTCGCCCCCAAATTTCTCACCGACAACCGACGACACGAGAGCGATCCGCCTCCCGATTATGAAGAAGCTCAATGGGTGAAATTTGACGATCTTGCGAGCGAAAGGATCACGACTATTGATGACATCAAGCAATCACTCAAGGAGGAAATGCCATACCTCCTGTTCTACCAAATCGTACCCATCGTCGACGTTGCAGCAAGTTCGAGCGATGACAACGAACCGGAACCGCCAGCATACGATGATACTGGGCCACAGGTCATTACCTCCGATGCCGATCATGCAGCGCTGTCGAGCAAGGCCAGCAGCTACTTCGACTGCGCCATCATTCCTTCGACAGCGGCTAGCATACGCTTTTCGAACGAGTTGGAGCGGCCACCACGTCGTAGCTTCGCTGACGAGGATGGATACCTCAGTGTCTCCAGGCCCGATAGCACCTTCTTTGCTGAATCAATGGCTACTGGTTCAGCTGTGCTCTCGGTCGACCCTTCGCCCGCAGTGACTCCCGCGGAAGAGACGACGGCGCAAAAACTCAGTCGCGCCGCGGCGAAGCTCCGAGCAAATAGCAAGAGCAGGCCTGGAAGTCAAGGTGCCGAGGGTCGAATTAGCGTCACAATGTCGAGACTCGGTTTTATGAAGGGCAGTCGTGAACCCTTGCGAGAGTCGGCCTTCGATGATCCTGATCTCAATTCCGATGAAATCAACGGGCAGAGCAAAGAAAAACTCACCCTTGAAAATGGAAAGGGGAAGGAAAAAGAGACAGGTCATAAGAGAGGAAAGTCAAAAACGCGCGCGGATAAGGAAAAAACAAAAGAGCTAGACCGAGAGTGCGTCGTGCAATAGAACAACTCTGACCACAGGGTGCTACGAATGGTGTCTTTTCTGTTTACAGGCTAGTAGAGTAGATATGTTAGATGATACCCAATAAAGACAACAGAACTTATGGCTGGATTAATCATATATTCGGTATTCCCGTGATAGCTCTTTTGCCGCGGAGAGGCCGAAGGGAGGACTAAGGGGGTCTTAGGTAACGTACCTACCTAAGGATCGCAATGATAGTCGCAAATAGGTAGATCTAGGGTGTGATAACGGCTCGGTGATAGAAACTGATACTACTAACATGATCATCGCCTTCGTAATGCGATATTTGTTGCGGAACTGACTATGTTCAACGAACTTCTTGATTTACGTTGACCAGTAATGCCTACTTTCACTAATAATGTTTATGTGTAGAAGTTGAATAAATGGTTTGGGAGATATCGAGAAGACCGTTGAATTCGAATTTTCTCTTTTTTTTTTTTTTTTTTTTTTTTTTTTTAGATTTGAAGCAAACTAGTATAAGTGAAAGAACATGCTTTCTTTATTTTTCATCTGTCTTGCCAAAGCTTGTATGTTTCAAATCACTTTCCACTTTGAGTTATAATGCCATTCAACCACTTTGTGTATTCTGGCTATTGTCTACTATACTACGTAGCGGCTTTTCTTTGATTGGTTTTCCTTGCCTTGCTATCTGGCCAAAAAATGTAAGAGGTTTGAAGATGTTGCCCGCTTAATACGTCCAGTCCCGTACGAAGGCCAGATACCAATCTCTACTCCCGACGTGATGGGTGTTATCGTCAGCGAGGTTACTTTTGGACCAGTATCACCTGATGGGAGCGAAAGAGGATTGAGAGTTACGAAAGCTTAATGGTCTCAACGATATTCGATACTCGGTGATTGGCCATCCTGAAAGAAGTGACTACGCCCGGCTAAGAAGCGACCATGGTGGGAGCGGGGTTATTCCAGCCGGAAACTTGGCAAAGACTATCCTCTGGAGACTATTTACGAAGATTGCCAGCTCAGTATACCATAAGCACCTCCTGAAAGACGTCGTAGATCCCGGGAGCTGGCTTGACGATGTCACAGCGGCACCCGTAAAAGGGGTTCGGATATTTCGGGTTTGGCTTAGAAGATAGCGCACTCGTGTTGTCTTTATTTTTGTCAGGCGAACCTGTCATGTTGGTATGGGGAGTAAAGGGGCTCTTGTACTTTTTCTTCCTCGTGACACTATTAAACATTGTATATCTAGACGCGTATATGAACGGCAATTCATCGACTGCGTCATTATGTCAACACTTAAAATAGATACTCTGATAGTTCCATTTACACTTTAATGCCTTAAACGTCACTTGATTTTGAGATAGGTTTAAGTCTCTTCCTTAACTTCGCGTCTAATCATAGAAAGCACTGCCTCTAACGAGCCAGGTAAAGTCGTTGCCCATTGCTCGCCCCAAAGCAAGGGTCCAAACTGTGTTATATAAGTTAAGCAAGGGATGTAAGCGGTCGATTTTGATATATGTATTAAATTTTCGATAAGACACTGGACACGTAGTAGTGTAGGGCGCATATAGACTCCCCACACTAAGCGCCTACAATTAACGAGAGGCCGAACCGATGAGATAGTCACGTCCGTAGATACGTTCGAGCGAGTAATCGAATCGAGAAAATCAGCATCAATTACCACATAGATCTCTTTCAAGACTTTATCTCACGTAGGATCTGGAATTCGATGATCGCTTATTCGAACACACCTTACGCAGGCTTCACCTGACGGTGGCAATGAGATTGTCAGGGAGACTATCAGTGTAACACCTGGATGTTGCCAGATCATTCATGGCATAGCCTAGAATACAAATGAAGACTGGCTATGAAGGCCGCGCCGCCCCTCCCGCCCCCCAAAATGTTGGCAAGGAGTCTCGTTTCTTTGAATTTTTATAGCTTATGATCCTCACCTTTCCCGCTCAATATGTGCCCATATTCATGGTCTACAGACATATTGTGTCATCAATAATAACACTACGACAGTAATGATAACGCTCTCGCTCTATTGTTTCCTCAGCTAACCGATTTGCTAGAACAAGACTCGGTCGAACGATTCAGTTTCTGGTCACTTCTGACAAAATGAAGTGGCTAATTGCAACGGCCCTGGTGCTCGCCCCTGGCTTTCTGTCCGAGACTGGCGTGCTCGCAATGCCAAGCCAGAATCTGGAGCTTGCCGAAAGAGGAGGGAAGACTTTTACGTGGGCTCAATTCTGTGAAGACGACCATTGCCAACTCAACTGTGGCAGCTCACTGTCGACAGGGGATGATACCTGCTGGAACGAATCGCCTCGGGGTTCGATCAAATTCCACGGCAATGATATAGTCAACAGCGACGTTAAACTGCAAATTTCGAAAGACCAAAACTGTCCTTGTCAGGATATTTGTGTGGATTTTGCAGCAGTCGCCGCAGTTCCACAATTCAAAGGGCCGTTTACTTGCCTAACACTCTCAGATCCGGGACTGTCGTACAAGTTTGTACATGGTTTACCCAGCTGCCCCATCAATACGTGTTAAGCGCTTCAGAAGCTCTCAAGGCTTGCCAAAGAGCGCACTTGGGTTTGGGGAGAGGTGAATAGGTAGTCGTTAAAAGCAGTACTTTTTGTCATCTGTCGAGTTCAGGGCGTTGGGGCTGATCACCGCCATCATTTAACAGCAACAAGACTGGACGGTCACGTCGCAGGAATGTAAATTATAGCATAACAAACTCTTTCTCGACAATCAGTATACCTAGATCCATGCACGCCGCGACTGCTGCAGTTGCGTGATGTCAAACTGCATTCAAGTCACTATTTAAGAGTTACCTGGCTATCTCTAGATTTTCCGTCTTGAAATCACAGCACTTGTCTAAGCCTAATATCAGCAGCAGATATGAATAAGCACCCTGATCACCATCGTGTATGGTGCTGAATATAGTCCATAGGGCCCGAGGACCATTACGATTGTTCTATTCAGGCATACATTTGGTATACAGCTCAGAGTCATCTTCGTAACTGAGTCTGCATCGCGGATATTGACCCACGCAAGATCGAATTAGAAAGAAAGAAGCAATTGGTCAAGCACTCAGCTATAACCCATTCAGCTCAGCCACTTGCACTGCCCCCAACTGTAGCATCAGCTGGCGAGAACAGAACCTGCGATAAAAGCTCGCGCTGCAGCTGGGGCAACCCAATTCACCCACTGCAGTGAAAGGGAACATCGATGAAGCAATTCGCTGTCCTCTTGATCGCATTGACAAGAAATCGTGCCATCCCCCACCGACATTGATTGAATCCAGTCTGGGAACGTTATAGCGCTCGTGTTGCCTGTAATCATGGACTTTGGTTCCGGCGTAGGCTTGGCCAAGTTGGATTTTTTGAACGACTCAGGTTTCCGAGGACGACCGGTCCATGTTGCCAAAAAGAAAGATCGGTCGGCAGTGAGTGCATTGCGGCCGCCGAGAAATGGAAAGTCGGAGAAGCAGCCGGATACATGCTCCAGCGTTCGAAATACTAGTGATGGTGATATCACCGTCGTGCGAGATTCGAGTACGATTGACGTCTCCATTAGCCGAGGAGCATGGTCAGAAGCTAGTAATTGGGCTTGCGTAAGTCAACATCCTGTCTCGCTTTCAATGTATCGACTACATATTAAAAGAAAACAATAGTGTAGTTGTCGCCATGATAACTCCACTGGCAAACAGTGTACTCGCTGTTATCACTATCAAGCTGAATGCTGCAAATCGAGCTTGAGAATTATTATTGCTCCATCTACACTCCGAGGGACAGAACGAAGGTATAATGATACAGTAGACGGCAAAGAGTCTGTTGAGCACCTGAGACGGCGTTTTGAGGCACGGCCCGAGTTGGAACCCGATTATACGACGAGAAACACAATTACAACGACCCGAGGGCGACGGCCCTCCTTTTCACGGTATTATTCAGTTTCTGACGGTACCTCTCATCCTAGAAGACACCGAAATAAGAGTACGGAGCGATCACTCACATATTTGTGAGATGATCATGGGCAGTTGTTTGGACATGTATATGGTCAATTCGTCTGGTGCTATTTTCTTTGATGTTCCAAATCACGGCATGGTGGTATCTCACCTTCATGCAATTGTCCATGGAATGCCGAATCAACAACAAGTCGAATAGTTGAAGGAAAGAAGTCCTTATATACAAAAGCTTGAGGGTCAGTTTGCTGAGGCTGTTCGCTCCGGTAGTCTCGCCAACAAACCGTTCTTTTGGGGATATGAGACGAAGCAGTCTAGCATTCCTACCGTCAGGGCAACAGGCGAGTCCTGCTCCTTTAGCGTCAGCACGTTTTGAACAATGCGTACTTCGCCTTACTGATCCGACATCCGAGGCGCACGCCTATCAGCAGTAACTTGTACACTTTTTGATGATCCGGTTCGCAATGTCAAGACCATCATCGCGTGTTATATCACCAATGTTGCCGCTAGTGATGCTCATCATAATCGTTCCGACTTAGGTGCCGTTGCATAGATACTCAAGGCCTGCCGAGACTAGATTGCAATTAGACTCTAACTCTACTGAACTTCCTGACGTTTGTGACAACTGCCTACGATCTTCATACTATGTCCTAAAGGACTTAACCTGAATAAGACCCCAATTCTTGTACTTGCGACGAGAAACCTCGTGGAATCAACGGTAAACGCGAGTCTCATTCTGTCACAATACCATGCCCGTATATAGGCATGTACGCACGTATCTCATGGTAACATGTGCCACACTCGGTATAGCGAACCGGTCTATCGTATCGTATCAACAGTAGCGCCGAAAATTAGATGGTCGTGGATACATGATCTTCAAGCAGAGAGACCTATCCTTGCTCGCGTATACCTAACTTAGACAGGGGAATAGATACGTTAGGGGCACCTGACATTTTCAGTCTTGTAGAGCAGGTAAACAATGCTGGTAATGGCGAGTATATGGTCCAGCAATTTAAAAAAAAAAAAAAAGATTCTTAACTTGACACTTCAGAAATATTCCAGATTTCATAAATGCAACAACTCGATTTCAGCTAGGCATATGAGTTCGTACTCTTCTCTATATAATATAGCTCAGTACAGATCGTGTGCTATTCTCACAAGCTTTGTTTACAGCTACGTGATCAGCCTACATCCCCGAGCACAAATTTTGTGACCACAGGAGTAACATGGTCTACCACTGATGGGGTTCTGCTTTCCGCACCCGCAGCATTCCCACATTACAGGTGTAACGGGACTGGCTAAACCGGATGCAAGTCCATCGACTTCGCTCAGTGGTAATATCGTGTAGGGTGTAGGCCCCTCACTGTTGGGTACATCGGGTGCAGGTCCGTCGACTTCGTTGAACGATACCATCTTGTAGGTGGTAGAGGTACTGAAACAGAGTCTGTGACTGTGTGTCAGACGACTGGGTCGATGAGCAGTTATATGTATATATAACGAAGAGGAAAGTAATGTTGCTAACAGGGTAGTGGTGCAAGTTGTGTCTGTTGACTTGAAGGTATCTATCTCCCTGAAAATTTCCTAATTATTCATAGGCAAGTAATAACCGGCGATGATAGTAGCTAATTGAACTGTTGTTCAATCTTCTTTGTGCCTTCCGCTAACTATGCTATTGTTCAAGTATCCCGCTCTCGAATACAATGTCTTTCGCAGAGATTAATAACGGACTATGCTTCCAAATAATTTAAGGGCGTTCGTTTTCAACCCTAATACGATGGTTTCTTTCTTTCTTATCAGTACGCTCGCTTTCTTAGATACTGACGCAAATCGGCAAGGTGACATTCTTGGCAGAACTCCAGGTAGCTTCTGTAGTGTGATCTATTCTGAATACCAGTGCATTCGAATGAGATACATATCTCGAGTCTCATCACAGTTGGAACACAAAAAAGAAACACATTGACGTTCTTCACGGAAGAGAGAGGCCGATAAGAAGTCGTAAGATGACCCGAATCTTATTGCCATTTATAAATGCATGGTAGCACCCGAGCGCTAAGGGGAGCGGATTGTTGTCATGAACCATTCGGAGAATCTTTGTCGAGCTGCCCCTTCCGCATCGCATGCGGCTGGCTATGCAGGCTGGCCAAAAAAGACACAGTGAACCGTGTCGCGAAGGGTCATCCTGCACATTGGTTCATTGAAAAGGAAGATAATACCTCTGGTACCATGTATTGAGAGAGCGATGAGTCCACGTTGTAGATCTTCCGATCAAAATAGATGGCTAGAGCTTTTCGTCCACATTGGTGATGTGAGCAACGTGATCGGTTTTCTCATCACCGACATATGACAGTTGCTTGTCGGAGATCTCCCTCGCAGTAGTCAGGTGCTGCTCGGAGCGCTTGATGCAATTTCCAGGACCTTTGCAAGATCTAGGAAATCGGCGACAGTGAACCCCCTAGAGCTCGGGCTTGGTGCGCTAGCATCTTTCGCCTTGTCAAGACGTACGACACAAGACAGAAAGAATACGAGGATCACTGGGATGCCACATATTTCAGAATAAAGCATGGCGGGCCATAACCCAGGTAGTGCGACATATAGATCATCCTCGCACTGGTCTTGAGGCTTCAGACTGAACAAAGCTTTTGGTATATTACGCCACTGGGGAATGTCATGAAACGATAAGCCATCTTAACCGTGGATCGAGAGCTCGCTCGGCTCCATGGTCTCACGGAAGTGAGAGACTCGTGATCGTACGAAGTGTCAGGAAGTGCCGCAGATGCTCATCCAGGAGGGAATAATAATGGATGACTTGTATCTATGAACCGAATTAACTAGCGAATAAGTATCGTGTATATATACATATAGACCCTTGTATTAGGTGAAATAGAGCATGTCGTATGTTACGTCGCAACCTTGACTTCATATAAATAGGCCACTTCGCACATGTTAAGACTTTGGGATTCCAAACGGATACGTTAACCGCCTCTCACTTCAGACCCGTGACACAAAGTCTCCGGGGTCGCCGTAGCACACCATGTCTTTCCAGCCTTCCTGCGCTTGTGTCCCTCCACCAGTTCCTGTGCCGTCACCCTCCGAGCCGCTCATTCTCTCTTTTACCACGATCTGGAGCGGGAATTCTCGTAGTCTTAAACCATGTAGGGTCTTGTAATCTTGGTGCTTGATCGGTAGAGCTTCTGAATGTTGTGAGCAGCGGAAGCGTCGCTGAATGCAATCCACGAAAAGTGTAATGGTGTGCAAGATCAACAAGCAGCAGTCATGTACTCTACTCTGGTTGATGTAAGGTGATGTAAACAAGAGGAGGACAGGTGGCCTAGGTCGGGATCTTCATCGAGGGAATTTCTCCCTAAAGTTCCACGACACTGGCTGCTTTGACGTCCTCGTAGTAACCACCGGCCCAGGGGACCAAGAGCGCCCATGGGAATAACGAAACTGAGGGAGCGAGAACAGATGACGGGATTTTTCCATGGTTCCTCCCGTCGGAAAGGCGCCGCCGCACGCCTTGCATCACACAGCCGCACAATGGTACGCGTTGTTCCAGGGTAAGCTCTGTGGGCCCTTGTGCCCATACAAATTGGATTTCGACGAACCTGACTAATCGGATTCCACTCGGCGTTGATGGGCAGCGTCAAATTCCTTACTCGTTTTGTGTGCAACAGATGGATAGCGTTCATGCTACTAACAATCCTCACTGGCTAAGGTAGGTAAACATATGACTCGCGATCAACCCACTTTACGACCCGTATCTGGTGCAATAGCAAGCTTCTAGTATCTGATCCCGTCGACAACGGTGTATCATCCCTAGTAAGAATGTCCGACAAACTTGAAGCAACGTCCTTAACCTATGTAGCCTCTTTCCCTGTGTGGCACTCTCCTCCGCTAATCATTTCAAAGCCATGTTGCAGTCCGTTCTGCCCTTAGTAGGTGTCGCCAAAGCAGGACTCCACGTTGGTCGTATTCCACCCTGCTGTCTCTTCGATGAAATATTTATAGCATTGATAAGGTCATTCGCAAGGCTCAATCGCACATCACGCAGTGCGTTTCCGAATACAAGGTTCCATGATGACGGCATCTGCGTAGTTTGACTGCGTGCTCGATGCCTGACGTGGTTATGACGCGACGCTTGGTGGGTGAGCGGCGAGATGCAGTGATAGCCGCAACCTTAGACCGCAGTAGTATCTTTTCGGCGAGCATTCCGATCTTGGACAAAATAAAAAATCTCGATCACGCCGAAGACGGTTAATGCGCAGATGAGAGCAGTCAAGTAGTTGGATTCCATCTTGGAGATGGGTAATTTTGTCGCGCGGTCCAGAACACGCGGCCGTCTTGTTGTTGGAATGTTCTGCAGATATGAGAATGTTTTATACTGCAAACAAAGAGTAGTGAAGAGGTGCAAGAAATGTATTTATGCCCAGTAATATAATATTTGAAGTGTTGTGACTTGCGCATTCTAAGGTTCGTGGAAAAGTACCTGAAAGTGAAGCTCGACACGAGTGACACTATTTGGATCTAAGGTATTTGGTAATCTGTCACATGTTCATACTAGCATTCAACTAATGTTATTGTTAGTTTAGAACCATAATTTAAGTTAGTTGCGCATTCTTTCCCACATTATATTGAGCTGATGACCTGTAGTAGGCAGTGTTGTTCACTGGAATTGATTGAAGTGAGATTGTACCGCTGCGCCAATCGACTTGATATTGAATGTTATGTGCCCCGAAGGACGAGAGCTGGTGACTTGTATCGGTACATGTACTGCCCTATCAGAATCTGACTATGCGATTAGCGATGTATTAGAGCATACGACATTGGTAAGGAAAAGGCAAAGTCTGTGATTTTTAACTCAGATCACTGCAGCTATGTGACTTCTTGTAGCCCCCGGAAGTTGTCTCGTACTGCGATACTGATTGCAAAGCAAGACCGTGCAAGTCAGCTTGACTTACCCCAAGTCACCATACCATGCATGATGAGGCCAACCACGAGTCGATACCGCAGTTATGACAATCATCTAACCATCTGATAGATCATGTCTTAGTTTATCGCCAATACGTTCTGAGCCGTGGTAGCCGTTTAATAGTGTTCCTTACTAGGAGACTCTGCTCGTGAAAAGACAAGTTCATGTGAGATGCGGACCGGGAGTATGGCGAGGATTCGGCTAGCGAAAGATGGTTGATATGTGGAAGCGGCTAAGATGACCATTGTTTTGAAGACGCTCTATCATTTTCTTCTATATCGGATTTGGGTTATGTGAGAGGCACATCGAAGATGCTATCGAGGCTTTGGGAAAAAGCGCACCGGCGAGCCGTGAACGCTCTCATGTACAACTTTTCTGTTTTTAGTGAGCGGAATAGTCGTCAACAACATGAGTGCCACAGCCTCTACAACCATATTGACGATACTTCATGCTCTAGCGGAACTACAACAGAGTAGGCAGGGTATACATACCCGGATTATCAGTATCATCTTGGATCGCAAGGGTGCTGAAGTCGACCGGTTGCTGCCACTCGACCTCCTCATCAGTAAGCAATAGCCATATAACGCTTTCCATTGGATCATCCTGGCTTCACGTGGTGATTGTCATATATCCAAGCTGCATGTACGAGAAGGCATAAGAGAGTTCTGGCCACGAACAGCCGCCGCAATCGATCATTTTATCTCTCGTATATCACAAAAGTGTCCGGAAGGGTGGTAATCTTACATTGTTTGCAATGGAGTGATGTAATGAATGAAATGCGCTGCCCACGTCTTCGCACATCCGATGCAGTCAGGATAGGAGCCACCTATAAAGAGTATTAGATAAATACATTGAAATGACTCTTGTTACCACTCATTCGTTAATTCATGCAATTGGCGTACTGTAATGTAGCTATCAAGCAACGCAAGTAACTCAAGAAGAAGAAGGGAGGAAAAAAGAGCAGAAAAACATGTACACGCAAAAAAGCCTCCAAACCAAAACTGTAACAAAATGACGCGAAAAAAACAGAACAAGCAGGCGTAGCATCACCCATTATTACTTTCCACTAAGCCCGTGCTCTGGTTCGAACACGGCTGCTTTCACGTAGATAACCACATTAGAGCTGGTGAGTTCAGAGATTCTAGCTACTCTACCACCTACACCACTGCGCCAACTAGGCGGGACTGCTTGTTCTTACCAGCACAGCTGCAAGCACAGTACATATAGGTAGACTGCAAGCCCCTCCAACCACTCAAGGCAAGCTCAGCAACCACCCTAAGATTCACCATAAGGCCCCACTTGCCCCTGGCGACGCCGACAATGTCCCGTAACTAGGTGGCTCTTATACTAAGAGATGGCCGCGACGAGCAATGCTGCCCTGACCAGTTTCAATAGCACTGAGAGTCGTTACTTCGTTCCCGTGGTGACGTGATTCGGAGCTGTGTCTTGTGAGTTACGATTCTTGACTCACTCATTCTCATATTGGTGAAAGTATTCTTATTTAGTATCTACACGTAACGAGCAAGCACACATCATCTTCATGTAATGGAAACAACAACTGTGAGTACCTGTTAACCTGATCCAGCCATGCACCACGGCTCCTTCCCATAGCCTCGACCGACCGTCTATACGCGAAAAGGGAAATGTGCACCACCCGTGTCTAGTCCTCATCCGTGATCTTGTCCAAGACAGCTTCGGCAGCAGTTTTCACGACTCTCTCGGGCGGTTTCTCATTGTTGACGACAGGTTCAGCCGGAGACGAGAGTCCACCGCCAGGCAGCTCAGCCGGTGTCTCAGCACCACTACCACTGTCAGGCACGGGGATCCGAATATCCTCGGGCGAACCAGGGACAGTCTTCGGGTCCAGACCGGGGATCTGTATACGCTTGGCTTCATTCTGATACGCGGCCGGCTTGATCTCGATGATCTCGTTCCTCGGAAACTTCAACTGCGGAATATCCCTGGTACTGCAGTGCATGAGGTACGAGTACAGCACGCGCAAGACGCTCTCGTGAGCAATAATCACGAGGTCGCTTTGCTCGCGCTCCAGCTCGAGGATGATGGGCTCGAGCCGCACCGCGAGATCGTGGTACGACTCCGCACGTGGGTACCGGTGGTGGTACGGGTCCCTCTCGTGCAACTCGACTTCTTCCGGATAGAGCCGACGGATCGCGCGCTCGCTCAGACGCTCGCAGACACCGGGGTTGATCTGTGACATCTGCGTGCGCTGGCGGACTTTGAAGCCGCGCTCCTTGAAGGCATCTGAAGTCTGGAGGGTGCGCACGCGCGTCGAACACCAGACTGTTAGTTGGCGCAGGGGTACCTTAGCCCCACCCTGAGCCATCAGAGCAGCGTGTTCTTGTTCTCTGTGATTCATCAGAGTGTCAGCCATGACTTTGGAATACCTGTGGCCCTCTTCAGATAGCGGGGCGTCTGCTTTGTAGTTCTCTTCAACCGTGGCTGCGCCAGCACGGACGAAATACGTAGCCCGGGATTTGATATGCGTATTAGTGAGGAAAAACACGATGCGATGAGATAGATAGCCGAAAGAGACGTTATTGTAGAAGAACTTCTGGCCTGCGTTGATCATCTTGATGTAGTTGAGCTCCTTTTCGTCCATAGTCTGGAATGAAGGTATCTTTGTCTCTATTCGACGTAGATATAGGTTGGCTGCTTCATCGGGATCCATATCGGCAAACTAATTAGGTCAATACGAAGGCCGAACCAAACATTGCCACACAACACGTACATCGGGAGAGTTGATCTTGACATTTCGGGCGTTCTCTCGGAGTAGGTTCTCGTCGTCGACATAGGACTCAAGGAAGAGGGTCTGAAGAAGGTGATTTGAGTTAGTGTGGAATAACGAGGATATAGACGGTCGAAGCATACCTGAACATCATGTTTTGCAAACTCCTTCGCTAGAGCACAACGACCAGTTGCGGTGGGATTGACAGCATCATAAATAGCTACTTGGCCATTTTCATGATTGAGCCAGGCATAAATGTCCTCACGACATTTCTTCAGTATCTTCTGACGCAGGACAACTGAAGCGGGGGAAGCGTCGGGATAGAAATAATCCTCAGGCACATCGCCGCCTTCGCCGACGGTGGCACGGCGGTAGTCACCGAGATGGAAGATGCGCGTTTTAACCCCTAACCTATGACGAGTAAGCTATACGCCATGAAGCCAGTCCAGAGTTGGGACACATGCCATTGCAAGTATCGCGCTATTGAAACAGAGATGTGCCTAGGGGGTAGTCAGTATACTTAGTCTCTTCTAGAAGTTCTTGCTTGGGCACTCACGTCTTCCCTCTTGCCGGAAGCCCGACCATTACGATGGCAATACGACCGGAATGGAACAGTCTCCCCGACATGGTGCTGTAAAGCTGGGCCGGAGCCCGGTTGGCGTCTTCGGGAACATCGTGGATAGCGTCGATGAATGTACTGCTTTTGCGTCTGTACCTAGGCGCATTGGCAGCGAGGTCTGCCGTACTATCACCGCCAACATCGATGTCAGTATCAGGATCGGCCGGCTCACAGATATCGCCTAGATGAAACTGTTTCGGCATAGTGCAAGTGATACGGTAACACAGTATGTGCGAGGTACAACAGGACAAATGCAAACTGGGAGAGAGGCATTTATCAAACAAGTAAGATCTAAGAGTCACGAAATGTGGTGTTTGCTGTTCGCCCAACCATGATTGCAAGCAGCACATAAATATTACTTTTATGGTGGCTTAGAGTCATCCCCAAAATCGGTTGCTCCCTCAAAAACCACGCGTGACCACCGATGCCCCATGACGGCGACAGTTGCCGTTTTCCCACAGTCTCCCAAGTAGTAGGAACGCAGAATGCAGAAGTAGCAGTGGACTTACAGTAAGGTATCCATGGCGACAAAAGGAACCTTCTTGATTCCTCAAGAAGTGTGTAGCTTACACTCAGTTCCACAGTGACAACGGTCTGAGTACTTCTTGGTTGTGTGTAAGAGTTACCTTGAGTACGTGAAATGCTTAGGAGGTAGGTAGGTTTGCGAGGTGAAGCCGAGTCTGTAGGTAGGTATATCCAAACAACCTATGCTTGCAATTCGAATACAGAAGAACAAAGAATGCTGGGGAGGGGCAGCCGCCAAATTCGGATGCGAAGTACGGGGCAGGCAGGTAGGGATTGAATTCCGAAGACCTGAATGGCAGGCTACCGATCAATATATGACCATAGGAGGTCGAAGTTCAGATGACAACGATCTGCGCGCCTCTGCTCTCATGCAATTGTATGTAGTGAGAGTGAAGCAAATGCGATGTGCATGTATAAGCGGCAAGGGTTACCCTCCAGCCGGCAAGAATTTGGGAGGGCAGGTTGGATTGCACTGAGGGGCAGCTACCTGAGGCGCGAAACTTCACTGAAGGCGGGACGGGAATCCCTAGCGAACCAGTTGTCCCGGAGATCTTTTGAGAGATTCAAGAGGTTGGTCCCGAGTCTGCGAATGTCTCGAATGTCTCGAATAGCGTTCACATACATGTAGGTCTGCGCCGGCTGCGATAAGCGATAAGTTGAAGAGATTCACGTGCATCAATGGTGGGATGTCACCACTCGGTCCTCAGACGCTATCTTCATGGGCTACTAAACACGCCACCATGAGTCTCGTGCCTCAACTCATGGGCTATTAATTAGCAAAATATGACCTGATCGGCCCCTCTAACCTCAAGCGGCCAGTATACATCTCAATAGCCCTAGATTGTATGGTGCAAATGTATACTGTCCGGGCACTGTTCGTAGGGTATATTGCGATATATAACGTGCAGCCATATAGGATCTCATTCAATGCTCATTCAATGCATGATGTGCAAGATCTATGCTATCGAATAGGTTAGATCACGCACGGTCATGCTTCAAACCGAGGTACATTATTTTCTTACTGAAACCGGGCCAAACAGAGGTACAGCCGCTAGGGCGATACACCCCTGATTTTGCTAATTAATCGCCCATGAGTTGAGGCACGAGACTCATGGTGGCGTGTTTAGTAGCCCATGAAGATATGCAGTATGAACCTAGTAGAGGCTCGTTGAGAGGAGCCTCAATTAGGTAATGACCTGGACGGGTTTCTCTTACGTACCTCATCAATGAGGCGTCAAGTGGACGACATCGACACGGCGCGACGGCACCTGTCAGGGCTGTCAACGGCTTTCGACTTGCTGTCTCCTTATTACCTGACATTGTATTCCGTAAATAGCACGTCATCGCGCCAATGAAGAGTGTGAGCTTAGAATCTAGGCTAGACACCATGTCATCCATTTGACGTTCGGCACCAAGATGTTCACATGAATCGTTGAGCGACGGGAGAAGCCTTGAGGGGAGCTCGGGGGGGAGTATGACAGCTCGACAGTCGCCAAAGTCTCGTCTCGTCGCACAGCTGTGGAAAGAAGGTTCTCTAAGATTTAGAGAAAGGTGGGACCTTGAGCTCTCCAGCTCCAGTCGATCCCAGTGGAATTTACCAGGCGCTGGAGCCCGATGCGGCAAGGTCTAGGTAGGTAGGTAGGTAGTGGTAGTAGCTGGCTCGGCTGGGGCCCAGTAAAGCAGAGAGAGCAAGCAATGAGCATGGGTGTCGTTCTCACTGCGCAATTGCACTCCATACTCCGTACTCGAACTGATTTTTCTCGGCTGGTGGTCATCGTCGACTTACTTCTGCTTCGTAGCACATCACATCCCATCGCACTCCGAGCCATAGGCCCCCCTTCTTCACCACTCCGCATCGCGCCTGCCTCGCTCATCATCTGCATGAACGGGCTGCCTTTGCAACACGTTTACTTAATATACTAATTTGACACCTCACTCGCCCGCTCTGTCCACGGCTTCTCTACCTCGTCGCCACCCGCGCCTGCGCATCCATCCCCCATCATGGACTCGACCTTCGACGCTCAACCTTCGTCGCCGCTGGGTTTTCTTGCGACCAATCCCATCACCTCCGCCGTATCCAATGCCTACTCTGCCTTCTCAGACAGACGGGCCAAGCTTGGCCTGTCCAACCCCGGCACCGTAGACACCATCTGCAAGGAGGTCACGCGCGATGTCTCTCTCACCAACTTTATGCACACCGGCCTCCGCGCCGAGCTGACCAAGGCCGTCAGCCTTGCGCCCCTCTTTCAAGTCTCCCATCAGTTTGCCATGGGCGAGCACATGAAGCCATACACCTTCTCTGCTCTGTACGGCAGCAACAGCGTAAGACCTCCCTAAGACTAAAAGCCGTCCCTGTGGGCTAGTTCTATCTTGGCAACTTGCTCCCGTAGCCATGGCGACAGAGGCATCTAACGTGATTTTTATAGGTTTTCCTCCAAGGTAGCCAGGATAGCGACGGCATCCTCTCTACGAGGTTCAATTACCGATGGTCCGATAAGCTCATCACCAAGACGTCATTCCAGGTTGGCTCCCCCCAGGACATGGCCTCTATCGACCACGAGTACGTTGGCAACGATTTCACCACCTCCGTCAAGATGCTCAACCCTTCCTATCTCGAGGGTGGCTTGACAGGTATCTACATCCTCAGCCATATGCAGTCCGTTACTAGGAGGCTCGCCCTCGGTATTGAGTCGGTCTGGCAGCGTGCTGCCCTCAACCAGCCCCCTGAGTCTGCCACATCATATGCCCTTCGATACAAGTCCGATGATTGGGTTGCTGCCGCTCAGCTCCACGCTGCTCAAGGTGCTTTGAACGCCACATACTGGCGCCGCCTGTCTGAGAAAGTTCAGGCCGGTGTCGATATGACTCTGCAGGTTGCCCCCAGCCCGGCTATGATGGGTGGCGGCCTGCAAAAGGAAGGCGTCACCACCGTCTCCGTCAAGTATGATTTCCGCTTGTCTACTTTCAGGGCTCAGGTCGACTCCAAGGGCAAACTCGGAGTCATGCTTGAGAAGCGCGTTGTCCCTCCTGTCATGATGTCCTTCTGTGCCGATGTTGACCATTTGACCGTAAGTTCCGCAACTCGAAACGAATGACTAAACAGGTTGGCTAACACAATTCAGCAAAATGCCAAGGTTGGTTTCGGCATCACCATTGAGGCTGGAGGCGAGGAGCTGCAGGAGCAGCAAGAGGCTATGGGCGCCCAGGCATCCCCTAACATTCCTTTCTAAGCTCGCATGGACTGCCATAAGCTCTCCTCTCCCATCGATGTCAGCGACCGTTACATTGTCTCAGATACTATTGAGACATCGTCTCGTTGACTTCTTCACCCCCTATTGTTTTACTACCCGCACGCCGATATTCACACCCATCGACGACGCATTGCATCAATGTTCATGACTATAGACCTCTTCACACCTGGGGTCTACGTTCGGATCCGCCATGGCCTTTTTAATGCAGCCTTCAGGATCAGAGGGGGCTTTCGGAGACACCAGGTGGGAGCGACGGTTTTGTGTATAATAGGAATCTGGCGACTTAGAAAGGGGAAAATTCGGCCTCCACGCATATGATCACCACGGGACGGGTGAACTTTTGAAGGTTATCTTGTGGCATTGATCGATTTGTCAACGCGAATAGTGGAGGTGGGGCCGCATCAAAAGACACATTTGTGACCAACTTGTCCTGATTGGGTACTGTACATAGTAATTCCGCGTGTATAACATATCATCTACAACAGAGGTCTGCTGGTGACAGTGGATAGTTCCAACATGTCGATTGTAGGGAGTCGTCATAATCTTTCTGTGCGCTGCGTAGCCCAGTGAGCATGTTTCATAGCGTCGGCAGGTTGATTGTTGATGGGTTCCGGTGGTAGTAAGAACATCGAGACATCATTCGGCAATTTCACAAAGGCTTGGGTATGCTGTGTCCACCGTCCATCGATCGCATACATATCTAAAGGCTACCTCTTACGTAGTGACGAGGTTGATATTGAATTTAAGATGCCTCGTCGAGAGGATTAGAAGATTCAGAAACATCTAGTGGGTGAGTCTCAACCTCGAAGCCTTATTTACTTTACTCTGTGGCCAAATTGGCCCGCCCGTTTCTTGTACATTCCTCGCATTTACAACCTACCGTTTTTTTTATTATTATGGACAGTTCGATCTACCCGAGCATGAAGCGAATGCAGCTGGGAAGCCAGGTTCAATTACTCTAGGCGCATACAGATCGTATGTACTATCCTATTCTTGGTGGTAGCACTTCCAAATCACCAACATCATTCGCCTACAGAGTAACTACAATAGGACATGTTGATTCAGAAAGGAAAAGGAGTCACGAATGGAATGTCAATGGTAGTTGATATTAGGTCATAGGACTGACTTGTTACCTTATATGAGAGTGTACTAGGGAGTATTTCACTTTTCTGTAGCGGAGTCTTTGGACACGAGATGTGTTCGAAAATGAGGTTGTGAAGTAATGAAAGGGATTAATGCGAAGTGAAGAGCTTAGACGATGCAACTTGATGGATATGGTACCTCCTCCCATGCTGAAATTCTAACCTCGACTTTTTGAGACGACAGTGCAATTACTGACCGACGATGTTGAAAATCAAAGCAGTCACGACACTGATGCGACTCATGAATACCCAGGGTAGAAGGGGCTCGTACGTACCTGTGGGTGCCGATAGCAAAGAGACAACACATCGAATGTGCTCATCAGGTACACGGTAAATAGAGAGATAATCTGAAGTCTGGTCACTACAGCATGTGTTAGCTGGCTCAGTGGCTCACCATCTAGCCGATATCTAGAAGCTCTGAGTTTGATTCCGCGGCAAGTCACCCTCTGGTGTATTTCCATTCGTCCCCCTCTTTTTTCGAACTTTATTAGTTTCTTTACATTGCACCATTGTTCTCGGTGGAGTCTAGGAACATGTTGAGGGGTAACTCGGTTCTAAAACCACTCCTTGGAATGTCAGGCAAAGTCTCAGCCATCTACCTACAATCCACGTATTTGTGGGTGGTCCATTGAGCAATTTGACTGCATAAATCCTTGTTCAGGCATCAATTGAAGTATGAAGCCCTTCATTGTCCAGCAGCGACCTTCTTCATCATCTCCTTGACCTCCTCATCCGACATCGTCTTTAGACCCAACAACTCATTGTCGTACCCATTCGCTGGCCCCTTAGCAACCTCAGGATCCGCAATGCATCTACGGATCTGATGCATAGCGACCTCGAAAGTAAAATTCCCCTTCTCAGCTTCCGCGACAGCCCAGGCGAACTTCTCCTTATTGTCTTCCTCGGTGACTGTCCAGCCCTCGGATCCTAGAGCCTCTTTAGCAAGCGCGAGTAGCTCATTCTGCGACTTGACGACGGAGTTCACAAAGACAGGTCGGTTGGTGGTCTCGGCGGGATGAAGAAGGATACCGGTTACGGCTTGCCCGACCATCTCCAGGGTTGTATAGTATGTTACTGTATCGCCCCCGCTGATAACCTGAGCCTGCTTCTTGGGCAAGTCGATTCCTAGGAAGCCGATGGCCATGTTCCAGTCCAGGAACGGTCCGTTGATAAGTGCTGACCATGTCATTTCTTCTGTGCCGGACTTTGTTGTCTCTTTGAGATGCTTGAGGGTTGCTGTCTTAAAAGCGAAAACCGAAAACTCTGGCGTGTGGCATGTCTCTGGGTTTTGGCCAAAATCCGCGGGGATGAAGCGGTAGACACCGGCTTTTCTTGCGGCGTCTGCCACACGAATGTTGGTTACTGGGTCTGGGATGTTGGTTGTGTTTACCACGGCATCATGACCCTTGAAGGCGGCTGCGAGCGAGTCGAGGGAGGACAGGTCCGCCTCCTTCGTGGTCACGCCACTAGGGAATTTGTGAGTTGAGTTGGGGCGGGTGATTGCTGTCACGGTAAATGCGCGGCTTGCCAGGACGGCTTTGAGGACTGCTGCCCCTACGTTGCCGGTAGCCTGGAGTAATATCAGCATATGAGAAGTCTGTGACCTGGTTATCAGGCAATGCTTACACCGACGATAGCTACGTTCTTGATTTGAGAGGCCATCTTTTCTACTGGATTGTAGACTTTCGAGAATTGGATGAAAGTTTGAGTGTCAGTTATGTCCTATCCTCTGCTGATAATGCGTGCTCGAGATGAAGACAAAAATTCACGGTTGCCGGCCTTCACGTTTTATACTCAATTATCCCATTACATCCGCCAGAAGATCCTAACATATCATCACAGTGCAGTATTACCAATTCCAGTTCATCCATCATGGCGTTCGCGCCATCCGCGACTGTAACGATGTTGATGCTTGGATTATCAAGCAGTATTGCCTACGATGTGGTGTCTGATCGAAGCATTGCGGACCAGATACGAGCGTAGCGGTTTAACCAAGTGGACCGCAGGACGATGTTCGTTCGGCGCAATGAGGGCGAAGTCTCGACGCCCGCAACGGCTCTCGGAATTGTCATTTACGGTTTCGGATTTAGAATGTGTTCCTTATTCCGAACGCTTCAGTTCCAAGTGACGTTAGTCGACTTAGTCATTCGTCCTGCACATATGATTTCATATCGTATTCCAGGAACTTCCTGCCCTACACTCACCTACTTTACTCTCGCATCGATTCATCACAGACCTATTGCGTGTACGGTGATGTATCGATCAACTATTGTCTGAAACAAAAACATGTGCATCTGATGGATCTCAGTCCAGACGGTTTGGCACGACAGGACTTTCTCCTTTCTAATTGGCCGACCAGCCTTCAGGATGAGACCTAAATAGACATTTCATCTATAGATGACACCAGTCTCGAGAAACTGACAGGCTATTTAATTACTACCAGCTCAATCCATGATGACATATGATGGGGAAAAATTTACCCAGACCTATCGTCAGGTAATGTAATATGGAGTTTTCACCTCCATGCTTCGTTTCTCTCAAGCTGCACTGAGCCACAATTAGAATAGAATTGGCGAATGAAGGTCGGCTACATCCAATATATAGGACCTCCCTGCTAATGCGTTGTTACAGTTATGTATGTGTATGTGTATATACACATAATGTACACTGGGTCACGGTAGCTGTCGTAACCTGAAAAATATTGGACAGAAAACCTATGCGCTCCCACTCCCACCTCAATATGTGGTTTCAGTGGTCATCGTCATCTTGATACTTCAACACGACTTATGAATCGGGAGCCTGATTTCAGAGCCAAGACACAAAAGACAACGATGCTGTAAGCACTGTTAGATTTAAAGTGATTCCAGACTGCTGCGAGAGGGAAAGTAAGCGGTCAATAGTAATGGGGATGAGCTTTGGAGAAGATGAGTGATGATGGTAGTGCTGATGCTAAAAAAATAGTGCCAAGAGGAGAGCAAACACCATGCGACCCAGTCCCTGTGCGATAAGGTGCCTCCGATAAGACCCTCGACAGCTACCTAGAGGTACCTAGAGGTACTGCTTGCTGATCTACAGCGTCCGACTGGGTACTGACCCCCAAAACGTGGCCTCAGAGAGTGAAACATGACCACGAACAACAGCGAGCGACAACCTCGCCGCCATTGCTCACACACCACACCTTTACGTTGCTACGAAACCTGATCAATCGTCTCGGCTGACTGATTCCACTAAGTCTGCGCGCCTTAGCATCCCCATCGCCGGCGTCCCGACCTTAACTGGTCCACGGCTGCCCACCATGTACAACTCACTTACACGCATTCAAAACGTCTTCGGCTTCTTCACAACCGTCGCTTTCGTCGTCGCCGCCATAATCGCCGCCTCCGACTTCGCATCCCCTCGAACGCCCTCCGCCACTATAAAACCCAGCAATGTCCAAGTGTAATGCGCCCCTTCTCCCCGTCCAGCCCTCTTCCCTCGGTCCATGCCATCGCTAACACGCTGCGCCAACAGTGTTAAAGGACGGCCCCATTACTACAGCACGAAGAAGGAAGAATACGCCATAATCAAGTTCTCACTCGACGCCGACCTCTCCTCGCTCTTCACATGGAACACCAAACAGCTCTTCGTCTACATCACCGCCGAGTGGCCTGCGCCCCCGATCGGCGACAACATGAACCAGACCAACAAAGCCGTCATCTGGGACACCATTATCACGAGTCCGTCGTCTGACCACCTCGCCAATATTGGTCCCGCCACACTGAAGAAGCTGCGCAAGAGTGCTGCTGGGAAGAGCGTAGATCCAAACCGGTATGTTATGGGGTGTGATGGTGGGCTATATTGCAAGGAGAAACGGACTAATTCTTGCTCTCAAACAGAGGCAAACTCTCCCTCAAGAACCAAAAGCCGAAATACCAGATTACCCACCCCACGGGCAAAGTCGCGCACACAGACGACGTCACCCTCCACGTGCACTACAACATCCAGCCCTGGGTCGGCATGCTCACCTGGAACCAGCATTTTGACTTTGGACTGTGGAAGAAGATGTCGAAGGGAGTTAGCAAAGTCTTTGAATTGCCGGCCATCAAGCAGAAAGACTCAACGAGTAAGAAGAACTGAAGAGTGGATTATGATACCTTGTGTTGGTTTGCATTGTAGGTAGCAAGCGAATCAAGTATTCTTTTTCAAATAACAACTCACGAATCACAGTCTCGTTTCGAAACATATTTTCGTGACATTGTATACTTACTACTAACACTACAGCATATTGGCAAACCCAATGGTGAAATGGATAGAAGCTCCCATCGATACTCACTTTGATGTTAGCGTCCGGCACATAAAGACTGGATTTTTTAGATATTCACTACAGACTCTTAGGAAACAGGGATGGAAACTGAGGAATCGAAAAATAAACACCAAAACCGTTTTAAAAGGCTACATCGGGGCGACATTCGTGCTGGCGTCAGGGCAGCCAGCGCTTGACTAACATATCGCTTCACTGCGAAATCACGAACAAACATCACGTTGGCCAGGGGTCAGTCTATTGATAAAAGCGCTAGATACAACAAACACCGGTTAGATTGCACTTCACACAGTACGCCAGTAGACGAAAAGGAGGGAAAGTGCCAAAAATGAGGGCGGGGAGGGAAGAAGGTGGAAATAAAGGGGGAAAGAGGCTGAGATAGAAAAAAGGGGGAGGACGACTGGGAGAAAAAAAGCAACACCAGAACTCGAACCCCCCCACCTCGAAAAAAGAATTCAGGCTTAAGCGCAACCTCAACATCCCGAACCGGAAATGCAACCACTCGCTCGTGATTTTCCTTCCGACTACTTTACCGCTAGGCCAGCATGCCCCGGAGGGGACCTAGGACGGGAACGTCTGGTGACTGAACGATCCGAGATTGGGATATATATGCTTTGGTCACTCTGGGGCTGGGTCAATGGAAGGAGAGGATTGGATTGGAACCCGAGAATCTGCCGCCTGGGGGATGTGAGGCTGGCTGGCTGGTCCTTCCCATCTTGTCACTATGACTTAGGTACCTACCCGAGTGATTGTTGTTCGCGATAGGTTTGACAACTGGAGCGATTACGGCCTTCTGCCCCAACACACAGATTATCAATCTCCGATAGTTCTGATTGCGGTACAGTCACCAAGACACACTTTCGTAGACAAGAGATAGCACATAGCACGCGGTCAAAAGGGGGTTTGGTGTCACATCCTTTTGGACAACGCATCGCCACCGGGAACTATGTAGGTAGGTAGTAGACTAATACATACAGTGAATGAGCTAGCCAATATCCATTCTTAGACACCATCCCCTCTCCAAGTATCTCATTGAAGAAGTAAATTCCACAGAGCATCTTTATCCAAGTAATCATGATGAATAATATTCACCAGCCAGCAGTCCGCGCGCGCAGACTCCAGGAGTTTCTCGCTCTCTGAGCCTTTCCCGTAGACTTGTGCCCACTCGCCGAATATACCAAATGCTTCTTCGGCCCAGGCACGGAAGCTGACTTCTTCGATGATGGTCGGCGTGAGGATCTCCTTGGCGGGGAATACACCCCATGTTACCGCGTTTGTGCTGCCCTCACCATTCGGCTTCGATGTACCGCCAGTCACGTCTGACGATACAAAGTCGCCGGCTGCGTTCGATGCGTAGTATGTTATGTGATTGCATACTTCTTTGCTCTGCAGCTTATCGTGCAAAATCTTCCACCGCTCGGAGGAGACGAAAAACTCGACGAAGGCCTTTTGGAAGACGAATCCGTGGCGAGGGCCCCATCCGAAAGTGGCATCATCCGAACGCAGGCCATTCACCGCGGGCTGGGAGGCGACTGTCCACATCGCTTGCTGGTTCAGGCGCAACAGCTGGTCCGTGATCATACTCGTCTCTTCGTTGAATTCTTCCTCGCTCCATGGAATAGCTGTCAGCTCGCCCTTCAGATGACGCACGAAGAGTGTGCTGACATCTTCGGGGGTCTTGGGGTGACCCCACAACGACACAGCTTGGGCATTTGTTACGTGTAGACTGGGGCCGTAACCGTCAATTTCACCATAGGCAGGAGAGCGCGCATCTCCCCAACGGCCATTGGGGAAATCATCCCAAGTCGCCTCGCGGCCTAATCCTCCCTCGCCTTCAGATATAGCAAGGGTATTAGCTCGAGAGTTGATGATTTCGGCGGGAATGGCAGCGTCCGCCTGTGATAATTCGTATTCCGGGTGAGATAATGTGCGACCAGTAGACAGAATGACGCGATTACGTAGGTCAGAGGAAGCAGTGGACTGTCTTCTAGATTGGGTCCGAACGTGCGATACATGCTCTGAAGATGGTTGGCCATTGATCGTGAGCCCAGGTATGTCGGGAAGCGGTCCGTCTTCTATAATCGCCTGCTCTTCCGAGGTGTCTAATATTAGATTTGACCTCTCGACGATGAAAGAGACGGCCTTTTCGAGATTCAGCGTGTAGAAATGGAAACCTCTGGGTCCCGGTGTCCGATTCTTGATTTCTTTTACCTTGTCAATGATTTCGCACAAGATATCAACACCCACATTCTTCACTTTCTCATCGTCCTTCTTGACTGCGTCCAGTCTATCCATGATGGGATCGGGAATTTGGGCGTGACTTAATTTTGTTGTTCGCTTAATCATCTGGTAGCTCTGGATGGGCATCAACCCTGGTAAAATGGGAATGGTTTTGAAGGCACCACTGGGATGCTCTCTTAGGGTCTTCTCGAAGTTGTCGTAAGCATCAGTATCGAAGAATAGCTGTGTCATGATAAAGTCTGCTCCGGCTTGAGTCTTTTCAACAAGATAGGGTAGATCGTGTTCTAAGCTCTGCCCCCGGGGGTGGCTCTCATCGGCATGACCCTCAGGATAAGCAGCAACGCCAATGCAGAAGTAGTCGCCGTACTTCTGCCGGATGTATTTGACCAGATCAATCGCCCAGACGAATCCTTCGTCTATTGCGTCCTCGGGTTTCTCGTTGGCATCCTTATACTCGGCAGCTCTAGGAGGATCACCTCTCAGGGCCAATATGTTTCGAATACCCAGGACCTTTGCATCTTCGAGAGCGCGGTCTATCGTCTTTCGGCTCATGTTCGTACATGTGAGATGTAGACATGTTGTAAGGTTCAACTCCCTCTGACAAATTTCGGCGAGTTCGAGCGATTTCGTCGCGGTCGATCCACCGGCACCCCAGGTAATGTTGACGAATAAGGGTCGCAAGGCACGTGCCATTCGGTCCAGTCGGTCGCGTAGATTGGAGAAGCCCATGGCAGTCTTGGGCGGGAAGAATTCGAGGGAGAAATAGTTAGAATCGGCCGGCAAAGCGGCGATCTTGTCTGTGATCTTCTCCATGGCGGGCAACAAACAGTACGAGGGACTACAGCACGTGCTGTTCGGAACTGTTCGGCACGGATTGTGACGCTGTTCGGAAAAGAGTCGAGCTGGCCAACGATGACCTCAATGTTGATCGCGCGACGTGTGCCCAAAGAAGGCCGATCGTGCGTTTGGAGGCGATGGAAGCTGGGTACGTCACGCAGCTAAACGCGGTGGGATGTTCGAAATCTTTCGTTGGGTTGGCGGGGTTGAATTGGGAGTGGAAGATGCTGCCCCTCCTTGGTATTCAATTGATGTGAAAACAGCTGCAAGGATTTCTAAGTTGATGTTGATGATAGCATTCACATAAACACAGACACAGTTGACGACAACGATCTGCCTATGGTCATTGTGACCACTAAGAGATTCGCCATCCCGCTTCTGTGTCCCGCGACTGGACAAAAAGAAGTGCCGCGATCGCACCTCAGCCAGCTATGCCCTTGAGCTACCGCGATCCATTAAAATGGAGCTGCCCCTCCAGCCGACCACTGACGACTTCTTCAACATCAACTATGCGGGCCAGACTCTCGGTATTCGGAATTCAGCTCTCGATTGACAGCTCCCTTGGCTCCCATACAGTTGAATAGCGTACTTTTGTCGCCTCGTTCGGGACCTCCAAGGTCGGAGGATGAACTAGCAGACCGCTTCATCTCCTACAACGCCGATGACGACGTGACAGATGAGCGAGAGATCCACGTAGAGTCGTCTTTCAATAAACAGACACGGGCGAACGGTCTTGATATCCCGGGTCCAGCGGTTTTCACTTTCGACGTTCAGCGACAATACAACAAAAGGAGCATCGTTTTGATGGCTGAGACATTCTGGAAGAACGAGGTCGATAGATGTTATTTCAAGAACGATTCCGAGATTCTGGGCGCCTCTACTTTCTTATTGCCCCTTGACCCACGAAGGGCGACACAATTACACAAAAATCTGGAGAACCATGCCATGCCACATGCCCTGCATGACAACTATCTGATGTACGAATGGGTAGCACTCGTCTAACCACCATCGCACGATCGCACAGGTCCAACGTACATACAGCCGACGAGCCAACGATCCGAGTCGGGCGGTGGTGGGACTAGATCTCCAACCCCTGTCTCATCTTATCATCTCGGCCTACGGATGTGCCAGACACTCCACCTCTCTCGCCTCTCACCTGCTGGCCTGCTGTTCTTCCCAGAACTGCGTTCAAGATAACAGAAAGAAAAGCCAATAGGCAGAGAATAGGATCCGTGCTGACACCTCGACTTCGGCTCGATGCCGTTCGCCCATCCTTTCGGCTTGTTAGAAACCCTGGTTCAACATGGGCCTTGACCGACACTAACAAAGTCTCCGAGCGTTGATTCCAGATTTGTAATCTGTTCGATGATCTCAGTAGGCAGTAATCCGTAGGTACCTGTATCTAGAGTCATGTCTCGTCTTCCACCATCTAGATAGTCCATGTAGAGGTTATCTTGTAAGAAGGCACACAATAGAATTTTCTACATACCATATCTCTAATCATTCCACGCCTGCGTCTGCATCTTCCTTGTAGAGTGTTGCTTCAACACCCGAACCACCAAGATGAACAGTGATGCCGCCGAGAGGGTCAGTATGGCGCCCAAGGATATGAGCCATCACTATTCCGACCTGTCTATGGCCCGCAAGCCGAGCAAGATGAAGGCATTCTACAAGTATTTCCAAATCCCGGGCATTGGCCAACTTGCCGGCGGTTCGTGAAGCCCAGCTCTCATCCACCCTCGCCACTTTGGTCTCTAACGATCATGCAGGCCTTCCTAACGCCCAATTCTTTCCCTTCGATACAATCGAAGCCCAGACAGCACATCCGAACCGATGGACACCGACTGCGAATCGTCCGGGCGCCGACAGCCTGTCCACAGCCCTCCAGTCGACTCACATATCAAGCAGCAGCGACCTCAAGACTGCCTCTCATTTGGTAGTGCCCCACGACGTCGATACCAAAAACCCGATCCAAAAGATCGATCTCGCATCCGCTCTGCAGTACGGTCAAGCAGTTGGATATCCGCCACTAGTGTCATACATCCGCCAGTTCGCACGCGAATGTCTACACCCGAACGTGCCGTACGAGGGTGGACCCGATGTCGTCTTCACGACCGGTTCCACGGACGGCATGTCCAAGACGCTGGAGTTATTCACCAACATCTGGGTCGAAGGGAAGAACGATATCCGCGAGAGGCCGGGCTTGTTAGTCGATGTTTTCATGTATCCGAATATTCTTGCCCAGGCCCAGCCCCGAGGTGTCCAGACCGTGCCCGTAGAGTTGGATGATCAGGGAATGGCGCCTTACGGATCGGGTGGCTTGGAGGATGTCCTGAGCAATTGGGACGAAAGTAAGGGGAAGCGACCTCATCTGCTGTACACAGTCTCGTGAGTTCGCTGATACCGCCAACTGCATAACCAGATCCGGAATACTGACATGTTATTAAGAATGGGCCACAACCCAACCTCCGGCGTCCTATCACTCGAGCGCCGCCGAGAACTCTACGAGATCTGCAGCAAGTACGACGTAATTATCATCGAAGACGACCCATATTGGTATCTCCAATTCCCATCTGCCGAAATCGAAGAAGCCAAGGCACGCAATAAGCCAATACCGGAATTCAAAGCGGCAAATACACTACCGAAGAAATCAGGATACGACTTCCTGGACTCTTTAGCACCATCATTCCTAAACATCGACGTAGACGGGCGCGTCGTGCGCCTCGACACATTCTCCAAGACCGTTGCGCCAGGCTGTCGTCTGGGTTGGATAACATCCACGAAAGAGATATGCGAGCGCATACTCCGCATCAGCGAATCCGGCACACAGCAACCATCAGGTTTCGTCCAAGTCGTAATCGCAGAGTCCATCATGGGTCCCCAACCAGAAGCCATGGCAGCCTTTTCCTCCCGGTCGCGAAAAGATAAGACCGCATTCACAGGCTGGAAGACGGAAGGCTTCGTCCGCTGGCTGTCTGGTCTGAGAGGTGAGTATGAGAGACGCATGAACGAGATGTGTACGCTCCTCGAGGAAAACGCGTACCAGCTCAAACAGTCAACCCCCGTCCGTGACGCAGACGCAGACTGGGGCGTCATCACTAAGACGAAACTGTACGACTTCGACTGGCCACGTGGCGGCATGTTCCTCTGGCTTCGCGTGTACTTCGAGTCCCACCCCTTGTACAACAAGCCCGGATCCGCTGGTAACACGATCAACGGGACCGCGCTACAAACCGCTCTCATGGTGTATCTGACTTATAAGCCACATCTTGTGCTTGTTTCCCCGGGCATGATGTTTAGCGCTACGCCGGAGATCGCGGCGAGTCGCGGATGGGCGTATTTCCGGCTTTGCTTTGCCGCCGAGAGCGATGAGCAGATTACCGGTAGTTCGACCAGATTGGGGAATGGCATTCAGAAGTTTTGGCAGGTTAAGAAGGTCAAGGAGCTTGAGGCTATACTGAAGGATGCTGAGGGGGATTTTGAAGCCGAGGCGATTGATGAAGGGGTGACGAATATGGGGTGGATGGGCTGTTGATTGGGGATATGAGTATACCTTGGTGAACACATGTCTTCCAGAAAGTAGGATATTGTACACCATAAGGCGTTGAACAAGAGGGATAGGATATATGAGCCAATGGCCGATAGGTAAGCAGACCAGAAACAGTCCGGTGATTATGCCATAGCACGCCATTGCCATTGTCATGCAAGTGTAAAATGGCGAGGGAATTGAGCAGAGAAACAGGAATTAGATGTTGTGCATATAAGCCGACTACCTAACCACCCCTTGCAGCATCACAACACTTTAAAGCTCTATATTTCCGTGTCTTTGAGCACCCACACACGCGGGTAAAGAAACCGCCACAACCCAAGTGATCAACATATCTAACCCGACTTAGAGGTGAGCATGCAACTAGGTATTATGCAGGAGCACTGATTGTAGCCATAGAAAGACATTCAACTCTGGCCTGGTGTAATAAATCTGTATCATTTACAAGTACGAGGGAACCCTGAATTGTACTCCATGACGTCGAGCTTTATGGTAGAATCAGGAAGTGAATGTCGTTTCGATGATAATCCGGATTATGTTTCGTGCGCTGCAATGACAACTACGCAGCCGCGTATCACTCATTCACTCACTTCAAAACTCATGCTTGGACGGAGGAGTTGCACAAATTTGGCAACAAGAATTCTTATAATCATCATCAAAAAACAATGCTCAGAATGACACTTCATTGATTCATTTCATGAGACCCTATGAACCCATAACGCCCATGACTTATCACAACCGATGCTCAAATTCCCTTTTTCCTTTGACAAGCTGCTCACCAAGCGTGTCGAGATATTTAGTCCTCAGCAACAATGCTGAGGAAGGCCTCGGAAGTCTTGGGGGGCTTGCCAGACTCCTTCTTCTGCGAGCCAACCTCGTTCTTCACGAAAGTGGAGTGGTAAGGGTTGAAGCGCAGCATGACCTGCTTGTTGCGCAGAGGGTTCTTCTGGATGCCGGATCGCTTGGTCAGGGAGGTACCCTTAGGAGCACGGAGGACGCTCTGGATCTCGGAGCTGTTGATCAGACGGCTGAGATCGGACTGAGCGACCAGGTTGGAGGGAAGGAGGAAGTCCTTCTTAAGGTCGGAGGGCTTGGTGGTGCTGCCGTAGATATTGTCGAGGGCCTTGAAGGCGGCGGAGGTCCAGACAATGAAGCGACCAAGGTGGCCACCGGGGGCGAGCTGGAGAAGGTTCAGGGCGTAGACGTCGCAGGTCTCGACACCAGGAAGGTTGCGGGTACCCTTGACGAGCTCCTTGCCATCAACCTCGGGGTCGTAGATGACCAGAGGGCCACGGCGCTGGCGGTGACGACGGCCACGCAGCTTACCCTTACCAGCACGGAGCTTCTTGGAAGCCTTAGCCTTGGCGATATCGGCGGTGGCACCGGCAGCCTTCAGGATAGCAAAAGCGCTGGCGGTCTTGGCAGCAGCAGCACCCTCGAAGACGGAGGAGTCGATAACGAGAGGAACCTCGGAGACGTTGGAGATCTCGTGGCCACGGGCGAGGAGGAGAGGGGCAACAGCGGAAGCAGCCAAGGCAGAGGCGGTAGCGAATCGCCTGGTTTTTTCGTTAGTATTCCATCTCATGCCGTGACAAGCTACAAATTTGGGCCACTCACTTCTGGCCCTGGTTGATCTTGATGTGCCACTTGCGCCAGATCTTGGTAGGGGCGAACATGCGACCGGAACGGCACATGTTACCGAAGGCAGCCTGACCGGCACGGTGAGTACCACCACCAGAGACACGGGGGATACGGGCGACAGCGCGACCAGTTCCCCAAGACTCAGCAGAGGTCTGGTGACCGGCCTTCTCGCTCACGGCGTAGGGCTGGCGCTTGTTCTTGGCCATGCCGGTGTGGACTTGCTGGACAATGTCGGGGCGGATGGGCGAGGCAAAGACGGCAGGGATCGGGTGGGTAGATCCCGAGGGAGTGCCATCTTTGCCGATGATGCTGACGGTCGGTCTCGAGGCCATTGTGAAAGTCGTGGTCGGTCTGTGTGGTGGAGGGAGTGTAGGTTAGTTACGGGTGCGAACGACAAGAGCGAGAAAGACAAGAGTTCGAATTGCAGGTCTCAAGACCACGGCAATAGTGACTAACGAAGCCAAAATGCCGCTCCGATACTCTATGATTCTGCAATTGGGGTCGTAACGGGCTGTGGTGCAAACGTACCTCGACTTGCTGCTGGGTTAGTTGACTCGAGAGAGGATCGTTGGGCGTTGCAAGACCGCAAAAGTTTGGAGGTGCCGCCAAATTGCCTGTAATTTTCTTGTGGGCTGCGGTGAATTGTCAGGGCTAAGCGAATATCTGACCGGGGCCCACCCGACTGTCAGGTGCCCCAACACCGTCATGCAGCTCTTACCCCGCCATGGTCTTATCGGGCGGTGCGCTTGCAATTATCAAATTCTATGCATCATCCAGCTACGGACAGTCCCGTCTGAACTTGAAGATTGAAACGTCAATCATGCATAAACGTTAAGGTATGCTTTATTGGATTTCAAGGAGGTCAACCTAGATGATCAATTGTATCCCGTGCAATTTTTATGAGCGAGTCGAACCACCTTTTATCATGGTGTTGGGCGACCTCATACATCGGTCCACGGGGATGACGAGTGTCAACATCTTTGAAACCGCCCAAAAGGGATGAGGGCGACTCCAGAATACATTTGCGCCTACCATGTCTTCGTACTCTTCGCATTAGGGGGCATAGCCGCTTACCTATATGTACTGGTAATCGCTTCCTCGTGTGGATTTTAAGTTCCAGTAGCCCTCATCGTGCCTACTTGCTGTCTACGGGTCGTCAGTTGAGTAATGGAAGCACTGGCATGCAAGTCTTTTGGTCAGTATGATGATTGTCCATTCACTGTCGACTCCGGCAAGACTGCGGGAAATTGGTTTGCGGAATGCAATTTATATATTTTCGGGCAGATATCTCATCTACCGTCGTCATCGTCAGCTCTCAGCACGTGACAGATGTGCTTCACAAAGAATGCCGTAAACGTTCCCTGGGCAGCAAAGTCGATGTGCTCAAGCTTTGAATTTCACCCTGTAGACGGGAGCGAGCAGGTTAGATAGCAGTGCATCTTAGAATCCATGCACCTTGATCTTCTTCGCATCAAGCTCCAGTCCCTCTTTGCCGACGAGAAATTCCTCTGTATCACGTTAGCCGTACCACGTAAATTGAGCAATAGGGAACACGTACGCATGACTTTGCGCTGGTCGCCCTGGAGCTGAATGACTTCGCCCATGTTGGTGTCCATCACGACAGTGCCATTGCAAGCGAACTTCTTCTTGATGACGGTGAGGATCTTCTTGCGGTCAAACTTGGAGGGCAGGCCCTGGACCGTAGTCAAGGTCTTGCGGCCATTGCGTTCTACGCGTGTCAGTGTCGCGCACCGTCGAGAGGGACAAGATATACGGCAAGTGGATCATGACTGTGACTTACGTTGGATACGGATATGGACGTAATCCTCTTGCTTGCTCTTAACCTGCTGGGTGTCCTCGCCGGCTTCAGCATCGGCGAAAGGATCTAGGAATGCCAATTAGCGGGGTCGCGAGTAGGATGATTGAGCTAGTTGGGGGCCATACCGAAAGCTTTCAGGTTCTCGATGGACATTCGAAAGGTTTGGGGCCGAAAGAGGTTTCTATGAGTGTGGGAATAGTCCTGGTAGTGCGAGTACTTGGTAATTCCGATGATGATGATGGCGTGTGTAATGTTGCTGTTGATGGTCTCGAGAATGGAAGCGAGATTGGAGGCAAGGTAAAGACTCAAGAGTGCGGTCGCGATGGTGGGGTAAACAAAATCGCACTGTGAAACGAACACTGTGTAGGTGGCAGAGAAAGAGCCAAGTTGGCTCCAGCTCAAAAGGTTGTTGGCAGGTGCGCCTTATCAAAAAGTGGTCGCTCAAGGTATGTACGTACGCCACATTCCAAACAACTTTATCTTCATTCACTCTAACGATTTTTTAGTATGATTGACCTGTATCTGCACAATTGGACGATTTACTCCGTCATAAACACAGCTTGCACCAGACCTGTCGAGAATTGCAACCAGTTGCACAGTTCCCTGCAACAAGCAACGAGAAGGTCACCGAGCAGAATATCTCACTACGAAGATAGGCACGTTAAGCATATTGACTAAGGGAAAGATATGGTAACATTCGATACGGTTGCTGATTTGGTACTTTAGGTGAACGAACTTGATAGAGCAGGTCTACCAGAGCGGGTGGACTACACCGTTCCACCTGCCGAGTTGACCCATTGGTGTATAGATAGGCCATGTTATTTTATCATCTTCAAACTCGAATTTGTTGACGAATAAGAAAGCGCTCTGTTAGCAAACGCGTTAACCCATGACTGACTTTAAGGTTGCGAAGGTTCATTTCAGATGCCTCGAGGGACTAACATGTGTCTCTCAGCGATGGGAATCTTAACTTCCGTCAGGACTGCTTGAGTCTCGAATTACTTGCTCCAACACTCAATATAACGAACAGAACGGCGATGCCTTTGAGAGATCAGGATTTGGCCGATTCGAATTTCTAAGACTGCAACTCTCAAATGTTCTGGATCCGAAGCAAGGCAATTCATCCCATGACGAAGATAACCAAACCTGGATCAGTGCCTTATGTGTCCGATGTTCTATCTTTTCTACGGTATGCAGAGCTTACACGCCAATTGTACGTTGGTAAAGTCAACGTCTAATCCTTGAGCATAAACAGCTCATAGCATCGCGCATGAATAAAACTTAAGTACAGTGTACTCGAAACTCCACGAGGGCAAATTCACTTGGGGCATTCTTCGCGTTGAACTCTACTCCGCGATGATTGGCGAGTATCGCTTTCACCTACATGTGAATAGGTTAGACAGTTCCATGAGTTATAGTTGTACCCCAAAGGTGAGTCTTGCCAAGCCAGATCTCCAACCCGACTATCGTTGTTAAAGGCTAGCAGCTTTTTACTTAATAGTAGACCACAGTACCTAGACTACATGAACTGGTAACACCGGGAGAGCATTTATTCACATGCTTGCAGTCATCCTTCTACTGGCCTGAACTCCCTCTATATCGTACATCACTTCGATGAACTTGAACAAGGCTCGTGAAATATAGGTCCGTAGGTAGGTAGAATGATGCAGGCATCGCAGGACAATTCACCTACGCAATACGTGCTACAATTGTCTCGGCCCAAAGTTCCGAAAGACAATTGATGTGTCGCAGCACAGGCTTTCAAGGCTACCTCCTACTGTTATTGTAATAATGACCAATGAGTGACAGTGTTTTACCGCCAAGAAGCGAAGATCCAATCATATGTAGCATCCTAAAATGCCGCACGGCGATTCGGTACCTCTTCAGGACGTTTCGGGCGAAGAATTCATATGGCTCTTATGACTAGTGGGCGCGAACACGAGAATATGTGCAGTGTGACAGTGGGATAGATGTCGGTGGAATGCGCCACAATACCAACGGTAGCTCCAGCACAGCCTCTATTCCCGTCTACATGGATCCATCCCACTTCGCCTCACTGCATGAACGACCTCCTTCTGGTTTGATCATTGATGACGGCACAACGCAGTCATCCATCATAATAGTTATCTTACGCCGGCCGAACATGTCAAATCTATGATACTCGGGCAGCGAATGTTGGTATATTGCATAAGCACCATCAAGTCTTCCCATAATCCTGTTGTCACCTTACCCAGCAACAACATTACGCGGCCTTATGTCCAAAGACTCATTTTGGTTAGTATTTCGGATTTGGGCCGATCTGGCTCGGGCCGCCAAGGCGTTAGACTTAATCTCCGTCATCAACCTGGCGAGCCTGGAGAGTCTCAAGTTGGGAACGAGAACTGACGATGGAAGTTGTTACACGTACTGATGACCACCGCAAGAGCTTCAAGATCATACACGAGCAGCTGACATCTTGAGCTGATTCCAGCTCGGCGGTATCACAAAATGGAATGGGATGCACATACACGCCACACATGCATGGCAAGCGTCACATAAGACAGACGCGACAGGGATCGAGAGATCTACATACTTCTTAAAATCGGCGAGTCAAGTCAAGGGCCCACTAGTTCCGACCCTCGATGATCCCTGCTGAACATCAACGATCGCCCAGCTTCACCTGCTTAAACAACTTTAGCATTTGTGGAAAGATCGCGATAATTCAGCTCTTGGTTTGTGCTAGAAGACTAGTAACCGACAGTCCAACCCATACCAATGTATGGGGCATTGACTGAAAGTCTTTCATTTAAACAAGATTCATCATAAACAATCTAGAGAGCAGAGGACATTATACCTACTGTAGGAACTATGACCTGTCCATAAGACATATCCACTATGGAGATGTCTTGCATGGCTATTATTCCCGAGACGGAACCCGGCAGCCCGCGTGCTTATCCCACTATGGCCTATTACAACGAGTACAATTCGTCTGACAGTGACTCAAGTGACTTATTTGGGCTGGCGCTTTTACAGGTTGACCTTAGCGTTCGCTGTCTTAGAGCTGAAGACACTATTGCAAGAAATATGCTCAGACAATCATCGTAGTACCTACAACTGGGCGTCGAGCTGTCGCCTATAGCACTACTTGGCTGAGGCTAAACGATACGCTCTATCCATCTTCTCCAATCCAACCCGTTCTGGTTTTGACCGTACGGAACTAATCATGGGTGGGGGTTTCCCATTGAATACTTCTCTCATTTCTCACGTGAGAGGCATCGACGTATATGTTGCCAAGATTATTACAAGGAAATCAACAATGATAACACCAAGTTTACCCGACGCCCATCGATCTAGCAGGGTGTTTTCCTCGGTTCTCGGTGCCGTCGATCTCTCGCCCCCAAAGCAGCTTTCGATATGGTGCCATGCAGCATTTGCTAGCTCACTCCACATCCATGCGGCTGGAATGATCTTTGCAGCTCTGCTCTCGTATTCTATGCTCGTCCTTTTATGACAGGGGGTCGACAGGGTCCGGCCGATTAACATCTCCAAATTCCATCTGACGTGAAAGCCCATACAAGGGTTATGCAGAGGTTTAGATGGTGCCAAGTAGAACCACCAGTCTGACCTGCAGCTCACGATGGATTCCTTATTATGGATGCATTCTCGATCGTCTAACAGCTATAAGACGCATCCCCACAGTCTTTTTTCCAGGGGCCGTTTGTTCTTGTTATCTTGTTTTCTTGCCATTCCACTGGATAGACGTCAGTTGACAACGACGGCACTGGGATCTGGTCGTCTTAATAATTTCAGGTTTTACATACTAATTGCTAATATTGATAAGAATTGCCCAATACTTTGGGTAGTTCTTCGCCATGCGTTATGCGTGTTTCTTCCCGGCGCTGCTCTCGTTGAGCACGCTGGCCGGAGCCGATCCGACATGGCCGTCCCCGATCGACGAAATAGAAGAAATTATGTACCAAGTATCGGGCTACCGCGCCAGACAGTTTGGAGGAACCGTGATACCTTGTTCGAACACCGCCTCCGGGCTCGGACGCCAAAATGCCGCTGAATGGGTCCGAACGGCTTTTCACGATATGGCTACCACATATATATCAGATGGGCCGCGAAAAGGGGGCCTGGACGGATCCTTACAATATGAACTTTTGAGTTCAGACAATATTGGTCCTGGATGTACGCAATGATGTATTTCTTTTGCGTCTTGTGGATTCGTGTCTGTCTGAAGAAGAAGAATCTCCGTTGCTTCGAGAGTGATATGGCAATGGCTGACTTCTAGAACTCTAGTCAACACGACACTTCAATTCATGGCCGACTACTATACTAGCCGATCAGGCGTAGCCGATTTGATCGCTCTGGGCTTATACTACGCAATTAGATCCTGCGGCGGGCCTGTCGTTCCTATCGCTGCTGGCAGAGTCGACGCCAAAGCCGCCGGCCCGATTGGTGTTCCATTACCTCAGAACTCAGCCTACACGTTCACGCAGCAGTTTCTGCGAATGGGCTTCACCACGGAAGAAATGATTCAAGTCACAGCTTGTGGTCACTCGCTTGGTGGTGTCCACGAAACCGAGTTCCCTGAGATTGTTCCCGTCGGCAGCACGGACGACGGCGAAGGCGCAATGGACTCGACCGTAGCCGTTTTCGACAATAATATCGTGACCGAGTACATTGCCGGAAATACAACGAACCCGTTGGTCGTGGGGCCTTCGATCAAGGCGACAAGAAACTCCGACTTCAAGGTCTTCAACATCGACAAGAACGTGACAGTCAAGGCGATGGCTCCTGCTGAGACGTTCAACAATGTCTGTGCTACTGTGCTCCGGAAGATGATCGAAGTTGTACCCGATGGTGTTGTTTTAACGGATCCTGTTCAGCCCTACGAAGTCAAGCCAGTTGACATGCAGCTCACTTTGAATAATGGAGCAAGCACCATGCAGCTGTCGGGCCTTATTCGTATTCGCTCTACTGATTTTGATGGTGACACGGCTTCCACTGTCACGTTTACTTACAAGAACCGAAACGGTGGCGATGAATGCGGCTCTGGAGGGTGCAACTTCGAAGCCGACCTTCTCGGCGCTACTCAGGGCTTTGACGATACTTTTGTTGTGAGTTTCCAGACTATTCTTGGAGCATACAGCAGTGCGTTTTACTGACTATCATCAGTGGTTCCCGATTCAATTCAACATCCCGACCGCTACCGGCATTTCATCATTTGTGTTAAGCCTCAACATGGCAAGCGGAACGTCCAAAACTTATGACAACAACGGGGAGTCATACCCGATGCAAGATGGGATCTTACTGCAACAACCACAGAGCTGCATGATCGGAGGCAAGATGACTGTCACCGCAGCTGTAAGTGTGACTTGACATATAGCTTGATCCTATCACTGACCAATATCTAATAGGTCCGCAACGATCTCAAATCAGAGCCCGTAAATTTATATATCTCCAAAAAGACACCTACCGGAAACCCGAACATGCCGATCCCAGTGTTGAGCGACGATACGGTTGAGATGGAACAGGGAGACTGTGTCGGTGCCTATACCTTCTATACCGCTTCCTATGACGGTCTTGGCGATCTCGACTACGCTACCAAGTTTGATGTCATCAGCGGAAATGGTACCGAGGCTTTGAGCGATGACTTCAATGCTGCCAGTGATTTAGGAGGAACCTGTGAGGACTTCACCCCGCCAGTGGGGTCTGCTTGTTCAACTGGTGCTTCGTCGTCGACTACGTCTGCCGCATTGTCTGCCTCCACGTCTTCTACGTCTACCTCCACGTCTATCACGTCTGATTCCTCGCCTACTACTTCGAGTTCCATGTCTACTACGTCTGCCTCTACGTCTACTACGCCTCCTGCAGGAACTACAACCAGCAGTGTGCCCACTGCGGCTGCTACGCCTTCCCATCGCGAGAGTCTTGGCAACTACACCCTTGTAGGCTGCCAGACCGAGTCATCTCCCCGAGCGCTGACCGGCGCTTCTTTCGTCTATGACGGCATGACCCTTGAGAGCTGCATGAAGAACTGTACCGGTTTCTACTACTGGGGAACTGAGTATGGACGAGAGTGTAAGTCAAACGTATCTGAAGATGCCAGTGTTGTTGCTGATCATTGCTACAGGCTACTGTGGCAATTCCATTAGCGCGGCCAGCAAGAACGTGACGCTTGATGACTGTACTATGACTTGCTCAGGTGATGATACCGAATACTGTGGTGCCGGAAACAGAATTGAGGTGTACGTCACAACTGAGACGATTCCTACGCCTACCGGGACCCTCGCTATCAAGCCCACTGTCGGCGCTTACGAGTATGCCGGTTGTTACGAAGAACTTTCTACACGTGCCTTGAAGGGCGCTACGCATGCGGATGATGAGATGACTCTGGAGCTGGTAAGTAACACAAGAAATATTGTAGTTGACGGAGCCAATTTCCACAAAAACTAACCTTGAAAACTAGTGCGCCGAGAGCTGCGATGGCTGGAACTACTGGGGAACCGAGTACGGCCGTGAATGCTATTGCGGCAACTCCGTTGATGCGCAAAGTAACAAGACCGAGGAGGCAGATTGTGGCATGGTCTGCGCTGGAGACGCAACCGAGTACTGCGGTGGCAGCAACAGAATCGAGATGTATAAGCTGCCCGTGATTGCCACGCCGACAACCACCTCAACGGCCGCCATCACGCCCACCAACGCACCGACGGTCTCCAGCTACGCATTCCAAGGCTGCTGGACAGAAGGCGATGGCGTGCGCGCCCTCGCGTCATCGAGCAAAGCCTCCGACGACATGACGCTCGAGGCCTGTGCGGAGTTCTGCTCAGATTTCCATTTCTTCGGTACAGAATACGGCCGTGAATGCTACTGTGGTGACGTGCCCTCCTCATCATCGAACCAGACCGAGCTCGGTGACTGCTCCGTGCCCTGCTCCGGCGACGCGACGGAATACTGCGGAGCTAGCAACAGACTTAACATCTACTATTCCAACACCACCAGTGGCCCCTCTCAACCGCTCATAGTCGGTAACTACTCATGGTACGGTTGTCAGACCGAGGGCACCGGTAATATCAGGGCATTGTCTAGCGCTATCTACGTGAATAAGACGTTGACGCTTGAGAGTTGTGCCGAGTTCTGCGAGGGCTATGCATACTTTGGGACGGAATATGCGGATGAGTGTTATTGCGGAGATACGTTTGGAAAGGGCTCGTCGGAGGCGGCTTCGGCTGATTGCAGGATGACCTGCGCGGGCAATAATAAGGAGTTTTGTGGTGGGAATGATAGACTCAGTGTTTATCAGTTGACCGAGTTGCCGGTTGAGCAGTAAATGGGAGAGCGCATGGCGAGAATACAAAGGACGGGAATGGTAAAGAATCTAATGTGTTATGAGACAGGGTATGAGACAGGCGTTTTATTCCATTTTGGGAATGGATTTGGGTTATCGGGCTAGCTGCCTTCTGGGAATCTGTTGTTTGCTTTGGGATTCTTAGACGTACATAGATTTTATCGCAGCCGTGCCTGTTCGAGATCATGGTTTTGGGTTTTGAATCCTGAACACGTTCCATTGTGGGATGAGTGGTTGCGGAGAGGGGGAATGGTCTAGATCGTCAATGCGGAACGACTCTAAGCTTCGATAGCCTCAAACCTTCCAGGACTCGACACACGAACAAACGACAAATCGAATCAGCTGCACCTTGCGACACATTCCAGTGTTGGTGATGGGATGAAGTGAGATGACCTGTAGGGTAGCTTCACAGGACAGGGGGGCTTGGTGAGAAAGAGCGCCGAGTGCCGCTGGCGTCATGGGCACAGCTGCCAAGCACTGTGACCCGGTGGACGGGGAGCAGTAGGAGTTATCTTTGGTGGCGTCGGCATACTTCAACTTCCATACATAAGTACATACATTTTCGCATGGTCACATCTCTCGTACTCTGTGCAGTGCGACAGCTTCGTGGCGGCGTCTTTCAAAAACCAATATCAATGCAGGTGGTCTTTCAAGATTCCATGGTACTGGTCAGTCGAGCAGGCGCGTCAGGCGCGTAAAGTGGAAAGCTACCAGGAAGGCCTGGGTAGGGAAGCTGCATACAGTACCATCCAGTGTGATTGACGTTTGCGGCGGTGGGTGCACACTGCAGGCGAGCAGGCGACAGGCGAGCAGGGTCGCTCTTGTCAGGTCACCCTGGGGCTTTGGCCGATGGGAGCCCAGGGCCCACCCGAAGAAGGAAAAGACCCGTCCTGTGATTCAAGCTTGTCTTGTGCTCTCTTTCTGCAGCGCCGATTCACGCACGCATCATCTCTGCACTCTTTTTTGTTTCCACCACCCGAACAAACACCCTCCGCAGGCACCACACAGACATTCTCCTTCCAAACACGCATTGGGCCTCCACTCATTTGTTGTCCCCTATGCGCCTGGGTAGTCCGACCATCCCACTCGCCAGGAGAGCACGAGCCTGACGAGCGCAATCTGCACAATACCGACCCCCGCCACAACTGCAACCACTCGCCTGCGCAATTGCAACCGCAAGTCGAACCACCTCTCATGCCCTCCTCCAAGCGCGAGTGAAGACATATTCCACGGCTGCAGCAGATCTACCACACTCCCAAGTGTCAGCATGTCGACTGGTTGGCTTGGCCCACGCCGTCTGTCTGTACCACGCTTGCATATCTTCAATATCTTAACTCCAGGTCCCGGTACTTGACCTCAACCTTTCTTTCCGTCTCCTCCCTAGGCCGGCTCTCCGAGCTTGCCGGGTGGTCACATCGAGATGGTCGTCAGTTGCCACTTCCATTAGCATCTCTAATGTTCCTTCTTCGATCTCCACTCTGTCTTGCGATTCTCTTCGACTGACTATCACTCTAGCCTAAGCCAGGTAGTGGCGCTGAGTTCAGACCGAGTAATAGCCTCGTATCCAACAGGCGCAACATAGCGCCTCGAGTTTTTGAGCCAAAAACTTTCTATTCTGCCAGCCAATTCGTTGCCATCCCATTGGATTCCACCCAACCCCCTCCTAAACGCCAAAGGATAGACAGGAACGAGGCCGACACCCCGCATTCTCAGGCAATAGCCATATCATCTGATCCTCCTACTGCCACAGTCTCCCAAAAACGGCCAAGAGAGGATTCCCCCATCACAGACTCCCAGTTATCACAAGGCACCAAATCCGCAAAGACCGAGTCGACCCCTATTGGCCTCAGTGAGTTCCAGGCTGTGGAGCAGCACACAAACCCGCCAAACCCCAGAAAGCGACGGCGTCGACACCCTTCATCCGCCCCAGACGAGTGCAAGAAGTATGCCAAGGGTAATAGCGAACAGTCGAGACCCGTCGAGGAGATTAGCGACGATGATATGGGAGTGAATCTCGTGACTATCAAACATCGGCCCAACAACGATATACAGCCACAGACCGATGGGAAGGGTGGCTTTCGTCCGGCACCCGAATTTTCCAAATATTGGAGCTCGGGGCCCAATAAGTTCCAGGAAGCAATTGACCGTGCGGAGAAGAAGAAGGGAATGAAGATGACCACCCTTATGAATGGCGACGAAAGTCCAGATGAGCTAGCGCATAGCACCGCGGACTTAGAGGCAAGCAACCGTCTCAAGCCGCAAAGGACGCAGCCCCCGAGTGTATCCAGAAATGGCGACATCAAACCAACGCATTTCATGAAGGGAGCATCCGCCGCGAATACCAAGCAAACCCAACACCCGGAACCCCACCGACATGTAGCAAAGTCCGTAATTGGTCGTCCTCTCCGTGTTCTTCGCGGGGCTTCTGGCCATTGCGGATATGTCAAAGACCATTCAAAAACAGAGGTCTTTTTGTTCCCTCGCGAAATTAGCCACACTTTGCACGCAGTCGACCACAGCGGAGAAATCTTGAGACGGTTCTCGTGTTTGACGCTTAATTGCTCAAATGCAAGTAAGATTCTCTACAGTCAAGACGATGAAAAGAGCTGCATCGTTGTAATCAACCAAATGCATAATGCTACTATCAGTGCCGGGGCCAAACTTTTCATCGAGTTTGAATCGAGGGATTCAGTTGATGAAGTTGTCGCATGGATCAAGTGTCAGAAAAAAGACCACGGCTTCTCCTTCGTCCTTCAGCACTGTCCGACGTAAGTTGGATCTGACAATGCCGCGATATATAAATTAACCGTCTCACAGTGCGCAACTTAACAAGCAGCTAGCCGAAATGATGGCCCGGGCGCATCTTGAAACAGTTCTTTTAGACGATGACCCTGTTGACCTGAGACTCATGCAACAGAACCAAGATAATCGTATGCCTGAACGCAATTACAATGCTGCAGCAGCTTCATCAGGACGGCCAAAGTTAAGGGATGGAATGGAGGCCGATCAGAATCGAAATGTCACCTTCGACAGGTCACCATCGACTCAGCAGGAGAACGGGCTTTCCCTTGGCCAACGGCCAACGCGGCAAAAGCAAAAAACAACTCGTTCTTACTTCGCTGTTGAAGACTCCCCCGAGCCGCAGGAACCTGAACCGGAACGCTGGACTTTGGTGAATCAGGGCTGGGAGAACAAATGGAGGAACTCTCTCGTATTCCCTGAAAAGGGAAAAAACAGAGCCACCGTTGACAAGGATGATATCCAACGGCTCGACGAAGGCGAGTTCTTGAACGATAACATCATTATCTTCTATCTCCGATACCTACAACAAACGCTTGAAGCAGAGCAGCCGACTTTGGCTAAGAGAATATATTTTCAAAATACTTTCTTTTACGACCAGCTTAAACCTGTGAAAGCTAGTCAAGGAATCCAATACGAGAAGGTCAAAACCTGGACGTCCAAAGTGGATCTTTTTGAGAAAGACTTCATCATTGTTCCGATCAATGAATATAGCCATTGGTATGTTGCAATCATCTGCCATGCACCAAAACTGGTCTCAGCGTCGGACAATGCTGGCAATACAACGGTTGCGGCGCCAAACACGATCACAATTCCTGATGAGCTGGACGGGATCAAAGAAAAACCTCTTCCTTCGATACAAGAAAGCTCAAAGGAAGATGTGATTGAACACTTGAAGCGTATGTCTATTGGAAGCCCCAGCCACCCCATCAATATGACTAAGAAGGCGGTAGAGACGTCAGATAATGTAGAGGAGCAAAGCATACCCATTGAACAGTGTCAGGAAGTACGCGTAGTAAGTGACGTTACAAAGCCGGAACCTGACACCGTTCACTCTGCTCCGCAGAAGACTTCTCCACGTCGTAAGAAGGCTGGGAAAAGGCAAAACACCGCTCGAAAGTCCGACCCAACACAGCCTCGCATCATCACGCTAGACTCACTCGGAGGGACGCATTCCCCAACCTGCGGTAATTTGAGGCAGTACCTTATGGCAGAACTCCAAGAGAAAAAGAAGGTCACAATGGTCGCACCCGGACCTTCAGGTATGACGGCCAGGGGTGTCCCGGAGCAGTCAAATCATTGCGATTGTGGCTTGTATCTGCTGGGTTACATACAACAATTCCTTCAGGCGCCAGACGACTTTGTTCGAAGACTTTGTCAGCGTGATGACCCGATCGCATGGAACCTGAACCCATCGACACTGCGGAATGAGATCAGAGACCTAATTTTCGACCTTCAAGTCAAACAGCAACGACGCGAAAATGCGGCTCAGGAAGAGAAACGGAAGCGGAAAACCCCTCAAAAGACAGATCCTTCGGCGCGGATTCGCCCTTCCATTGAGCATCCTGACATTGTGCTCGAGCAACAGACGATCGATGAAATCCCACCTAGTAATAAATCTGCACACTTTCACAGTTCGCCATCTAGGTCAAATCTGCTCAAATTAAATCACCATGTTCCTCATCCTTGTGCGTCAACATCAGATAGGGAACAGGTGTTACGGCACCACAAAGCGCGAACACCCAATGTACAACTTCTGTCATCTGGACCGGTTGTTGACGTGGATCCAAAAGTCTCACACGTAAACAATCCCAGAAAACGTCCAGCAGAGTCAATGGCTAGACTCCAACCGGAATTGAATGTGCACGTGGCCTCGCTACCTGAGACAACGGCAGTAGCCATGAGCTCACAGTCTGCTATGCCAGGAGCCTTCCCAGTCTCACCTACCAAAGAAGTAAGAGTCCGTTCACAGTCTCGTGAGTCGGAAGGAACAAATCTTCAGAACCGACTTGTCAAGCCTATGTCGTCTCTGTCGCCATCGTCGATATCCTCTCGTAATGGGACTCCTCGTGACCCCGTGGTACTTGACGACTCAGAGCTTGTCGCCCAGCCACGAGGGCAGCCGTCGCCGAGAGAAAGGACGAGCCGAATCGTCGTAGAGCTGAGCTCACAACCACGACACCGCTCTGTCGCGGACCAAGCTACCGGGAAAGCTGGTGAAGCATTATCACCAATGAAGAGTCACCATTTTCCGGATCGTGCGCGTGGCGAGATTGTGACTGCTGCGAAACTAAGCCAGCCGAAGCCAAATGAAAAGCCACCCAAATTTATCGATCTGTCGGACGTTAATCAGTAGCTCGGAATGATGACGAATTCTGGGACCAAACTGTCGGTTGCATTGTACATGGTATCTGCATGGAAAGGACTCTGTGATTCGGACAGGTGGCATGTCCGTTCTGTTTTTCCTCTGCTTCGCTGTATACCCCTCGTAAGAAAAAGAGTCCGCGAGACTTGAGAAGACTCGTACGTGTGTGGCAGGTATGCAAATACTGGGTTGTCTGTCTTGGAAGTCGTTTTGGCCGGTGCTCGCTCGGAGAACATCGGTCTGAAATGTGAGAACAAAGCTGAATTGCTGTAAATACTCGCGTCTAGACGAAAGTGGCAGCGGAGAGATGGCAAAGAACCTAGAAACTCAATGAGAACTAAGAGACAAATGACAGGCTTTGATTTAGCGCAGATCTGCCATTTAGGGCAACTCTTAAGTCAGCCTTGTATGAACTTGTGAAGCCCAACTTGTTATAAGAAGCTCATAATGACCACACAATAGCGCATCGCTTCAATGTTCATCGTCTACGTGCGAATTTCAGGTGTTCAAGGCCAGACAAGTCAATTGGGCTCGACTCTGATTAGTGGCTTGGGTAATTTCTCGGACCCAGCAGCGTGCTGCGTAGAATAGATGCATATTTTCAGCGTACTATCGACGTAAGTCGCGATTCGGCAAGTTGCAGGGGGCAACACAATACTACAGTCTGCAGATCAGGAAAGTATGTTGTACGTTTAACAGGGGCTAGGTAAGGCTAGAGTACAAGAGTTACCAAAGTTTCGAGACAGCATTTCTTTTCTTATTAAGGTTGATTCAATGATCGCGTACTTTATTGGATAATCATCAACGGTATACGTCTGAAGAAAACTACTTGAAACCCCTACAAGGGACTTGACTGCGACAGCGATGTATGGGATATTACAAATGAGCATGTGATCAAGGATCACCATATCATACAGCTGCAGAAAATTCCGAAACTTTGGGGACTGCTTATACCAGGTGGCTTTTTAGTATGATCAGAGATCAGGGATTCACTTCTGTCTTCTATTGTGAAAGCAGTGGTCTTGAGATGGTACTACGAGGATTCGAGTTGTGGTACTGATGGTCATCAGTTGGAATATGCCACCTCCTGGTTTATTTTGCTATATGCGGCCTCCATACAACGCCTTTTTCTTTTACCCCCGCATGGTGTTACCGTAGGCTCGAAGTTAATCTCGACTACGAACGTTGAAGGTGCCGTATGACTGTTACCAGATTCCAGCCAACTGAGTCGTTTCGTATGAATTGCGAGCGTGACTATTGGTCCCTGTAGGGCTCATTGAAACCTCGATAGTGAGCATGCAGTGAAACGCAATGATCTCTTTCGAGAAAAGGCAAAATGTCTGCGGTACATTTAGCTCGCTGAATCCAGGCCGTGATGAAGTCTTGTCAAAAGGTGCATTTGCGGTCGATGAGTGGTTCAACGTCTCGAACATCACATCATCGTATTCAAGGAACTTCTCCAGAAAATTCCTATTGAAGTATTTAGGAGATGTGATCTGTTTTCGATGGTAATTTTTGTGTTTGAAATAATCAATTACCTGTCCCGTAGATGTTGGGATAGAGCAATGTCGCCAGATGAGCTCCTGCAACGCTCATGAGCTGGAAGTGGGCCAGAGGCGAAGCCCCTGAATAGTATTGGTCTCCGTACCGTGTACACACGCCAGTTCCCCATCTTAAACATGCAAAGTAGCAAGCACTCCAGTCAATTCTAGGTAATTTGCAACTTGGCAGGACTTTGATAGCTCTACCTATATACTTTGAATTCCAAGGCGAGGAGTTCAAGTGCTGTTCTGGTATGTTTCGATGAGCTCCTAGGGCGCCAAACTGACTTGATGGGGTACTTTGAGGTGCCAGTTATTTCGTCTACTGCACCTGACAAGGACCCCTGTTTCACCTGGTGCCCCTCCACACAGCAGGCCAACTGCCCCTCCATGACTTGACACATCCCAGCCCTTTTTGAAGTTGCGAGTGACTCAGGTCGTCGCCGATTTTCGCCTGGTCGCAAATAAGTAAATATTCAGACCCAGGGTGTCGCTGGTTGGTCCTGTTCCTGTCCACGAAAGCCTCGCTTCTGCACATTGGCCCAGCCGCCCAGCAGCCCACCATGACAGAGGTAGACCCCAAGGCCGCCCAGAGGTTCGCCCTCATCATGGAGAACCTCGCCGAGTTCCTCAACCCCGAGATCATCGAGAACATCCTCAATGAGGGCCGCAACCCACGCATCTACTGGGGCACCGCGACAACTGGCCGGCCTCATTGTGGCTATCTCGTCCCTGGCGTACGGCCCCTCGCAAAATCTCAACACGCCCGACAGCAGCGCTGACATGATATGCGCCGACAGGTCAAGATGGCCCAATTGCTAGCCGCCGATTGCGAATTGGTTGTTCTTCTCGCAGATGTAGGCATCCCTCCTTCATATGACCGTACGCCGCGATCGAGGCTAATCGGGTTTGCTAGATTCACGGTTTCCTCGATAACCTCAAAGCTCCCATCGAACTCGTTGAAAAGAGAGCCGAGTACTACCGATTTGCCATCACTGCGCTGCTCCAGGCGTGTGGTGTTTCCACCGACAAGGTCAGCTTTGTGCTGGGCAGCTCTTACCAGAAGAGCCCGGAATACATCATGGACATCTACAAAATGACCTCGTTGACCTCAGAGCACGACGCTAAAAAGGCGGGAGCCGAGGTTGTGAAGCAGTCGGCGAACAGTCCCCTCAGTGGCTTACTCTACCCTATACTGCAGGTGTTGGACGAGCAGCACTTAAATGTCGACGCACAATTCGGCGGTCTGGATCAGCGGAAACTGTTCACTGCTGCCAAGGAATGGCTGCCGAAACTGGGATACAGAGAGCGCGCACATCTCATGAACGATATGATACCTGGTCTGCAGGGTGGCAAGATGAGCTCTAGCGATCCGGGTATGGCCAATTCGAGTCTTTCACGACGGAAATATCATGGACTGACACTATGCAGACAGCAAGATTGATCTTTTAGATACCCCTGAAGCCGTCGCTAAAAAAATCAAAAAGGCTTATGCGCTTCCAAAGGTCGTTGAGGGTAACGGTCTGGTAGCTTACATTGAGAATGTTTTCCTACCCATAGCGGAACTGAAAGGTAAACGAGAATTCACCGTACTTCGAGAGAGGGATGGCCTGGAGCCACTTGTCTATACCGATATCGCACAGGTGAAAACAGACTACGAGAACGACATTGTAGGGCACCTCCCTCCATCAAAAATATGAGCGCTTTGACCTTAATACTAACATTTGTGAAGCTCACACCTCAACTGTTAAAGGGCGCTGTCACCAAGTTCCTACAGGAGATTCTCGCTCCCATCCAGGAAGCTTACAATGCATCAAAAGAGTGGCAAGAGGTGACCAAGCAAGCTTACCCCCCGCCCCCGCCCCCAGAGAAGAAGGCAAAGAAAGTCAAGAAAATTGGCACTGGCTACGCCGGCAACAAGCAAGTCAAAGACTCTGGTGCAGCAGATATACCCGCCGCCGAAGTTGCGAAGCTGGATCTTGAGAGCAACAAATCATGATGTCTCATCTAGAACGCAGATCATCAGCATTGACTGTGTAGAGTTGCGTATCTAGAGCAAAGACCAGGAGAGATGGTTCCCCATTGAGCGAGGTTTATACCCATATATGGCCCGGCTGAAAGCTTAGAAGATAGTAGGATCCAAGCAGGATAAACAAGAGTAAAGAATGACCACACGTAACCATACACCTCGTCATTGCATGTGTCGATTTGTATGCGTTTGAACCTGATGACTACTTAACAATTTGACAAGATATCTCTTCAAATCACTATGAAATAGTCAATGCCACTTTAAAGCCAATCAAGAAACCTAAGCTTCTTCTTTATGGCCCCCTATATCTACGAGGCATTTCTGACTTACGCTGCCCTGGAAAAAAGAGTGAAGCAGCTCAGTCATATGCAAATATTGGCTCTCATGCCTTATATCAAGCCTCAACTTCATTTTGTCACCACTTCAATAAAGCCAATACCTGCACAAGGCTTGTATACTGTAGTGCATATGTGACTATGTAAGAAGACGGAACTTGTGAACATGTCGTTCCTTCTCTCTAAGCAGCACAGTTTCGAGCTTACAACGCCTTCATCCAATGAAACTTGTCTAGCTGTATTTTTCATACCAGAAACTCACCTCTAGTGTTGAGGAAACTCGGTGACTTAAGAAGAGTTATTCCTTATTTCTGAATATAAGCACATAAAAATAAAGAGAAAGGGCAAGTGCGACTGCTGGCGCGCTCCTGTAGGCGTCGCGTCCTGTTTTGCTTGTGACCTAACACGCGACGCAGGGCTTCTTCTATTCCAGCTTTCAAGTCACAACAATAACACTGGCGACGCACAACTCCCGTGTCCACACTCGCCGTCTTCACGTCCGCCGTCTTCACGTCCGCCGTCTTCACGTCCGCCGTCTTCACACTCGCCGTCTTCAATCTTAAGTAACTGCACATCTCTCTTTGTTGACACATCACGACGACACCATCACCCGCCGCCTACCATGAGCGACAACATTGTTACCCCAGGTCGCAACGAAGGCGACGAGGACATGCCCGACGTCTGCACCATTGCCGACGGCGAGCTGTCTCCCAACTACCTCTCAGATGCCGACGACGACGAGCTGCCTCTCTACGACCCCAGCATGGTCCAACTCTCCGCTCCGGGCGGCATGTACAATGCTCGCGCCTACCGTGCTGGCCTTTCCGCCGGTTCCACCGGCATCCCTTCTGGCTCTTCTGAGGGCATCTCCGGCACGCAAGATGTCGGCATGACCAGCACCCGTCGCCGCTCGTATTCTGGTCTTGCTTCTGACGACCTCCCCGCTCTCGAGCTTGAGCCTACCTTCTCTGACATGAACTCCGACTGGAGCGACAACACCAACGATGGCGTTCCTCAGGTGAGCAATCGCTCTTTCCCCAGCTGTAGTGTCCAGAAACTAATGAGTTTGCGATTACAGGGAACTGTCTACCGCAAGGTGTCCCGCAACCAGGGCCGTAACAAGCACTTCGTCTTCCCAGCCAATGCTTCTGTCGCCGACATCAAGAGAGTTGTAGGAAACACCGCCGGAAGAATGACTCGACGCTTCCCTGGATACGAGGTTGAGGTTGAGGTTTGGGTCTTTCGCCATGCGCCTCTTCCCGGCGAGGAAGTTGTTGAGGAGGAGAGTAGCGAGGATCAGGAGGGTGGCGACGAGAATAAGGATGAGGGCGGTGAGGAGAAAGATGGCGATAAGGCTTAGATCGCACATCAAGGGAGTTGGTATACTCATGTCTGGAGAGTCTTGTGGATAAGGATAGCTTGGCCTGTGGGATTTTGTTTCCGACTAGCAGCCGAATGAATGAGTGAATAATGTTGATATATTCACACGCTTCAACTCCTGTATCATGCTGTGCGGAGCGTACCGAATTGCTGGTGTTGAGAAATCCGAATCCCTAAGAGGAGCATTCCACGACATATATCACACCCGAGCTTTGAAATTATGCCTTGTTTCATGCTGTCTCATACGGCTGCGTATTCCTTCTGTATTGGAACATTGCCCGCGAGGAATGTGACAGTTAAGTGTTCACGAGTAGATGAGTCATGCTACTGATTGCCCCTGGTCTGTGAGGATAGTCTGCCACGTTGATTTTGCCTGCCTCTCTGCTGCGTCCCAACAGTTAGTAGCGTGTCTTTCTTACGAGTAAAGAAAGCATTTCCCCCCCGACTCTGCTGTATACTCTCTGTAAGGGGGCCGAGTCTGTTAGACTCTACTTCTTACCCATGGTGTTGCCGATGGCTTTGCTAGTTTCTGCCTTTATCCGCTGTTCGCATACTTCTACTCGTCTACTCAGGGTGTCTCGTGACTGCTTTGACCATCTGGGCCGCTGTGCTCGCTACGATGTTCGAAACCGCTCACTCTATATAAGCATGGTCGAGGGACCGGGCCGGTGAAGCCTGAAGGACTTAATTTCTACTGCATAGATGTTGCATAAGTGAGCCTGAGTCCGCTGTCTATCCTGGCGGAAGCCAATGATGACGAAAAAGGCCTAATCGTGGAGTTTGCTCGGTATGGTTCTTTTAGCTTGTATATAGCGTTGGATACTCGTTGCGATGCACAACAGCTCCTTTTGGAATTCGTCTTTGTTTCGCTTCCCTGGATGGGTATGCTTACCTTTTCTATCTGAATCAATCACCCCAAGAGACACACGACCTAAAAGCTCAGCCCGTTCAAAATCTACAGTCCGAACTGTATCGCTGTGCGCATTATACAGCACGTCATGCGGCTCGGCGATGGAGGACTTGAGCTCGTGGATTGCCTGAAATGTTTTATGGGTCGTATCGATGAGCGTATCATTGATAGTCGCGCGAGCAGTGTCGGAAAACGACTTTCCAGCCCAGCTCATGAACAACAAGTGTGCAAAAACATTACAGTCGTAGTAATATAGTAGAATCAATTCTGCTTTGCCGAGGCAAACAGGGACGTGTTCCCCTAGAATGCTACGCAGCCGGTCGTGACATTGATATTCATGTTGCAGACGGGAGAAGTAGTGTTCCTCCACAGCCTTAGCGACGAGAGTAAATCAATGCGATTTAAGTTTCAATTAATTATTAAAGGGCAAGGCTACTTATCATGTCTCCAATCGGCGCTGTTCCGTAATTCCGGTGTAGCGTAGGTCGTGGCGAGTAATCTCTACCGTTTTGATTCGGGATTCTCAAGAGCGCTCTACCAAGGACCCTGAATATGATCCGCGATTACACTGTTATTGCGCGCCTCAACATCCCGGGCATAAAGGCGAGTGAACGCGCCACCTTCGTCGTATGAGCCAAATGCAAAGATTTGATGCGTTTCACCCAATCCCATCGACACAGTGTTATCGGCGTAAGCACCATAACTCGCAGTCCCGTTACGCCATGTCGTCGTGCCTGAGCCGACAGCATCTGGAACATACCCCTCTGTGCCTAAACCGAAGACGGTGTTGCCAGATGTATGCGATGTATAGCCCTGATTCACTTCTGCCCACAGTGACAAGTTTCCTTCGGCTGAATAGCTGAGTGTCTGATTCGCGTAGAGCGGGTATGAATATACTCTGCCGTATATCGAGCTCCCTTCCGCTGTAGCAGTGTCGGCTCCAACGATGGAAAAGGTGTTAATTTCTCCGTTTCCGTAATCGTAAACCCCGCCGACATTGTCATATGAGAGACTCTGCTCCCACTCGACGTCACCCTCCGTGTGCTGGGTTTTCACCTTGGACGTGATTTTTAGGTGCCGCTCTACCGACAAGGACAGATCAAGGGTCTGGTTTGCGCCTGTAGCATTCTGGGAAATGGACTGCGAGAAGAGGATTTGAGGATCCGAAACATCTAGAGCTCCTATAGCGCCTGTCGTGACCGAACCTTCGTCGTCAAGCCATACGAAAACCTTGCCCGTAACATACCACTCCTCTGTAGTGGTATTGCTCAGCCACGCTTTCGAGTTCCCGTCATCATCTAGCCCTACGATCTTGATCGTGAAGGTATGAGGAGCCCCGTCACAAAGAAGTGGCAAAAAGGGCGAAATATCAATCTCATGCTCGAGGATGTCGAATGCCTGAGTTGCCACGATGGGTCGATTGAGCTGGGGCACAACACCGCCCGTGTAGATGACAGGAAACGGCCAATCTACTCCCGCCAAGAATCCGTCGATCAACACTTGAACCTCGCGGAATGGCGAATAGCCCGGATATACACCGTATGTGTCGTTGAAGGTGTAGGCGGCGCTTTGCGGTACGTTGCTCCACCAGAACTCCTCGCTAGCCTGACCCTTTACATCAACTGTGAACACGGCTCGGTTCGCGTTTTGCGGGAATAAAGCGACAGTGTTTGTCGCGTTCTGATCTGGATATACGAATTGACTGGGCTTGCCGACTGAGCCAAGTCGCTGCGATATGGGAATGATGACATCTGCAGGTTGGGAGTAAGCCATGCTGGCAATGTCCTGAGTGTCTGAGGCCTTGAAGAATGTTGCTGTTAAAGTCGTATTGAGAATACCCGTGTAAATATCATTGACAATGTTTTCAAGGTCGAAAATGACAGTCTGAGGCTCTTTCCACAAGGCAGTGAAGGCCGTCATGTCTTTTAGCCATTCCCAGCGGATACCGGTGGCAGTTGGTTCAGCAGTCGACGTTCGCCAGACTTCGTAATCACCTAGATACATAACACCGGTTCGATCGTACTGCCTACCTTTTACGAGCGTGGTGAAATTGATCACTACGCGATCGAAGTCACAGTCTGGTGGTGTATAGTTTCCTAGCAAGCAGGTGAGCCGGGAGCGTCTAGGCCTCGAATTCGAAACGCTATACATGATAGACCGTGAAATGGAAGACATACCAACAAAAGGAGCGCCATAGCTGTTTGTGAACATGTGTTCCATCAAAACCACAGCACAGGGCAATGTCGCACTTTCACTAGGGTCGGCATTTCCAATTGGTTTCTGGTTTGTCGGCGGCGGGTTGCTGAGATCGCGTGGCGTCAGGCCGGAGGGTGTAAGTATGGGTTCAGCGACCTGGAAGCATTCCAGGGGCTTTGTCGGCGTTGAGTTTGTCGCAATATATGAACTGGAACTCTCAGCTACGGCAATGCGAGATTTGGCTTTAGCGAGAGGATGGATTGCGGCAGTATCTCTCTGAACAAGCTGGTCTTGGGCTGAGGCCGAAGCTATACCCGCCAGAAGGCCATACAGCACAAAGCTCCTCATTGTGGAAGCAATCGACGAATCAAAAGATCGAGCTATCAATGCCAAAACTAACTATGCAAACTGTAAAAATACTGCCACTCCCCGGAAATCAACAATGGCTATCATTGAAGATCTGAGATGGGAAATGGAGAGCAGGCTTGTATACAACGAGGGGAAAGACATCTTGGGCCAGACGCAGAGTATATGCTAGGTTAGGTGGTTACATCACAACTGATCGATGAGATAAGGTGGGATCGGCCCTGTCAACCGCAAAACAGCCCGGATTTAGAAGGTGGTGTCCGCTGGGACCACCGGGAGTTATGGCCTGTACAGGGTATAAACAGCATGGAATAGATAAGACCACCCACTTCTGCCACGGCACTCGTCTCGTCATCAGATGATGTCAAGAGACAACATGATGCAAAATTGGGAATAGACATTAAATTATTCCATGCTGTTATCTACTTACGTTTTCTACGTCCGTCACAAATCTTTGTAATAAGAAGGAGGTTGATTATTTGATGCCAGGATAGAACCGACCGATACTTGGAATACAGGGCATCTGCACGCTCTTGCAGTTGACAATTAGAGCACCGGGATTTACGATTGCTTTTCATTGCAGCTTTCAAGGAGCAACGCGACGCATAAAATCTCAATAGATTTGAGGCGCAACTATTGCTAGGATTAACACCTCAATCGACTGTGCCTTCAATACAAGGCGATGTGGTAAGGTATGACTGGATATCATCCTGAGCTTACTGCGCTAGGTACAAAAACAAGAACAATCCTGTGACCTTGCCCTTTTCCACGTCACGCAATCGAGTTGGAGCACAGCGAGCACAGTCGATGGGAGAACAGGCTGTTGAGAAGAGTTCCATGATTCCCATCTTGCGACTTTATACGTCTCCTCACCCCGTGCAGTTGAAGTAATTTGCTGCAATCGGGCTACTCAGACCGGCAGCCGTGATGAACTTCGGGACGTCAAACCCGCTCCTTTGACTTTGGAGCATGGTGTTCGCGGCGGCGGGGATCTGCCAATTCGCTGGCTGCACCCACAGAAGATGGGTGTATCGATGTGGGTGGGGTGGATTCTCCGCCGGGGGAGCCGGAGCGAACCATGCCACCGGGCCTGTTGCGGTTGTCGTGAGCGTCGTCACGTTGGATGCCGATGTGGCTCCGCTCGCCTTGAAGTCTCGGAGCACGGTGTGGAGGTAAGTCGCAGGCTGCCCGGCTTGCGGGTTCTGGAAGTTGGTTGAGCTAGAGAGAGCGATGTAAGTCACGAGATCCAAAGCCTTGATCTTACGACACTAGGGAATAGCAGCATACGCATCAAGATCTGCAGCAAAAAGTTAGCATTGTGTTTCTAGAGCTAGAATACTCGGCTAATTTACCAATCATCATCCAAACGTATGTTCCATTCGCAACGCCGGGTAACCCTATAGTTGGCTGCCGCTGGACCTCGGCTTTGGTCATTGCTTGACCTGGTGTCGCGACATTCTTAGTCCCGAATGTGACTTCTAGCTTCTCTGTAACGGCTGGGGTGAAGCCCGCTGGCGTCTGCGCCGATGCGGAGTTTGCGGCAAGGAGTAGTACTTGAAAAACGTTGAAGACCTTCATGTTGCTTGACTGCTGAAACTGTTCGGCGAGGCACCTCGCATCTGTCTAGAGGGAAGGTGAGGAGCAACATGGTATATCATATCCCAATTGCCCCGTCTAAATCAAGGATACTGATCTCACAATGCCAAACATTGACAATCTAAAGGGACCAATACGGTTCATGCTTCACATAAGGATTTCTTGCTGGCTAAATTGACGTTTCCCTTTCAGGTGCGGCGGTATTTCAGGGCGCTTCAATTTCCCGGCTTGGCTGTACAGACACACACAGTAGATACTTACCGTAGAACTCATCGCACATATGGCGAGTGCTTGACTGTCCCGCTCGTCCTTATTGTCCTGGTAGTATCCAGTTTGGTGGGATCTGCAAGGTACTCTCGAAGGTACCAGATAGAAAGAAAAAAAGTTGCTTGGAGGCCCACCGCTGACCCGAGAACCGAAGTCCCCCCTCCGATTATCCTAGAGTTGAGTTTCATTTATATGAGTCTTTCTTATATGGCTTCTTTCTACCCTGATAGGGCGGTCGCTGTTCGTCTTTTTTGCGTGCTGCCCCTTTTTTTTTCTTCTCTTTTTTTTCTGACTCTTAGCACCGGGCTCGAACAGTCGACCTTTGAATTAAGCATCAGAGAGCTAGTCAACTGAGCTACCATGGCACTGGCCTCTGTGTCCAATGGTGCTAGGTCCCCGAGCTATAGCTCCTTATATGCTTGAAGCTGGTTGCCCAGGGCTACAATGAGGGGTGCACTGGACTACAACGAATGTTTGGGTTGCGACAGAAGAGAGAAGGTACATCCCACGAATTCTCGCGACCACAGCTTCTTCAACCTACATCAAGCAATGCCTGTCATTCAGATCTTCGATGAAACAAAAGTCCGGCAAATTCTCTCCCGTCGTATAATCTCATCGGTATCGAATCCATTCCCATCAATTCTAGACGATAGCCACCTCCGGCAAAACTTGGCTGACTCACAATCGAAGTTAGTCATGAATTCCGGGAATACCTCAAAGGACAACGTGAAGTTATTGATTGCTCTAGTAGACGCTCAAAGGTACAGGAAGAAACTTGACTTGACTGCTTACTGAAGACCTTCAACAGTATCGTCAGTGTATCGCCCAAATCGGTTCAACTCCTCGAAAGACCAATCGTCGAGTTTCTTCTGTTCTCGTCCGATTGTTTCTGCCAAATAGACAGCTTCATCAAGTTGTTTCCGCTACCCGTCGAGGGCAAGGAAAAGGTTGTCTGCTGCAAGCTCGATGTTCATACCTAGCTTGCTGAAATCTTACAGGGGAATATCATGCTTGCGGCGATCGATCTTTTCGCTGTTGATTCCTTGTTGCTCCATTCATTGCCACTCTCCTGGCGTGCCTCTCTGCCTCGATTGTCACTTCATCAATGCGCGTCTGCAGTAGTTCGATAACTTCAGCTACGTGAACAGGTGGTCCAGTCAATCTACCCATGGTAAAATGGTTGCTATCTGATTCTGGCCGCGACGCAATCCGATCAGGCTGGTTTTCGTGAGGCGGTATTATCTCGCGAATCGTCCTACGGCGCGGCGAGGTCTTGAGCTTTGGGCTGGCGGCGTGCAGAGCAACGAAGCCGGGCATGAGCAGGACCCCCGTAGTCGATGGCGAAGACTCAATTGCATTTAAGAGTTCATTCTCGGATCGATACATTGCCGGCATGACTCAGAATTGTTGCATATAAGTGAAAATACTTGATAGATCAGTGATGCGAGATAGTCAAGATGATAATGCGCATTATGATTGGAATGCGATTCGTAAAGGCCATCATGAAGCTTACGGTTTCCCGTCGCCGTCTCCTCAACTGCTTCACGAAAATCACAATTCGCAGCAGAGGAAGAAGAAGGTATCACCCATGAAGTAGATATCTCGTGCCGTCTGGAGCATCTAGGGCAGCTTGGGCATCGCAACGCTGGCGAGTTTTGTCGCTGTTGTAGAGCTCATTTTCGTCGTACCGAGCTCGTATTCCCAGGCTGATGCGACCATTCAAAGCCAATATTTTGAGAAAGTACACCTATCCGATGTTCAAAATTCGTCAAGAAGTCCTCTGTACTTGTCGTTTGTATTGATGAAGTGCACGTAAGGCCCATGTAATTAGATGATTGCGGCTGCATGGGCACATCCGTTTACATGAACAGAAGTCTTGTGCCCGCTAGCCCAAAAAATTTGTCTTCTTATTGTATTGGAAGATCATCGCACCTCACGATAGTAGCAACCTGTGACAGCAAGGTATGTACGAATCGTGAGGCCCCTTCCAGCTTTGTGGTTCTATCGCTTTGGCACCCATTACATACCATGTCTCTAGCGTACCAGAGCAGAAGTCTCCGTTAATCAATCACATAAGGTCCTAAATACACCATCACGCTTTCCTATCAAATGAATTGCGGATGAAGCGACGAACAAGCATCGCATGAGTTTTGAGATTGGGTACATACCTCCTCGACACCCGGCACTACATACTCCCTCATGGCACCGCGTACCTATATCCCACCAGCCCCGAAATATATAGCTTGTCAATCATCAAACGGCGGGCATCGTACAACCTGTATTGGCGAGGAAAACGAAAGGCGACGGAGTTGTCGCCGAGAGGACGAGAGTGGCAAACACGAGACAAAGTCCAACCTGGGACACGCCCAAAAAGAAAAACACCGAACCTGAGGGCTCCGTTGCGCAGCTGATACAGTGCACTGTGTTCTATTCCACCTCCGACACTCCAAGGTACGGCTGTCTACTAGAGGTACTTCGGGAAATTGACGGAGAGACGGCGTGAGCGGAGTCTCGATTGCCCCCGTTCTCTGCCCGTTATGTTGCCGCGCTTTGTCATTCAAGCCGTACATTCACTCCAGTGGCAGAAGACGCGGGGCAGGTCCACGGTATCAGCACGGTAGGCCTCATGAGGTCACAGATCTTTGCTACGGCTGCAAGGTACTGATTAAAGAGTCGGGGAGTCAGGCCGTTCGGCCAATGGCGTACTTGGTATCGATGAGATACACCCGTAAACGCTAGATCGTCTTGATGGATCACTAATAAGGTTGGCGGCGAGCTGAGGCGAGAGGCGCGCTCCCTACCCCGAGGGCTAGACCTCTCACCTGCCCTTGGCCTGGAACCCATTCGACCCATCCTCTACCTAGTACGTACCTATATGTATTTTGCCTTGGTGCGGTACTTACTCGTTTGACGCGGGTATTTGACACTAGAGACGACCATTCACGCTTGAGCTATCATCCAAATCAATTACCATGTGGTATCAAGGGCTGCTCTAGATTTCGGACGCGACTCATGTTTCATCAAGGTGGACACGAACACTGCCGAGGAAGGGTCGTCCTTGAATAGTTCTTATGAGGGATGTAGGATGAGTAAACCACAATGAGGTTTTATGGCGCCAATGGAATAACAGATGGGGAATGTGGTGAATTTGGTGATAGGATAGGATGGGATAGGATAGGGAACGAGATTTGCTGAATGGGATTTGCCAGTCTCGCCAGTCTCGCCAGTCGATGCAAATCAGGAAATTGCCCATGAAGCTGGCTGGGGTTCTCAGATTGTGGATAAGAATGCGGTCATAGTGACGATAACCACCAAACCCGTCGATCAGGTGCTTGGCGCTTCCCATGCAGCCCTCGCGCAGTATCTGCATTGTGCAAGGACACTACCTCGACCACCTACTCGGTATGACCATAGAATGCTTGGAGTAAACACCGTATTAGTCCATTCACACCCCTATTTTATCCATAGTAAGAGAATTGTAGATGATGGGATGCGGCCGTCAGGCGGTTGGGCTTCAGAGCTTCGTGAAGTTTCATCGTTCGCTTCGCCTCCGCCCCTCTCGCGTTGAGCATCATTCCAAAATGAAACTCCCAAGCAATCTCAATCCGCAAACCGAGTGAGACGTGGATAATCAACACATGCTTGTTTACGCATTGTGCATATGACATTGAGACGAGCTGTCATCCGGTGGAGCCTTGCGACATGTCTTTGGAGTCATCTGACCCTTCACCTGGATGTCCATTCTTTCGCGCCTCGTGTGCCTCCCTGACCCGTCGAGTCTGCTTGGCCCACCGCAGCCCACAGGCATTACAGAGGTTTCGTTTCCCGCCGGGACCCTTTCGCCACTCGGGCGTCACTCGCGTATGGCAGTTTGCGCAGTCGGGTGTTGCGAGCCCTTGTTTCTTGCAACGTCTGCGTTGGCTTTGCTTTTGAAGAAGCACCTCTAGCTCCTCTTCCAGCCTGCTGTTCTCGAGACGAAGGCTTCGTAAATCCGACTGCCACACCCCACATGTATTAGGGTCGAGATCTCCGAACAGATTATCAGCTGTCTTCAAGTTCGTTGTGATTGCTTTGAATTCGGCCGTGTCACCTCGATTCGTATCTACGGGCCAAATTAGCATGGCGAGTGTTCTTGATTGGAGATGTCGACGAACAGTTATGGGGCAGGCTCTTGATGAATTTAACTTGTGCCAGGGCGAAATGTGGTTTAGGATGGACAGCATTGCCAGCATAGAACGTTACTTTGGCTTGAAATCGATTGCTGTGGGGGCCGTTCAAGCACAGTACTACCGCAAACGCCTCGCTCGCCCTGAGTTGTCCGAGCATCTTCTGAGATTTTTGCCGGGATTGGGAATCGCTGATTAATGTGAAGAATGTGATACCTGTCAGATCAGCAACTGATAAACCCAGCGTAGTCTTGAACGTTCCAAATCCCGCAAGAATAAGCCCAGCCATGGACAGCTTCAGCCAGATGTCTTTCGTGTTCAGCTCTCCACCTTGTAGTATGACTTGCCGATCAAGGTGCAAGTCAGGTTGGGGCAGTCCGACGAGCGTGATCAGTTTTCGCGCTCCATATCTCCATGCTGATCCGCGGAAATGGAACCATGTGTAGCCATCGAAGCGATGTTTGATACGGATGAGGGCCTCGACAGGTGAACTCGAAGAGCTCTGTTTAAGTTGTCGTAGCAGGTTCGAGACGTCGAGTGGATGACAGATTGTATCAATCGAGGCCTTGTAGAGTTCGGTGCTGGTGTAACCCAGATGGCGGCACCAGGAAGAAATATGGTGGATTGTCCCATGCGGGAACATAACGAGCACAAGTCCCCCGATGTTGTCCAGCAAGGACATATCGAAGTCATCTTCAGCGGTATTGTAGTCAATCGCGTTGGCCAAGATTGGAGCACACGATCGTGATATCGCAGCTTCCGGCATCACTGACAAGTCTGACATCGGCTGCATGGACAGCTGTTCGACTGTATGGAGATCACAGTCTTGCCCGACCTCGCTAGAGAATCCGAATAGATAGCGAGGAAAAGAAATGTCCGTTGGAACCGGAACAACCGTAAGAGAGTTTATGAAACCGCTTCCGTCCTTTTTGAAGTTAACAATGTTGTGCTGGAACTCTTGCAGCCCAGCCAGTTTCTGTTTGAGTTCAAATGCAGAGCCACTACTGATCGATGTCCTCGGAGCACCGGCTTGAACACTCCCGTTTGGAGCTTGTAGCATTCTGCAGTTTCTGCCCAAAACTTCATTTCTTGCATACCCGGTTAGCGACAGGAAGCCATCTGAGACGTAAATGACGGGCATGTCAGGCTGCCAGGTATCCGCGACGACGAAAGCCTGAGCTTCCAGGACGGCGTCCAACCCAGTCGCTTGCCCATGGCGGGCAGTCACTTGGTGTAAGGCCACGGAAACATCAAAAGCCGGCAGTTGAGGAATTCCCCGCTTCGTAGGGAGTTGCTGGAACATGAATGGACTATGCAAAGATAGTCTTCTTGTCGCTTGAGGAGAACAAACCTGTCGTGGTTCTTGATAGAGAATTGCTGAAGGATACCGGTATTCCGAGTGAGCGGGACGTTCAGCACGTTGGCTGCGATTTGAGCTAGGGTCTTAGTGAACAGATGCTTCTGAGTTGTTAGCTGTGATAAGCTTTCAGCGAATTCTTAATTCGGTGGCCAAGAAGTCCACGCTTATGCGGGTTGTTGACGATGAGTAGTTGGCAAAACTGGCCGCAGTCATTCGCGAAGCCAGCGGCAAACAGCTATAGGTCGACAGCAGACTTTGAGTTTGGAGATGAATGATCCGAATGCTAAAACATTCAGGGGGATCGTTGAGTAGTTCGAAGATGGACCGCGGCTTGAAACTTGTGCGCAGTTGAGCACATCATTACAACCTAAGCGAAGGTCTCTTTTCTATCTATTTCGGTTTTATAAAACGAGTCGGAGAGATGATAGAGGACCGCTAGAGCTTAATGTCAAACCTCGGCGTGAAGAGGACCATAGTACCTACAATAGTACACATGACCAAGATCAACACGCAATTGCTTTAGGTCCATGTCCAAGCGAAATATGCCAAAGAACAGATTTGAGGTATACAGGGCTTCAAATGTTGAATTGTCCAATGGTTTCTCAACCTCCGTCCCTGATGGCAGCATGTCTAAGGTAGGTACCTCATGTACCTTTCCGACCAGCGCTACTTACTAGGTACCGAGACTACCTTACGAGGTACCTAATCTCGAATGTGTCCTGCTGGGGTAAGTCCCGATAGTCTCAAGCTGAGCCACCTAGACACTGTGCTCACAGTTGAGCACCATGATATGCACTGTCTGATCTAGAGCTTTGGCTAGTACCTGTAGGTATTGCAGGTGGTCTACTACCCTCCTGTCGCCTCTCCGCGGACCCGCTTGGCCTGGTTTACTAATCTACCTTAGTAGTAGGAAAAAAAGAGCACTACATATCTACGCCTCTTCACGATGCTGGAACGATGATCCAACGGATAGCAACTCTGCTGACGGCAATACGCCCCCGGAAGACAAGGACATGTTCTTGTGACAGGAGTAGGCGAGCAGGGCGGCGTTCACAGGTTCCAATACCACAGAACTCTTAACCCATATCCAAGGCGGAGGCACAGACAGCCAAGTCCAGGTTCGTGCGAAGTGAACGCAGTCCAATGACCCTTGTGAATTCTTCTGATATAGTCTCTAGGAGCTTGATGAGTTGAGAGCGGAACGGTAGTCTGTTCACCCTGCCTCAGTATGCGCGAGATCTCGGAGACTGCTCGCGCGCGCGAGGTATACAGGTTCGTGATGTCAACTGTCTCCATATAGCTATCTGTCTTCATGGCATATCACTATCATTTCTTTATGCGCCTCCACTACCGTCATATAAGCATTACCTTGCTTCGGTGTTGCGTCCATCGTCTGCCTCTACCATCAAAGTCCGATGTAGCATAGTCGAAGACGAACTTACCTGAATTATCATCAGTCACGAAGTTGGACTCGATACCAAAAACACAAAGCCTCTTGGCATGGTCATTTTACACTGTTCTCAATTACTTGCTTGTGTTCAGTCGACCTCGGAGGGATGTTGACAATCATGCTGTACTCGCAGATTTGCAGCGTCAGCCATTGCAGCGACCCATTTCTGCGACGAGTCTCAAATCGGGTCATCGCCGCTCAACACCAACTTCAAGGCCGATTCCGTATTGACCTCACTCGCTCAACTAGCGACTGTGAGATTCGATGGCGATGGTGCCTTGATCTCATTATTCGATGCACATAGACAATACTTTCTTGCCCACGCCACGAAGACGTCGCCAATTCTTCCTGTCGAACACGACGATGAACATGACCACTGTTACTTACGTGGCAAAGCCATCCCGCGGCCCGGTAGTTTCTGCGAGGATGTGCTCCTCGAATCTGGTATAAACAAGAGTAAACTGCCAGATGAACGCGACTGTGGGCAGCGGCCGCCCGTCTCTGTTGTGCCAGATATTTCTTCATCGCCTAGCTCTTCTCGACCTGTCGGCATCCCTGGTCTCCCTGATGCGCGATTCTATGCCGCGGTACCTATCAGATCCACACGTGGCATAAACATCGGGGTACTTGCTGTTTATGGTATGGAAGCAAGAACAGAGATAGAACCTCATCTAATCTCTCTCCTGCGAGATTTGTCCACTACAGTGACAAGTCATCTCATGTCGACAAGGTCACGCATAGAGTTGAGGCGAAGTGAGCGCATGGGTATGTATTAAAACATCCCCTCCGGGATTATTGTCGTTTTCTCAAAAAGGGGACCTCGTCCCACAAAGGCGACAGCGCCCTGAGAAATTGGGAAGAAAGAAGGGCCATCAAAAACCTACTAACATGTCTTGATGCATCCAGTTCGTGGGCTAGGAAGCTTCGTCGAAGGTACCGCGTAAGCAATCTCTGAAGCTCTTTTCTACATATCCTAGAATTTTCCGGGAACAAGTCTCCCTGTTCTATGGATCAAGTTCTTTTGATTACATGTTCTAAGAATTTCGGGACATGAGAAAACATGACCTAAAGGATTTTCACTAATTTGAAGTTGTGCAGTGGCATGTCATTTAGTCCCACTGCTTTAAACCTCGAATCTTTCCGGAACGAGGGTTTCGAGGGAACATTGAACTCTGGACAACAGAATATTCAAAGAGCCGACAGAGAAAAGGAGCAGCTAGCACCATTTTTCGCAAACGAACAGTCTATACTTACCGAAAATCCTCAGACTACGCCGTTGCACTCGGCATCGCCCTCACCTGTCGCCGAGCTTCCGGCCCGATCCAAGAGCTTCTCACCTCCTGAGGCTCGAGAACCTCAAGAACACGAGCCCTCCAAGACAGCCATTTCGAGTCACGCGACCAAGATAGATAGCTCAGGTTTAACAAACGGTCATGAAGATGAGCACATGTCTTCTGTGAAGCACCTTTTCTCACGCGCAGCAAACATCATCAGAGAAAGTATTGAGGTTGAAGGGGTTGTCTTTGTTGATGCCAGTTTGTCATCATTCGGGGGCCTTGTTGGAATGAACGATAACTCAGATACCTCGCATTCAAACCATTCCAGCAGCGAAGAGAGTCGTGTCGATATCTGGAGTGATGACTCGGATAATATGTGCGATGTCCTCGGGTATTCGACGACGACTTCATCCAGCCTCGATGACAGTGCTACTATTCCTGAACAAATGTTAATCCCGGAGAAGTTCCTCAAGGCCCTACTACGGAGATATCCGGAAGGTAAAATTTACCATTTTGGTGGCGGTGGATCAATATCGGCAGCCGGCGATTCATCCGAGAACGAACCGGTGACGTCTTCGTCTCAGCCTCCAGTCATGAGTAGTGTCAGCGAAAACTCACTTCCATCCGCGCATAAGGTCAGAAAACGTCGTCGGAGTACCGAGAAATGGTCGAGACAAACCGAGGGCAGGTCCCGTAAGTGAATCATCTCATAATTCACTCGATATTAAATACAGATGAGAATCACTGACCAGCATAACAGTCTTGAAACTCATTCCGGATGCGACAGCTGTGGTGATTCTGCCCCTTTGGGATTATGATAAAGACCGATGGTGGTACGTATTTGCAAAGCAGCCCTTTATCCAAAATATATGCGCTAACTCACGTGAAGTAAGTCGCTGTGTATAGACAAATACTCGAGTATTGGACAATTTGGGAATGAATGAATTACTAATACGGGATCGTTCTGGATTCACAGATGCAGGGGGGATCGTCTGGACGTGTACACCGGCTCGATCGTTCACGAAAGAGGCAGATCTAAGCTACCTTCGGGCATTTGGAATGAGGTAAGCATTCGCAGCCTTCTGTTCAGCTTTCTGCCGTGGTTAGGGAGTTGACCTACCCGTCCCTTATTGAAGCAATCCAAGACTCCATAAGCACTCCTAAAACATCTTAGAAACAGTCACGATTAACTGCGACTTCACCTTTAGTATCTTATCCGAGCTGGCCCGTCTTGAAGTTCAGACATTTGATAAAGCCAAATCTGATATCCTCGGATCGATCAGCCAGTCAGTATAACTCGCGACAATCTGCCTGTCACGTACTATCATCCACAGTAATGACTGACGTCTGAGTAGCGAGCTAAGGTCGCCGTTGCACGGCGTCGTTGCAGCCGCAGAGCTTCTTCGCGACACCTCTCTTGATGCCTTTCAATGCGACGTCCTCCACTCACTTGAATCATGTGGTCGAGTCCTTTTAGATGTGTTGAACCACGTACGCTCCTTGAAAATATCGTGCTACTTGTGTCTTGGCTAATGTGATCGAAGCTGCTTGATTATACTAAGATCAACAGCGTGATGCAAGATCGTAAGCCAAAGCATAAGACCCGAAAGAGTAAAGCCCCAGCTTCACCCAGTCAGCCACGACGTTTCAATCAGTCACGACTATCAACATATACACACATCGACTCGTTGTTTGAGGAGTCCATTGACAGTGTCTTCGCTGGTCATGCTTTTCAGAAACTTTCTATTGCACAACTTGATCATAAATCCGACCGCAATGCCGATGCGATGGCTCTACACAGAAACGATACGCTGGAAGCCGTCGAAAGCTTTGGTCATCAAACAGGGGCCCATGGCCAGCTCGACATTCATCTGGGGGATGTTTGTGTCCTTATTGATATCGACCCCAATGTTCCTTGGGGCTTTCGCGCTCAGCCGTAAGCAATTTTTGGCGTTATCTTTTAGAGATTGGGGCATGTACGGGAGTCAGTGTTCTCAATGATTTGACCAAGCGATTTTGGCTCCCGATACACAAGCTAGGTCTGGAGGAGTACATACTAACTCAGAACGTTATAGTGGCGCACTTCGTCGAATAGTGCTTAATATCCTGGGAAATTCTCTTAGATTCACGGATAGGGGCCTGATCGTTGTTACCTTGAGACAAGAGAAGAACATATCAAGAAAGTCATCGCTTGACACGAACATCATACTCACAATTACGGATACAGGCCGCGGTATTGGCTCGTACTTTATGCAACATCACCTGTTTACACCTTTTTCGCAAGAAGATCGGCTTTCTTCTGGTACTGGGCTTGGTCTCACCTTGGTAAAGAAAATCGTGAAGAATCTACATGGCAGCGTATCGGTCCAAAGTAAAATTGGCGTGGGTACATGTGTACAAATCACTGTGCCCGTGCCGCAAGGAACGCAAGAGACCCAGGCAGGCTCAAATTTTACAGATCATAGGACAGCTTTAGCTGGTCTTAGAGTATCACTCTTCGGTCTTGGTGAAACCATCTGGAGAAGTGTTGGAGATGAGCCATTGGTATCCGAGGTCAATATGATGCACAAGATCTGCTCCGAGTGGCTCCAGTTGCATGTGGTGGAATATGGCAATGAAGAGATTCGTCCTGATTTGTTTCTCTGCGGCGAGGCATCTATGAATGAGCTTCTGAGAGACACTGGCAAGAGATTATTGTCCGCACCAATCATCGTTATTTGCAAGAATGCTGTTGTTGCTCACGCTCATAACAAGGCAATGAGCGAAAAGACAGGACACCGAGTTATCGAGTTCATCTCTCAGCCGTCAGTCAACTCGTTTTCACATCCACGTCGCTCTACTAATACTCGATAGTATTGGACCAAGGAGACTTGCGAAGTCATTGGATACGGCTTTGAGGCGCTGGGCTGAAGCTGCACAGGCGGAATTACCCGATCTATCTCCAGATATCGCAACACCCCGGTTGCAGCCATCGACAATGACCTGGCCAGTCGGTGCGCTTCTTCAAGAGACAAATGTCGCAGAAAATCCTGATGCGAATGGTGTCTCAATGAGTGAGCCCGTGATTGATACTAACAATCTCCATGGCTCGCCAGAACAGCGGATAGCATCACCCGAACACGATGGACACGATGAGCGACCAGCAAATTCTCTCCATTCAGAACCTAAAGATTTAGAAAATGTTGTTCGGAAATCGAGCGAGACACCGAGAGGGAATACGGGGATTACACTACTAACAGACGCGGCACGCGATCAAAAGATACTATTAGTCGATGATAATCCTATCAATCTACGAGTACGTAGCCACTGGGTTCGCGGTCTATAAAATCTGCTGATTGACCAATGCATCAGATACTCATGACCTACATGAAGAAGCTCAAAAAGCCATTTAAGACGGCTACTAATGGTCTAGAGGCTCTCGAGACATTTACTGCTGATCCGCCGAGCTTTAACTGCATTTTGATGGGTAAGTCATCATTTAGAATACACGTTAGCAAGCCAGACTTACATATTCACAGATCTTTCGATGCCCATCATGGGAGGCCTAGAATCAACTAGGAAGATCAGAGAACTTGAACGTACTCTTGAGCTGACATCGACTACGACTATCATTGCCTTAACTGGGCTTGCATCCCTGAAGTCGCAACAAGAGGCATACGCAAGTGGCATAGACTTGTATTTCACAAAGCCAGTGAAATTACAGGGGTTGGCTAAGACACTGCAAGAGAGGGGTATATAATTAACGCATCTTGTCTCAGTCTCTTTCAAAACTCGAAGAAACACTCTGAAATTTTCCCGCATAAAAGACACAGTGAATCTTGGAGTATCTCGATAAGTTTTCGACCTACATATAACGCGTGTGCGTCACCATCAGTAGGATATCTGTCAGTATTTGAAGATTAACGATCGTTTAGTCGCAAAAAGTAGACACGGCAGCGGTTGTCTCCATCTCATCGGTATTGAGTGGCTCCTTTTGGGATCAATCAAGTGCTCGAGCTGCTTATTGGAGACCCTATCTGTAGCTATAGAGTAGATCTACTTCCTGAAATACACATATATGCTGAAACCTTGCCAGCATTACCCAATTCACCTATTTAGCTGCCCACACATCGGTCATAGCACTGGTGTCGTGCTTATAATGATAGCTTTGCTTGCAACCCAGTATGCCCGCTTCGAAAAGGTATCCGCGTACACAATGTGAACTACGCGGACCAACACTCATATGTCGTTTCGACAATTTGCGTTCTAATCCTTCTCGCGGCAATGCTACTGCGAATTATTTACTCAAACCAGAAAACCGAGATGCGTGCCCTATTGCTCTCGTAAAGATCGGGTTCACAAGTTGCCAAGAGATGATCAAAACCCTTGGAATAAATCGACTGCATGAGCCTTAGATTGGGTACTGTATTTTATTCATCGACAGTTTCTCTGCTTACATCAAAGTTTGGGATAACACCACATTAGTGCAGGCCTTGAAGCACGTGCCGCAGACAGAGTTTAATAGCTCTCAACCGCGCACGTGAATATGACATGAAAGCACTCGGCTAAAAAATATTTTGTGAGCACAAACAGTCCAAAGTGCTTTGGAGTGCCACCGTGTTCATAAATCCCGCCCCGGACTATCCAACTATCCCCCACCTCTGCTCCGAGTCCAAGATATTTTCGGTCGTCGAGACCAACCTAGACGGGAAAAGGAGAAACTAGACGAGAACGGATCAACAGAAAGTCAGCGTCAAAACCGATAGCGTCGTATAAATGGCCGAGGAAATGCGATGCCAGAGCTGGTCGCGATTGCCGCCAGAGCTGCAGCTGCTTGTGTTTGAATATCTCGTATGCCCAAAGCGAGATGGTACATTTCGCAAGAGGAACAGACTGAAGAAAACTCGTCGAGCATGGGGCCTATCGTCGTGCGCAGCAGTATGTCGGGATTGGCAGGCATTTTTCGAAAGGAAAACCTTCCAGAGACTCATCTTGCACCAAGCAGATATTGGCGACTTTCATACAATTGTACAGGGCCACCGCAGGCCTCTAGTACAATGGGTTTGGTTGAGGCTGGAGCTGTCTGAATACGACTGCGAGAGATGTCGCCTCCGAGAAGCTCCAGAAGAGGAGACCATCAACAATACCATGTTCACCAATGCCTTATGGAATCTCTTCCAAGTTTTGTCAGAATGGAGTAGCCCAGAACGGAGTCCTGATCCTCCTCGAGGACTCACACTGGAGTTGAGCGCACATTCGCCAAGTGATCCAAAACACTTTGCGAAAGAACTTGGCTTCCGTATTGATGATACAGCTTGGAGTTCAGATTTGGCGTTTCCAAAACGGCGGCCTCAGGATCTTGCTCATGGCTGGAGCAGGGGATTTGGTAGGAAACCTGTAATGACCAACGGTGCTAGGTTGAGGCTCTTCGGCGAATACCGTGGTCTCGCCTTGGACCTGAAGGCGATAGGCAAAGTCGGAAAGAAGCTACCACGAGTAACCGTAATCAACTCGCTTGTCATACGTCGGCAATTCTTTCGGGCCTTCTCCGTGCCCAAGTCCTTGCAATCCATTTTCAAGGCTTTGACTCGTCTAGAATCCCTCCGGTATGAGACTTGGCGAGGCATCAGAACGAATGATCACGATGGCCGCTTTGACCGTGATATGGAGAATCACATCTTGTTCCTGCATATATTTCAAACCCGCATCAAGACATTGAGGAAGGTTTCCATCGTCGAGGATTACGATACAGTGCCATACTACAAAAGGCACAAGAGAGGGTGTATGCCTGCATTGGGGCTTGACCTCGCAAGAACAAGCCGACATTTCGAGGAGCTGCATGCGGCCTACAATGTCGACGCCAGGCATTTCTTCGATCTATTCTGGGATGACGAACCTATCAAGCCCGTGAGGTACGAGCCGAAATGGCCGAAACTCAAATACATGTCCATGACTTCCCATGAGCTCATGCCGTTCGGTAATCATGATCGCTTGATTCAAACGGCAGCAGCGGCTGCCCTGAAGATGCCTGAACTCGATACCATGGAGCTATGGGACTGTCACTCAGAGCATGGTCAAAGCATATTCCGGTACGAGCGACGGACGGCGCAGCAACCGAGAATTCAATTTCTGAGTACTTGGCACGGTCAGCTTACGAAGGAGGCACGATTGGCTTGGGCCCAAGTTGCTAGCATGCATGGCAGCGACCGTCCACTTGAGACAGAAACGATTCTGCTCGATCCACCATCATCCGGGGGAAGACACAATATAATCAAATATCTGCATTTGAAATCACGAATATGGAACGAGACTTCTGTCCAGCAAATCATGTCTGAGGGTGCATATAAGGACAAACAATGAGGTACGCAGAGCTTTACGTGATGGTCTGGGCTTGTGGCAAGTGGAGTTGGTAGTAGTTATTTATTCTGTTGAAATTGCAATGCACACGTACCCTACAGACTGTTCTCAGGGGTGAAATGGCGCGGTGACCATTGTTGCAATTTCCACATCGCTTGGTGATCGCAGTTGTGATATCTCTTTGCGGCTGAGGGAGTCACATTTGACAAGATTTCAAAAAGTACTAGAACACTGAAATCGGCCATATTTTCTCTGGAAAGAGTTAATATCATGCTCCTTGGCTTATACAATACTTTTCCGCAATTTAATCTCAGAGAAGGTGTTTTGAACAATGCTTCGCCGCGATACGACGGTATTGGTGTTTTCCTTTAGGATCATATTCGACATATATCAGTTTCACACACCGAGTGTGTTTGTTTTACGGCATACACTTACAACTTCTGTAGCGATTGCACGTTGGTGCTGTCACGTGACAGGACACAAGTACAACATGAGTCACCCATTCACCTTTGTGGTATGTACGCTAATCCCACAAACTACATTGGCTATAGAGTAGTAAAGACGGCCTTACAATAGTTGTAGGTACTGATCTAAGGTAATCCTGATTCGAGCTCTAGGAATTACGATTCGCAGGTGTCATGTTGAAGGGTTTGGATCTTTAAGTCCTCTTAAGTCACACAATGTTCATAACTAACAATATAACAATGCTGTTATGTCTCTAGCTGTTCGTCCTAGCGATAAGTTTTCCTCCAATGTAAAAAGGGATCAAGATAAGTGCTGACTGGATAGGAAATGCTGTTACTCGAATGAAACTGCACAATATTAGTCACTGATTTTCGCCGCTGGAATCAATATATGTACGCTGATTGCAGTCGGAAAGGGTTTCGTTTGGCATGACCTAGATTCCACTTCTCAAAAAGAGAGAGACATGAACAGTGGTTATGATATTAGCCTACCTGGGAGCTTTGGTAGAACGAAATCGGGTTAAGCCCTGATACGCATAGCAAGACTTTTCACCAGAGCCAGACATGGGCATGGGCATGGGCATGGGCCTGGGACATCTAGAGCGTCATGACAGTTGATACAAAAAGATTGCTTGTTCGAGAAACAGTCCCGGTATATACACGCCCGTGAGATTACTACGCTATGAAAAATATCAAATGTACTTTGTGAGTCTACACTCTTTGACGCTTCCAACTCGTGTCCCAGCCAGTAGCGGAGGAGTGAGACTTAGCTCTTTTCGGCAAGGGATGATGCTGGCTTTCACACTGTGTCACCCCATCCAATAACATCTTGGCATAGGCAGCCGCCGTCGCGGCAGCGTACCCTTGCCATAGTTTGTTCTTCGACGAGTCGGCATAATCACAAATGCCCCTGATGACGAGACTCGGTAATATATTCATGATCCCTGCCGCTTCCATCTCAAAGCACAAAACGTCATACCTCTCGGCCAGTTCGTTCCGCTTATGGGCATCCTTGAACACCAGATTTCCAGAAGCGATGAGACCGTAGAAAACTTGAGGCTCATCAGTGGACCGACGTTGTCTCATTCTCAGGAAGGCATTGCGCTCGGCGCATTTAGCCCGGCATCCACTTATTGAGCATTTGTTTGGGGAGAATGTGTCGTGGTCTTGCCCAGGATGCCAATACATGGGAGACTTGAGGCACTGTTGTATTTGCATAATATAGTGCTGGAGTGGGTTAGAAGGGCGCTCGGGATTGGACTCCAAGAGACTGATCGCTGTCAGCAGTTGCGGTGGTGGTTGGTCAAGACTGCCAGTCCTTTCACCACTCTCCATTCCGTTCTCCTTGCCCCGGTCGTACTGAAATACACCTGGATGCGTTCCTGTGGGGATACTGACTACTACGTCTCCGAGACGAATGTCATGCGCGTGCGAGGGAACGCCACCGCCTATTCCGACCAACAAGCAAAATTTGATGTTTTGGAAACTTCTCTTCATGTTAGAAGCAGTGTTTGCGGCTCGGTTTGTTCCATAATCTCCTTCCGGAAGGGAGGCTGCGACAACCATGTGCTTGCTAATCTCTCCTAGTGCATAATGATTGACATCTCCAGAGATGGCGAGGCGAGCGTGCTTCTTATCGAAGAGTGTTCGGACTGCCTTTAGTTCCTTTGTAAGTGCGCAGAGTATACCGACCGTGTACTCTCCGCTTTCATGTGTTTCTATTTCCGCACATGTAGTATGCTCTGGGTTGGAAGCAGGCTTACCGTAGTCGGTAGAAGATCGATGGAAATATGGCGCGCTAGATTTCGAAGTCCGTGTGTCTGGCCGATCAGGGGCTCTCGCGCTCGATCCGAGGCCGCTATCATGGAAAGAGTCGACCTCGGATGCCTGTGGAGAAGATGATCTATCTCCCTCTACAGGAGGTCCATAGTCCCCCCAACACCATGGCCAATCCGAGTGAACACCAAAAATCACTGCACCAGAGCCATCTTCGGGTATGTCTCCATCCTCAACAGGGAAGAGATTTAGCATGCTTGACGGCAACAATGTTTGGACGGGCTCGCAATGGTTTGGTCCGGGTGCACCCTGACAGCCGCAAGTTGTGAACAATGCTGTTGGGACATGCCATATGATAGTGTCGCTGAGTCTTGTATGTCCGTCGTCATAGAAGTCATTCTTACTAACGATTTGACGTATGTCAGGGAGACTGGCTGCCACGTAATACTTTTGTTTGGGCAATGAGCCCCAGTATTCACAAGCAACTCCCACCGGTCTGATCAGCTCGCCGAATCCGCGACCAAACAGGGTGACCGTGTGAAGGGTTCGAGCCACGTCGACCCATCCTTTGCCTCTACTTTTCAAGGTAGCTACTCGGGGATGAATTGGGTCGCGTAAAGTAACGACGTCCCGGAAATCCCACCCTTCGAGATGTTGGCGCGGCATTGCTGCCAGTTTCTTGCCGTCCTCCCCTGTGATATAATGTTGGTAATCTATAAGCTTCTCCAAGATGTCATAGACTTGACTGATTCTCCCTTTGAATGACGTCTCTTCGTCATCCTCGTCATATAGTTTTAACGCCCAGTTATTTCTGTTCAGAAGTACATTGATAGCAGAATCTGGCTTATATGGTTCTTGGGGCTCTGTTATGGCTTCCGGCCTGAATATGAATGCACTTTTGAACTTGTCCGTACTATTGTACGCTAGCGATGCTCGGACGATGTGAAGCAATGCACTTGATCCGTTGATTAGCCAGCCTCTCTTGTCACTTTCGTCCCACATCAGCACGGTCTCAGCATCCATCCATCGTAGTTTGCTGATATAGCTATTGCGCGCAATATGGGGAGGAGTATCCTTGATTCCTAGGACGAAAGCACTACCACCCATAATGCATTTCCCTGGTGACACGAACACGCCTCCCAGAGCGGCATCTTGATTCGGCTTGGGTAGCCCTGAACCGCCGACAGAATTGTTTGCACGTGCAGTACCTAGTAGCGGTATTAGTTTACACAATCCTCCGAGGACTTCCGGGAACTCACCGGCATAGAACTCTGCGTCTGAGCACCAGCCAAGCACATGTCGAAGAGATGCTAAATGGAGACTGCTGACACTCTGAGCAGAAGTGTGGACACCATCTAGGTAGGAAATCCGGCTGCCGTCGTGATGATATACCAAATGCCAGACAAGGGTGTCTCCATTTCGTTTGATCGGAATAAGTAAAGTAGAAAACCCTTTGATCAGAGTTTTCTGTCCGAAAGTACTCACATTCTCAGCGCGAGCCAAGCCAGCCATCATATTGAGTGGAATCTCTAATCCGGTCCCTGACTCCGCTCTAGAGCGAACCGGATATCCTTTGACAACGATCGGATTCAAAAACAAATTATGCCAACACTGACCCCCCAGGTCATGGTGAGACAGATCGCTTTGATCCGTCTTGAAACCAAAGGTACACCAGATTGCTGATGAAGACAACGAGCCGGGCTGGTGAGTCGGTTTACTGAGCTTTTGTAGAGAAGAGATGAAGGGAGTGCAACAAACGAGCTCGCTCTCTGATGGCGATGGCCGGAACGCAGTTGCGAGCCAAGCGAGCTGTTCTCCTATCTCGGCTATAGAAAACGGGTTGCCAAAGGCTTCAAGAACGAATCGTGTTTCTTTAAATCTCGCGGATATTTGAGTTCCATCAGGGAAAGAAGCTAACCATCTGATCAATATAATGGTCTTCAACTCTATTGGGTTCCATTCACTTGCCTGATTGTGGATTACCATTTTTACGGCTTAGTTGCCGCCGTATAAGCTGGACCGTTACATCTCCAGTGTGTGGCCAAGTTTGCTTCAGGTATTCTGTACATGTTAAAGCCTGCGCGTCTCGGCTAGATCCTGTAATGGTGATAACCTTGGGAAAGGCCTCGGAAGGTTCGCACTCGTACTGTTGCTGCTCAAGGAAGCCGAGTAGGTCCCACTCAATGTCGAAGCTTGCTCTATGTGCTTTCAATTGTTTCTTCCTGCTTATAATTTGAGTTGTTTCAAGCGAAGCGACAATTTCTCGACGAATAGTTTCCATGGACTTTGGTTCTGTGGAACTCAGACGCAGCTCTGATTGCAAGCGGCCAAGAAGCCATCGGAATGACTCTGTTTCAAGAACGAAATCTCGGTAGCCCATAGAAACAGCCATGTTCTCCTCGTTCTCTTGTTCATTATTACTAGAATGCTGTGAGTCCAAGTCTATATCATGTTGTTCAGGATGTGACCTGGAGTCGTGCGTTTCACCGACATCTTGTCTTTGCAGCCAAGAGCTCACCAACTCGTCAAGGGGCATCTTCTCGTCATGGCTTATCGTTCTGTCATTTCTCTCTTCTAAATTTTCCTCCTCTTGTCTCTTTTTCTTGAATGCATCAGTAATGACCCTGAATTCACCATTAGCAACTCTAATTCTCACATTGTTGACAAACTTAAACTGCACCAAGAATATAGTGTACCTACGTTCGATACTTATGAGTGAAATACATCACTTCCGAATGCATTTTCGTCGGCGCATTGTAGCCGAGTCTCAAGGCAAATGTCTTGAGTAGATCGGGAAGGAGTTCTGATATTCGGTCAAGTTCATGTTTGTCAGGCTTCGTCTCTTGAATTTTGGCGAATAAATCATCTGCAAAGCCGGAGACGTAGTTCTCTTTTCTCCATGTTGCAACACTTGATGCGTCTGTGTACTCTGTTGCCGCATCGTCGGAATCGGTCGCTGTTCCATGATGCGCAGCTCGTGTGACGCCCGATAAACCCTGACCCAGGGAAGCGTATCCAGAATCGGTTGGAACGAAACCTATCACTGACGCTGGATCATCGAGACTGTTTGGCGACTGAATTTGTGCGGATTCATTTCGAAGGTCACCAACTCTGTCTATTAAACGCAAGATTGGAAGTAACAACGCCTCCATATGTTCGGCCACATGATCTGTCAGCTTTTTCCACGAAGGGAAAGTCTTGCCACAAAATTTGCAGGGCTCTTCGTGCGGCTCACGCGACCGTCCGGTGCGACATTTTTCAACCTTTTGCCATGTTGGATGTCGAGATGTGTTCAAAGTAGCTGTCCTTCTGCGTAAAGGCTCATTGAAGTTATGCTCGCGAACCAGATGGGAGATAAAATCTGTCTGGTTACGAGAATCATAGCCACAATGATCGATGTCGCATAACCAAGATTCAAGGTGGCGGTGGGTTCTGTCCTCATGGTATACCCAATCCGACTTTCTTTTGAAAGTTTTTATTTTGTTGCATCGGTACCAAGTACATGTAAAAGGCTGAAGATCTCCATATACATGCTGAATCCAGTCGAATGGCTTGAGTATGGTGCAGTCTTTAAAACAAATCGGGCATTCAAATACCTGATGTTCTGGTGAGCCTTCCAGCACAGACATAAGAGGCAAAAGGGAAAGTAAACATTAGACAAGGGGCGTCAGTATTTTGAAAACGATAGTCAGAACACTCGTCTTAACTTTTTGGGTAATCCGAAGAACAGGACGAAGAAACAGACTCGGAATCGAACAAACAGGCTCCGATTAACAGTCGCAAGTTGAATCTTCTATGACGGCAGTAAAGCCCTCACTCTGACTAGAGTATGCAGCAAGGAACTCGAACTTACTGCTGGGAAATTTGTCACGGGAGGCGCTGGAATATCGGGTGGATAAATCGCTGATCCGAAATCCAATGTCCGTATTTTACCATTGCCATGGCCAGCAACTGCGATGGTATCGCGTATCTCCTTGGCAGGAATCTGATAAACTGAATCGATTGGCTTATCATATAAGCGAGATGCGTTGAACGGATCCCTTTTCGTCTGAGTACCCCTCAATCGGTATAACACCAGGCGATTGTACTGAGAGAACATGTGCTGTGCTATGTGATCAATCAAATACTTATTTTGATCAGGAAATGATGGAATTTGGTGAAGAATATATTGCTTGAATCCTTGTTTATTCGGCACAATCCCTTCGATCGGATGGGTAGTCTCCCATTCCTCCCACTCGCTTCCAGGGCTCGACATATCTACGTTGGCGATGTGGGGGTTTGCCGTTTCCTCTACACGTTGGCACTCATTGTTTGTAGCCAAATCGTCCATTTCCGAGCGGTATGGCGGGCCAGTTGATAGTCCAAGAGCGCTGATGTCTGTTTTTCCCCGCCCACGGTCGTGAAAGGGTAGCGGTAGCGGTGAAGGATTACTTCTTGGCTCAGTTATGCCATAGCTTGATCCTCCTGACATGTGGTAATCTTCTCTCTGTTCATGACTCTGAAACTCGGAATTCTGTCCCCTCTCCCTAAAAAGGGGTGGGGTTTTGAGAAAGCAGTCTTCTTTGTTCTGCTTATACATTTGAGGTACAAACTCGGGGTTTTGGTAATCAGCACGATTAAAGTGGCTGTTCCTAAAATTGTTCGTGCTGAACGTTTGATCGTGCATAATGATGTCCTGGTCGCTCTGTCCGGATACCTCTGAGACTCTTGGCGAATCGAATGGAGGCATATCTCCTGGTGGTTGCACAGAGAAGTCTCTAGAAGTCTCGTCGGAATCCAACGTATTTGCGGAAGTCGTCTTCTTGAGTAAGGAGGTGTTACCAACATCTCCAGGACCATTGCCATCATGAAACATGGTCTTTTTCCTCGAAATCGGTTTTTGAGACTCCCGATTTGCAGTATCTGGTGTTGTGTGAGATGAGTAAGGACGAGTCGTGCGCTGTACTGGTTTTGCTTTGGCAGGCCATACTGGTTGCCCAAGGCCACTTATGAAAGCGTTATTGGTCAAGTTGGATGCGGCAACAGACTGATTAGCTGTCAAGGAGAGTGGGTTTCGGGCTATACTAGCACTCTGAACTCGTCCGGCGGTTTCGGTGACAGTGTCGGCCGAAGAGCAAGGACTGGATGGTACGGAATTGAAGCCCTCGGGCTTGATATTGTCGGGGTTGTACCATTCTGTGTCCTTGGGCTTAGGTGGCTGTCTGGGCAGCGTTGGAGTGGTTTCTCGCGTCCAAGCTGCAGCACTCCAATCTGTTGCTACACTGTTCCCGTCATCATGCGGAGTGTTGGGAATGAATGAGTCTGAGTCTGCTGACATCGTGAACAACCAAACTAGTGAGAGTCGTATGACTACCAGCTGTCTTCATGGATGCAGACTGTCGCGAGTTGATGTTTGCAGAACGAAGAGAACACAGACCGTCTGCTATAAGCGCTGAAGGGGCTTAGCAGTTGGCTCGCACGAAATCGTGCAGTTGCATTGCGACCTGGGCCGATGGCCAAGGTCGCCAGCGGCGTGTCCCCATTGGTTGCCCCCCTCTCCGCCACGACACCATCTCGGCTTGTTATATGGTACGACATAACTGATCCTTCCCTGGTGAGGCGTGTAAATGCAACATTACACTGCGGACGAAAAGCCTCGAGCAACTCAAGGGTACCTAGGTGGAGGTTGGCTCGGTTGGGGGCCAGGGTAAGTAGATGGATGCGTAGGTGGGCACGTTTGTCACGACTGCAGCGCGTGCCTGAACCCAGGGTGCCTCCATTGGTAGTCAGCCGGAACCAGCCTCTGCCTTCAGAGGAAGGGTGTTGAGCAGTCGCGCGCACGAAAAGCCTGCAAGTAGTCTCGAACTACAAGTTCGGTGCGAGAACAAGTCGAAAGAGATATCCATCTGATTATAAAGGCGATCATACAAAGGACTGGGGTTCAAGGTAAGGAGTTCATTTCAGACTTCTTGATCTTAAAACCGGCGAACGAGACCTGGATGAAACGTATAGCGAAGTGACGTCTGTTGATACAGAGGTATATAAAACTGTCATAACGCCGTCCTTGCATGTATCCGTGTGATCTGAGAATAGCTTGATTGGAAGGTGGGTGAGCCTGTCTTGAGGTTTAACAATGCCCCCCCCCACATGCCAACGACTGCTCAGTTCAACGTCAGGTAGCCGTGATTCATCGTAGTGCCTTGATCTTCAATACTGGCCTGATCCCAGCTTCTAGCACACTTGTTACAACCTTTTCTTAGATCGCGTCGTCTATCTTAGCTTCAGAAATGGATGAGTTGACGCGGCATTTGAGAACAATGTATATGACACCAAGGTGGTGATTTGAGCGAAGGGGCAGTGATTTGAAGTTCGCTGATTCTTATGTTGTTATCCTTCTGTGCATGTGCCTATGGGGAGCTAGGAGCCATTACGCAGCTGGCCCCAATCTGCATTCCTGCTATATCAGCCTCGCTGCCCAAAGGATGCCGCTGTGCAAATGCGTCATGAACGACTCGTCTTGATATGCCTCATCGAAGTGGCCCAGAGCCGTGTAGAAAGTCCGACCGCCGTCGAATTCCCGGCACCACGCAAGCGGATGGTCGCTGCCCATTTCCCCGCCCTCGTAGTTTGACTCATCAGTCGACAACAGTACCTTGACCTTGTCGCGCGGATTCCATGAGAAGTTATACCATTCATCAAACCACTTGAACTCATTCGCATAATGTGAGACAATGGCATGGTCGTGATTCTCAACCTCCACGACGCCATGTTGCGGTTCTGGGTGGTTTGTGAAATAGGCGCCGACAAGTTCGCCGTACCAGGGCTCGGAGCGCATGGCCGCCGACGCGCAGTGGATGCCTACGAAGCCACCCCCATTGTTGATAAATGTTTTCAGGCCGGACAATTGATCCTTCGTGAGGAATTCTCCGCTTGGCGATAGGAAGACTAAGACCTGGAACTGTGAGAGGTACTCTGCGTTGATCAATTCGGCGTCTTCAGAGGCGTCGACTGTGAATGCGTCTGTGGAAGCGCCGAGCCTCCTAAGGCCTTCTATGCCTGCTGGGATCGATTCATGTCTATATGCGGCTGTCTTGCTGAAGACGAAGACGCGCAATCTCTCTGGCGTGGCAGTCATCATTGATGCATCTAGGCTGCGCACGACTGGTCACCACATTCTACAATTCACTGTCGTCGTTATACCACGCCGACATCAATTACCCTGGCGGGGAAGTTTGGGGTCATGTACTCCTGCGGGGAAGAATTTCGGAATGCTCACACGGCGTCACATAACCGCGTCAAGAGGGGGTTGAAAGACGTCCATTGCCCCAAGTTCCAACGTACGGTTTTACGTAAACACTTCAAAAACCAAGGCAATCGTAGGTGCACCGCCTCTCTCGACCTCTACACCGCAGCCTTCCCATTTGCACACCTTCCAAGAACGAGCTGCGGGCCGCCAGACTCATCGAGGGCTCAGCTGCATATGGCTGTGCTAAGCATCCGAGGCAGCCAATGCCATCCTCAAACGCCGCAACACTGCATCAAAGTTAGTGTTTCCGACTGCTACACAGGTCGACGAAAAGCATGCCCTTCTGCATGCCGTGTTGCATGGAGATGTACGGGAAACCGTGGGTATGCTTACCGATCAACCGCAGATCGACTTCCCCAGAGTTCGCCATCGGCTGAACGGGGTCAAGCCACGAGCTAGCCATGCTCGTCGTCGATCCCTTAAAGTCTGGGCTCGACTGACGCCATCGACTCGTAACGATTGCTTACTGCTGTATACAGGTATCACCACCTTACCTATCATCTCCTCAGTATACACTTTTTCACCCGATTGAACAGTGTATGAAGTGATGATATACGGAGCATGAGAAGCCGGGACGCATGGCGAAACAGGTCTTTGCGTGCAAGTCGCGCATGTTACAGTATTGGACGGTCAGGTGTCGACCAACATCTGTTGTGCTGGCAATGAAGCTATTACTTCACAGCAGCTCAGTTCATAAGGTAGGTACGGATAAGTCGGCGGCCGCTGTTACGCAAACACACACGCGCCAAATATTCTAGCCGTTGCTACGTGGTCCTCGGCGTCGTCTCATAGACTTATGCTGTATACGAACACCATTTCTGATTGGACAGAGACACCCAGAATACGTGATTGGGTAGACATCAGTTGGCTTGGCCGCTGGTTGAGGTCGATATCATGACTTCATCGTTGTGAGGAGGTACCCATTGACAACCCTCGCCTCTTTTGTGAGGGTAGATCTACGCTTGTATGACTTGTATATTAGCAAGACCCCTCGGTGCCAGTTCATCACTCAGAGTTTCCCTTCGCACATGCTTTCGTGTTGTACATCGCGCCTCTTCGTATAAGTCAGATTCTTACATCCACGTCGTATCAACGACATACCAAAATGCAGACTAGAACACTCCTGTTTTTGGCTGCGGCCACCGTCGCTAACTCTCAAAGCACTAGTCTGACTGATGCTTTGGGATCTCAAGACTCTCTCTCAACTCTTGCCTGTGAGACATCTCGTCGAGTGCAGTTGAATTAGACTAACAATTAGCTAGCTCTTTTATCAAATAGCTCACTAGCTCAATCTTTGGACAGTCTGTCAAATGGTATGACTGCACCAAATGCAAATACCCTCCAACGTTCCCCTACGTGACTGACTGTCTATTCAAGTGACCATATTGGCACCAAACAACGACGCATTGAGTGCTGTTCTTAACAGCGGAGATGCGGGTAACAGTTTGAGCGCACCTGGATATATCGACGCACTCCTCTCCTATCACATACTCAATGGTACCTACTACGCATCGAACATTACGAACAGCTCAACATTCGTACCGACGTACTTGACAAATACCACGTACACCAACCTCACTGCCGGACAAGTCGTCGAGGCCGCAAGGGTCAATGACAATGTCACATTCTTCAGTGCCTTGAAACTGAACTCGAGTGTAGTAACACCTGTAAGTTCAACCACTTTCAAATCCAGCACACCTCGTCTAATGTCGGTGTTAATAGGACCTCAATTTCACCGGAGGCACAGTCCACATCATCGATAGTATTCTGTTTATTCCAGGCAACATCACCGACACGCTCGCCGGCTCGAATCTCACCGCAGCAGTCGGTGCGCTCGAGGCAGTGGCGCTACCTGATAGCCTCGGCAGAACGCAAGACATCACCATCTTTGCGCCCAATAACGATGCTTTCAATGCCGTCGGCAGTATCGCGTCGAACTTAACCACGGACCAACTGACCAGTATCCTTGGTTACCACGTTCTCAACGGCACTGTTGCTTACTCCAGCGATCTGAGTAACAGCACTGTGAGTGCTGCGGATGGCACCAACCTGACCATCACTGTCATCGACGGCACCGTTTTCGTCAACGATGCCAAGGTCACAGTTCCCAACATCCTGCTTGAGAATGGCGTCTGCCACGTAATTGACCAGTAAGCTTCCTTTCCACCCTCACAAGAAGCTGGTTTGGACCGCTAACATTGTCAACAGGGTCCTAAACCCCAATAACACCGTCGCCAACCCCGACCCATCTCAGTCAAGCGCGACTCCTGCGTACTCCGGTGCCAGCAGTACCACGGAAATCCCCTTCACCAGTGGCGTCGAGACAGCAACGACTACCTTCCCTGCTGCAACCTCGGCCGCTGGTGGCGGTACCGGTCAGACTAGCAGCTCATCTGAGGGTCTGGGCGTGCCGATCCAAACCGGCGCAGTCGGCGCTGCTGCCTTATTCGGTGGTGCTGCTATCTTAGTCAATTTGTAACCGTGTTTCATTCACTTGGACATGGCGATGTAATAGCGGACGAGCGAGCAATGAGCAATGAGCGATCGGTAACTCTTGCAATCATAGATGTAATGGCATGGCAGGACGGATTATGTCAGTGAACGATGTGTGCGACATCCAAACCACATATAGCATATACTCTCATTTGTACTCGATAATAAATTGAAACTCAACATATCTCTATGTTTCCAATTGTGTAATGTTTCTCACGCGATCCACAACCAAATCCTCTCAGCAAAATTCCTCGGTCTCACCTCCGGCCACGTACCCTCCAGTCTATCAATCTCCTCCTTCCCACTCCACAAATCCATCTCACTCAGCTTAACCATCTTCGTCCTCTTCACAATCTTATAGCCCAGAGATAACGCAAAGAAGATCGGGACATCGATATACGGCGGGACAAACGTCTTCGCGCTGAATTTCCCGGGGAAAAACGCATCAAACCCATTGAAGAAAGCAACCAACACACAGAACCCCAGCGCGAAATACGCAAGGAAAGGCTGAAGCGGTGCCTTATACGGCAAGCTATCGCGGTTTATCCCATTCGCTCGCAATCCTTGGTAGAATCGAAGGTACGTGACACAAACGCTGGACCAAACGATAAGCGTGGACACGGACGAGAGATTAGAGAACCAGAAAAACACGTTTTCGCCCGAATTATTAACATTCAGGTACGCGAGTAAACTGAGAAGCGTAGTCGCAGCAACACAAGCATACGGCACGCCAAACTTCTCCCACAGAAAGAATCTCGGCGCCTTCCCGTCCAGCGCAGCGGAGTATAGAACACGCGTCGAGGCGTAAAAAAACGAGTTCCCCGCTGACCAAGCGGAGGTAAGTATAACTGCGTTGATGATCGAGGGCAAGGTCGCGATCCCGCCGTTCTCAATGGCGATCACGAAGGGGCTCGCAGCCGCGCCCGGCGCAGATGTCGAGATGGCGTTTAATAGCCGCGAGTCCTTTGACGAGACGCAGAGCGTTACGAGGAAGATGGCTAGCACGTAAAATAATGCGATTCTCCAGAACACGCGTCGAATCGCCTTGGGGATGTTGCGCCGCGGGTTCTCGGTCTCGCCTGAGGCTATGACGACCATTTCGCTTCCGCCGTACGAGAACGTAGCCTGGATAAACACTTTCCAAAACGCGAGGAAGCGCCCCAAAGCTCCCGGCTCGAGGTAGGAGTTCATCGGCCCTGGATCGCGCCAATAGCGAAAGCCAATTCGATCGCCGTTTGGTGTCCCGCCGAGGGTAATGATGAACATTAGCAGGATGAGCGCGACAATGGTGACGAGTTTGATGGCGCCAAAAACAAATTCGGCTTCACCATAGATGCGCACGGGAAAACAGTTTATGATGACCATTGCGAATAGGAAGGCCGTTATCAGTGCCGCGGGTGGGATGTTGTTCGGCCAGTAGTCCACTACTACTACGGCGGCTGTGACTTCAATCGGTACCCCGATTGCAATCTGCCACCAATAATTCCACGAGACTGCAAAGCCCAGCGCCTCGTCTACATACCGCGCTGCGTATATCGGTACAGCGCCGGGCAGAGGAAGATATGTCGCCATTTCCCCCAAGCTGTGGACAACGCAGTAGACGTTGAACGCAGTGATGAGGTACGCGAGGAATGCGGAAAGCGGACCAGCGAGGGAAATGACTTGTCCGCTGCCGATGAACAGTCCTGTCCCGATTGCCCCGGATAGCGCCATGAATTGGACATGTCTGGACTTGAGACCTCGTTCCAGTGTGCCATTGTGTCGACTTTCGTGCTCTGATTTGAGATCCCCTGCTATGTCATCGTGAAGGGGGGTTTTCGACTCCCTCGCTGCTTCGATGTCCGACATCTTGAATGCCAATGTGTGCGTGCGCTGGCGTCCGACACCTCTACAACTCGAATGATCATTAAGAGATATAAAACATGCTCATGTCAGATAACATGGGATTTGCGATTACTTGAATGCATAAGTAGGATCGTGATGGATTTTAAGATTCTCGAGTGTAACGTCTCTGTGCCCACTAGCTATTCCAACTATCGTGATACCCCGCGGGGTAGCTTCATGGACCTGCCCGAATAGCATAGCTTGGCGGCTGGGCGCGTGCAAAAGCTCTCTCCGTGATTGTTGTCAACTCATGCAGGTGGAGGATATCTTGCAGATCAACTCCAATTATGTAGCGGCCAAGCGGCCGGGGTTTTGATGGTGCATGTGATCGCTGAGCACTTATAGCTTTGTGTGAGAAGACCTACATATATAGGGGTGTTGAGAACATAACGGAGATTCTGGTATTAGTTTGCCCAATTCTACATTTCCACCATACTAGGTCTCTACCGGCTATGAAGTGGGAGGGTATCCTCGTTCCATATGGCCATACCCCCTGACTTATGACGTAGCCGAGTCACTGGGGACAAACGCCTCTGTTCTCACGAGGATTACTTGAAACTCTAAACTCTCAATCTAAGAGCTCGCTGCCTCGTGAACTCGTGTCGCTCGATAGGACTTCTTGACGCCATCTTTGTATGGCATATGCTTTGTATGCGAACCTTGAATGGAAATGCCATTTGGCTTGCGCACATGAGTTGATGTCAAGACAGCAAATTGGCTCATACATGGGCGAGGCCTGTCGGGTCGTCGTCTCCAAACGAGTTTTGTCAGACCCAGTCTTTTCGCCCGCGTGAAGCAGCTCCTCCTCGGATGCTGTGACTGAGGGCGAGGGCGGGTAAGATATCGTAGAGCTGAAGAAAGAATTTGGACTAGCCGTTATCTTTGTGATAGCGCCACCGTCATTGTGGTTACACAACCAAGCACGGCCTTGTCCACTACTTTGCAGAACTTCTCAAGAGGTAAGACCTCAACTTGTCGCATGTAGCGTCTCATCCTAAGGGAGGACCAAACGGATCATTACCACCAGGGAGGCCTGCGACTTTCCGTCTCTTTGCTTCTCTCTCATCTTCCTTGATGACACCATTGCGGGGACCGAAGATGTCGCTGTCGCCATTCTTAGCGGAGACTTTAGCTTTAGCCTCCTTGACAGCCTGCTCGCGCCTGGACCTTTGTAGTGCGATGAGGTCGACCCTGTCCGGGTCTCTACACATTCTCAGCTTCTTCTTGAGGGGTTTCATGGTCTCTTCGATTGCGCCCTGGACATGTTGTTAGCCAAAGAAACGATGAGGCCGACATGATAGTGCTTGACTCACAGGGGCCCAATAGGTGATTCTTCTCTCGGGAAGCTCCTTCTGTAGCTCAGCGCGGCAGCTGTGTATCAGTTGCAGAAACTGGTTCTTCACGTCCTCTGACTGTCCGGCAAAAGCATCGCGCAGGATTCTGTGAGCCAGGCCTTCATCGGCCATGAAGAGGGCGGCCAGCATGATCTGGCTGGGTGTGTAGTAAAAGTAGACATCGGTCATCAAGGGGCTGAACTTAAGGATGTCTCTTGCCTTTGTTTGAGCTTTATTGAGTCGGCTGTCGTCGCAAGCCCCAAGCGCCTTCAGCTCCATGAGGGCACCTTCCAAGGAGCGGTAGGGGTGGCGTACGTCGAAGGCGAAGCGGATACCCTGGCACAGGATGTACTCGGCAGCGAGGACCTCCTCGCCGGTGGTGTTGGGGAACTTATCGGCAAACTTCTGAAGACGCATGTAGTGGCTCTCGGCCTTGCAGGCGAAGAAGATGCAAGTCTTGACGAGGGCCATGGGGGGGTAGGTCATGAGGCTGTTGGTGAGGTAGAAGCGGCGCAAGAAAATGGCGGCGGTGGCCTGGACGTCGGCGGGCAGGCCGCAGAATGCAGCGGCGCGCAGCAGCTCAAAGGTAAAGAAGTTGAGCAGCATGAGCTCGTCGTCGGGGGTGAGGAAGTCGGGCAGCGCAGCTTTCTTCTCTTCGTCGCCCATCGCGGCAAGCTTCTTGTCGGACGCTAGCAGGCGCTTGGAGATGTTGGCCTTGGCCGTGGCGTTAGTTTCCTGTCGGAGGGATCGCAGCTTGGCGGGCGAGTAAGACCAGAGCCTATACTGGCTGGACTGGCGATAGCGGACATCTTCGGTAGCCATGATGACAGGCCAAGGCGGTGTTGGTGGACGGGGGTGACGGGGTGATGGCGGCAAGTGAGTGGACACAAACGCGAGGGAGAATAGAGAATAGCGCTGTCGTGATATCCGGAGAGAAGGGCGGGACGCACGCCGAGACGCCAGGAAGATGCAACTGAAGCCTCTGGCAGCCTCATGCACACATTACAGCTTGCAAATGGAATGGTCGGCCAGACGCGAAAACCACCTCGGCACGAGAGCGCAAGATGCGGTTGGTGAATGGCAGACGGACCGCATGGCTATGGGATGGGATGAGAAAGAGATGCACTACGGAGCGATGCGATACCTATTGGAGGGCCTGTCAATCGATACCTAGTGTACAGTGCGTTCGGACAGTGGAAGTTGCTAACCTTTCTCTGGCCTTGGCGCAATCATCCCTCGAGTCGTACAGCTCGACAGTTGAGTTCACTGCGCCATGGGTGATCCCAATTCAATATGTACATGTACCTAGGTAGGTACCAGTTTAGCAGGGAACTCGAAGCACCTCAAGCTTGAAATAGAAGTTTACTCTTTGAAACATTGAAGATCATTTGACTGTTCATCTTGTAACATTGCGAGTTTCTGGCTGATATGTATGGCGAGGAACGTTTCTACGTCAACCATCACAGTACAGTTCGACAAATAGACGTCTTTTTAAAGTTAGGATGTAAGAACTATCATTCGAGGTGAAATACTCCTTCTCGCACCCGGAATGAGACTCAATTCATACCGTTCTAAGCAAGCTGTGATGAGACATAATGAACGGGCCATCTCGTGCGGTGTTGCCCGCCTAGGAGGTAGGTTGGGTACCTAGACTTATGCAGCTCGACTTTGGGATAGTGAATTTGGTAGGTAGTGGGAATCTGAAATGAATTCATCATTAACAAAACTTGCACGTATCAGAATCTCGTAAAAGGTTCAATTCAAGATATAATGAATGCAGTGCAATGCCAGCTAGGGATTGCAAAAATATCAGACTCGACATATCCTGCCACAGACAGTTCATCGCAATTCGAGTCCCTCTTCTCCTTATTGAATAGAGCCCCATATCAACGCATGGAACGCCTGACGAGGCGGCAAACGAACGTAATGAGATACCCTCTGCCCTGAAGGCGTCGTAGACGAATGCAGGCGCCCAAACGATGTGGGCTGACTTGTTTCCCCGGGGGAGCTAAGCACGCGTAATGTGGTCGCACACTCTCTTCGACGATTCCGCAGGAATAACTTTGGTTGAATGGTTCCGGCGTTTGCGTACAATGGACAGAAATTCGGGCAGCTGGACTCTGGGAAACCCTCCCTCTGCGCGCCTTCTCGAGAGAGCCAGTTCACTGACGATAACCAGGTTCACACCATGCCTCTTTGTGCGCATCCCAAAACATCCCAGTCTGTCGATCCCACCATATCCCCCGTTCATCCTTATATGGCTCGGTCGACTGAGCCTCATACAGGGCTGGACATAGTTATAAACCGAATAGTTATAAACCGTACTTAACCGGTAAATAACTGCACTTTATTATCAGTGCCGGCACCAAATAATTCT